>CM067897.1:15928438-16474318 GCA_034621355.1 Mycalesis mineus
GACCTCCGTCATATAAATCCACCGCATATAACTAGACATGAGTATAACTAGACTGACGTATTTTTTCTATGCACATGAGTGACGTGACCAAACACAAATCACATTTGATTAGCTCCTCATTTATGGAAATGGACGCAGAGATCATTGGTTTTATCTCCGTCCATGTCCAAACGTTACGACTTATAAAAATTGATAGAGCTTTATGTTTCGGTTAAAAATATTTGAAAAAAAAATAAAGCTATGCCATCTTCAAATTATATTACATATATAATATATAATTATATTACAAAACATTTATGCAGCTGACTAATGCACATGCTTTATGAATATTGCACTATAATCACTAAAACCTTTATTAAAACAAATTGTACTAAGTTAAGGAGAGTAGTTGTTGACTTTCAATTAAAACGTACAAAGGAATCCAGCACACGTCTCAGAATTTCGGTTTACAGCAGCCTCTGCATAAATTAAGACGTTCAGCTTCCAAATCGCTTGCTGAGATAACAACTGTGTACTTATCATATACCATCCACGCTTTATAGCTATACGTCAAGACGTAAGTTTTAGTCTGAACTTCAACATAGAATTGGGCCCCTATTCCACCAGCGTTTTGCGAGCGTCAGCGTTCCTTTAACGTCAGCGCAGCGTCTACGTTGCGTTTGTTGACAACAAGTACAATCACATACATTTTTTAACAATCTGTATGACAAATTTAAATGTATTATTTTTCTTACCCCAAAGTTAAAACAAGCCTCTCTTCCGTATGTAGTTTCTGAATTCTGACATTCGCAAAAATTTATAACATTCAGATTCGTTATTTTTAATACTATCAGAGTGCAATACGAAATATACACTTTTTTTGTAGTCGATTGGACCACATAGGATTTTCCCGAAAGTGACGATGATAATTTCTTATTTTTTTACGTTATTTTCGTCAAGTAGGTAGTGTTTTTTGTCCGAGTCTATTTTTTCTCTGATTATACGCGGAAACGCAAAGTTAACGTCGCTGATGGAATAGGGGCCTTAAAGAAAGTAACCAATAAACGTTGCTAATAGTTACTGATATAAATTTTTAGTTTATTCCAAATCGGAAAATAACATGACCCACGGTTTACAAAAAAAAACTCATTCGGTTAAAATATTAAAAATAATTTTCCTGATTAATTTATATATACTACGTCGAACATGCTGTCATTCATAATTTTCAATTGTAACTAAATGTTTTTCTCGGGAAACTAACATTTATAACTACGGTGGAATTCATATAATTAAATACTTACTCTAAGTCAGCAAGTTCAAAAACGTCAACAATAGAGATTAAGGTCCTAAAAATATGAGCGATGGCTCATTCGATTCGGAATCACTCGGAGTTAGGACTTTTTTATTGAAAATTTCCTCTTCTTTAACGAGCTTTTTTCAAAATTGCTTAATTGTTAATATTTTTTAAGTTATTAACAAAAAACGAAATATCATTTTTTTTCAACTTATTTTATTAATAACAATTGCAATTTTTAACCTGACCCAAAATCCTTCAAAAACATTTTTCTAGAGGTGATTCCGAATCGAATCCATCGCTCATATTTTTAGGACATTTATCTCTATAACTGTAACTGTCTAAAATCTGCTTATTATACGGAGTTAAATGATATGACAGGTAGGAAGTTTGGAGCACGTTAAACCCAAATCAAGTCTTATTAGTAGCCGTTGAATGTACTTTGTAACTTAGACCTATGCATAATTCAGTTAACAATTTCAATAATAAAGTTTTGTTAGATTAAGAATTTCAATAAAGAAGTTCTATTACGAATCGCAAAACTTTAATCCGTAAAGTTCGTTTAGATACTTTGACAGGTATGTCCTTTGTTCTACAGTGTGTTTGTTCTATCAGATTAAATGTTTGATCCATTGTGTGTATCCTGAAAATAAATTTGGACTAAAATGGATAAATTAGATTGACATCAACCTTTACTTATATAATTCGTGGCAAAATACGTTATTATAATTTATTGAATATAAATAAGTACCTTGTTATTCTAGTATGCCTATGTGGCTTCTGGGAATTTTGGGGATTCGGAGTTATTAGTCCTTTGTCGGGCTTTGTTTTTCTATTTGTTCAAAGAATTATGGTTGTTTTATTTCTTCTAAGAAATTCTTGGTAAAATTTTATAGTACACTTAGTATGCGTCGGAGAGCTTGTTAAGCCAGCAGACCTGGTGCATATCATTAGCATCCGATTGCTCTGTTATGTGCGATGGTTAACTTAACGCTATCATCAGGTATTCTGACGAATAAAGTTCTAATAGTGATTTTATAGTACGCAGTTAGCTGCTACGCTTAGTATGCGTCGGAGAGCTTGTTAAGCCTGCAGGCCTGTTTCATATCATTAGCATCAGGTTGCTCTGTTATGTGCGATGGTTTACTTAACGCTATCATCAGGTATTCTGACGAATAAAGTTCTAATAGTGATTTTATAGTACGCAGTTAGCTGATACGCTTAGTATGCGTCGGAGAGCATGTTAAGCCTGCAGGCCTGTTTCATATCATTAGCATTTGGTTGCTCTGTTATGTGCGATGGTTCACTTAACACCGTCATCAGGTATTCTGACGAATAAAGTTGTAATAGTGATTTTATAGTACGCAGTTAGCTGCTACACTTAGTATACGTCGAAGAGCATGTTAAACCTGCAGGCCTGTTTCATATCATTAGCATCAGGTTGCTCTGTTATGTGCGATGGTTTACTTAACGCTATCATCAGGTATTCTGACGAATAAAGTTTTAATATTGATTTTACGAGTATTGTGTGCCTACCTGCTGAAATATTAACCTACTAGATAAAGTCATATCTTAGAAAAGTAAATAAGTAAGTATAGCACAACAACTTTAAAAGCAACAGGTACTTAAAATAACATAAAAACTAATAAGTTTTCGTTTTGTAATAGTTTCTTACACTAACTAGCTATTTTACTATAATATAAAACGCAAGAAGATCGTCAACTTTGTTTAACAACGTAGAAGCTGCTACAAAACATTATAGCTAACTAACTATACTAACAAATAACGATGCTTGTATAATATAAAAACTGAAATACTAGAAATGCCTTAACCTACGAGTAGTTGAATAAACATCAAGAGCGGTGAGTGTCGAGGCTTTCCGGGAAAACAGGAAACACTAAATTTCACCCACTATTTGTTTCACGTCCAGTCCTTCAACTATTTCACCCGCAACAATAAACGGCTTCATAAGGTATTAGTTAGACGGCATGTACTTTTAGGGCGATGACTATAAAGCTAAACCAAATGTGTGAAGATTGGTTAATGTCCAAGTCATTAATGTAATATTCAATATGTATGTTTCGCTGTTAATTAATATAATATAGTAAGGAAAGCTGGTGACATTACACAGCCGTGCTTGGAGAGCACATTGAGTCAACAGACCGGACCTGAACTTTAACATCTGCCCTCTGCGACTGCCTCTGGTCTATTGGTTAGGTTAGGTCAGGTATATGCTTTAAATCACGAGGTTCTGGGTTCGAAGGGCTGGATTGTGGAATAATTCTTAGTTTTTCTTTGTTCTAAAACATTTTTAGTAACTTTTTAGGAGTCGGGAGGTTAGTGGTGATACACCCCCGTGCTTCGGAGAGCATGTTAAGCTATCGGTCCCCGTCCCTATCATCAATGTCCGTTAATGATCTTTTTTTTTTTTTTTTTTTTATCGACTACAAATCGGCCCTTGACTGCTATCTCACCTGATGTTAAGTGATGATGCAGTCTAAGATGAAAGCGGGCTAACTTGTTAGGAGTGGGACGAAAATCCACACCCCTATCGGTTTCTACACGACATCGTACCGGAACGCTAAATCGCTTGGCGGTACGTCTTTGTCGGTAGGGTGGTAACTAGCCACGGCGAAAGCCTCCCACCAGCCAGACCAAGACAAATTAAGAAAAATCTCAATCTGCCCCGCCAGGAATCGAACCCAGGACCTCCGTCTTATAAATCCACCGCGCATACCGCTGCGCCACGAAGGTCGTCAAATCGTTACTGAATTAAACCCACCAACCCGCATTGAAGCAGCGTGGTAGATCTAAGCACCATATCTCCTACAATGATTAAGACTTAACCCTTTAGAGATCTTTAAACGATGATGGCTGTCGATTCTGGAAAAAAACGTCAGTTTTGAAGCACATGCATAAAGAATTTCTGTTACATCCGTTTTGTTTGCAAAACCAAATTCTCCAATGACATTTTGCCATATTGAACTGACAGTCGAACGAGTCGGACGATAGACAAGATGTAAGCGAGATGTTCGTACGTTGCATTTTTTTCAAGAATCGACATTTTGTTGCTATATTAATTTAAACCTAAAACTGTGTCGACTGCCTCGTTAGTCTAGTGGTTAGCCTATGTGGCTTCGATCACGAGGTCCTGGGTTCGATCCCTGGGTCGGGTCATGGAATAATTCTGAGCTTTTTCATTCTTCTATGAAATGTTCAGTACATTCCAAGCCCGGAGTCTGGAAGTTGGAGGTGTTACACCCCCGTGCCTCGGAGAGCACGTTAAGCCGTCGGTCCCGGTCACTATCAACAGCATCTGATAGTGATTGTTAATAAATGAAACATTATCACCCTTAACCCGCCAACCCGCATTGGAGCAGCGTGGTGGGTGTACGCTCCATATCCCCTCTCCTGTAAGGAGGGAGGCCTGGCCCTGTAGTGGGCCGTTAATAGGCTAATAATCATAATCAAAACTGTGTCGTCGAAATAGTCATCTCTCCTTATTTCCTGAGGAGGCATTTGGTCGCATACAGTTTAAGCCGGAAAGCAATTTTCAAGATATAAGCTCCCGGGCGCAGCTACGGAGTCGCATATAAAATTCTTTACGTGGAAGCCAGTTGGTGAAAGATTTAAAATTCCCAATCTAAAGTGCTCTATTGAGTGTGTAAACTTTTTACGGGAAAACAGGATGTGAGTCTTATAGTCACTTTAGTAACATTTTTATTTAAACTTTCTGTTGGCTGTTCTATAGCTAGTAACTAATTAAAAGTAATGTCACTTGGTTTAAAGATTATAATTTCTTACGTATCTAGGAGGCATATGACTTCAACCACAGATATAAAGACATTTATTTATTTATTACAGATAACAGAGACCACTTAGGGTTAGTAACAATGATAACTTAAACTATGTTAGTATTTAAGAACTAGAAGATATTTAGTCCTCTGCGTGAGTTTCCACACCAGAGGACTATTCATGCTATCTCCCACCATCCATAGGATACTGTTGCTGCTGCCACGAATCTTAGCTAGCAGCGCGACGGATTTGTTCTCCAAACAGAGTCAAAATAATCTGTGCGCCACCGCAAACAAAGAGAAACAAACGCACTAGAAAACCGTGGCAAACAAACTCAACAGCAACCTAAATGCATTATTATATTGGACTCGCATTATGAGCCCTTTGCGAACACTGGACCCACAGGCTCGCTGAATATAATGTACAGTACGCTTTGAATAACGTGACCTTCACAGGTACACCGGGCAAACCTGCGTGCCAACATATTCACTCGTACTGACGATTCCCTGCGTTCCCTCTCCATATCCGCATCATCCCCAAGGTTTTCAGTCACCAAATGCCCCAAATACTTGAAACTGTATACCCTATTAAGAAGAAGAAGAAAATTTTTTCTACGACCATGACTAACATTATTTTTGAAGTAATAATCGAAGGGCGAACAGATAGTCTACCTGATGGCCAATGGAAAAACATTGCGAATGTTTAATTCGTTGACGATCACTATCAAAAGTTGGTGATAGTGATCGGGACCAACAGCATAAGGTGCTTGCCGTTACGGGATGATTGATGATTCGGGGCTTCGAATTTACAAAAAATTTCTTAGAAAACAAAATCCAAAATCATACCACGACCTGGCCGATTAATGATATATTTATAGTGTCTGCGATAGATCGTAGAATAACAGCTGATGCAGTCTGTTTTTTTAATAGTTCTCTAAAACTCGGGAGCTGTAGAAGAAAGCAATTTCAAGTGAGCATAGTAAAGACGTTTCAATAACGATCGTCGATTCGAACGTGTCCTAGATACTATCACTTCTTCTTATTGCCTTTAGCATAAGAGGCGGTTGTAACAATTCCTAACTAGATCATCCTTTTTTTAAACATCGTGACATATTATCAATATTATCGCCCTTCTTTAATCGTCTACTACATGGTCATTCCTTTCTTTATAGATAATATTGAGTATAAACCCACCATACCGCTCCATGCTGGTTGGCGAGCTTAAGATAATAATGTGATCACTTTTAGGTGTTACCGGGACTAGCTTAAAGTGCTCTCTTTGGCACAGGAAGCTATTTATTATAAAATAATTTTTCTGCTTCATAGGTTCGAACCACCTTTTCGATGTTAGATCAGTGGTGTTATTATATAACCTCGCTATCGATATAAAAGGGTAAAATAAAATATGGGTAAGTAAACGAGAAAGAAATATTTAAGAATTTTAATTAAATGAACGATGAATTGGACGTATGAACTACTAGGGAAAGACAGGATCTTATGCCTTCATATTCATAAGTGGGGTAGGACACTTAACAATTGTATAAAGGATAGAATGACAAAGCCGATAGCAGCCAATAAGCTTTCATGTTTACTATTATTAAGTAGCTATTATAAGGACGAGACAGATGGAGTGGGTCCCGGCTACATGGCGTGTGACATGCCATCCTCACCGACAATATCTGGAGAGGACAACGTCCTAGAAGAGCTGGAAGAGCTGGACCTATCTAGTCCAATCCCTTTGCAAGCAAAGGAATGGGATGGAGGCCCTCCTATTTAAAGGAGGCACATTAGTTATAGCAGAATAAAAAAAGGCGAACTAAGGTGCGTACAAATAAACCTACATCACTGTAAGGCTGCTATGGCAGTATTGGCGAAAATGCTTAACGAAAATGCCATAGATATTGCCCTTATTCAAGAACCATATTTATGTAAGGGTAAAATCGCTGGCATGGGTGGAACAGGGGGACAAATTTATTTCAACTGTTCTACTAATTATATGAGGACATGCATTTACGTCAGGAAAGGCGTAAATGCCATGCCCTTATATAATTTCTGTTGCAGGGATCTGACAACCGTTAAGGTCCTTGTAAAGGGAGACAATGGCAGGAGATCGATACTCTTGAGCTCCGCCTATCTTCCATACGAGGAAAACGAACCGGTAACTGATGTAATCAAGAAGCTGGTTGAATATGGCAGCCGACGAAGTGAAGACCTAATCATCGGGTGCGATGCGAATGCACATCACGTGGTTTGGGGTAGTTCCGACACAAACCGACGAGGAGTAAAGTTATTGGAGTACCTGGTAAGCACTTCACTACAATTACTTAACAAAGGAGACAAACCCACGTTCAGAAACATGAGAAGGACAGAGGTAATAGACATAACTCTGGCCTCTAACGGGGCAGTCTCGAGAGTAACAGACTGGCATGTGTCTGATAAGATTTCCTTATCTGATCATAATTACATATGCTTTAGGTATCTAACTGACCAACCAAGGGAGGTAGTACGAAGGAGAAATCCAAGATGCACAAACTGGGAGAAATACAGGAAAGACCTAGAAGTGAACCTTGGACCTCTTGAAGGTAATTTGAACTCTGCAATAGACATAGAGTTTGCAGCTGATGAAGTTACGAGGGCGACATCGCAATCGTGGAAGGACAACTGTCCTGAAAAGGAATGTCGAGCGAGGAAGGTACCAGGTTGGTCACCAGAGCTTGACAAACTACGGAGTGAAACAAGGCGAATCTTTAACAAGTGTAAAGCTCGGAAAGATTTCACTGAGCACTCTAAGGCACTAACCACATACAGCTTAGCGGTAAGGCGGGTTAAACGCAAGGCTTGGAGGAGTCACTGCGAAAGTGTAGAGACACTCCCAGAGGCAATGAGGCTCTCGAAAGCCTTATCGAAAACTAAGGCCAATCCGTTAACTACGGTTCGGAATGACAAAGGCGAACTGACAGAAAGTGGCAGGGATACACTAGAGGTGATGTATCAAGTGCACTTTCCGGATTGCAAGATCATCTCAGAAGACGGCGAAGATCCTATTGGACACGACACAGTGTCTAGGACAACTAAAGCTGACTGGGATGTAGCAAAGAAGATAGTGAATAATCAGACTGTAACGTGGGCTATTAACAGCTTTCAACCTTTTAAAGCCCCGGGACCAGATGAGGTTTATCCTATCTTATTACAGGCAGGTGTGAAGTTACTCTTACCACACCTGTGTAGGCTCTACAGGGCAAGTATTGCTTTCGGATATATACCCAAAATCTGGAGGAATGTCAAGGTAATTTACATACCCAAACCGGGAAAAGCAAATTATGAGGAGGCAAAATCATATCGGCCTATAAGTCTACAATCATTCTTTCTAAAGACCTTAGAGAAATTGTTGGACCAATATATCAGGCAGGAGCCGTTGAGGTTAAACCCCTTGCATCCCCTGCAATGCGCATATCAGCCAGGAAAATCCACGGAGACTGCCTTGCATCATGTGGTGACCCGGGCTGAAAGTGCGCTTGAAACAAAGGAAATATGTCTAGAAGCGTTTCTAGACATTGAGGGCGCGTTCGATCGAACCACATTTGTTTCTATGAGAACAGCATGTGAGCAACACGGAGTGGCGCTCACTGTCTGTAGATGGATAGAGTGCATGCTCAAAGGCCGGCGAATACAGTCGGACTTATTGGGAGACAAATTGTCTGCAATAACTACAAAGGGATGCCCACAAGGTGGGGTCCTTTCACCTATCTTGTGGTGCTTAGTCGTAGACTCATTGATTGTAAAGCTCAATGAGGGACCTTTTTACACGGTAGGGTATGCAGACGACCTAGTGGTGCTGGTTAATGGAAAATTTCCGACTGGATCGGGTGGAAGACTGGTGTAATAAAAACCACCTATCAATAAACCCGAGTAAGGTAGCGGTAATCAATTTTACAAGGAATAAAATTTTTCAACAAAAAATTGAACCGACTCAAAGCGCACTAAAAAGTAAAAAATAACTGTGTCATTTAGTTGCTTTAATTTACTTAAGCATATCTATGAAGTCGGTGCCAGCAAGTTTAAGGAACATTTATTTTACGTAGTAAAGAAGTTTGTGGGTTCTAGGTAACGTCCTTGAAAGTAGAAACCTTGGCTGGCACCGACTCCTAGATATGCTTAAGTAAATTAAAGCAACTAAATGACACAGTTATTTTTTACTTTTTAGTGCGCTTTGAGTCGGTTCAATTTTTTGTTGAAAAATTTTATTTCTTACTTTTTAGTGATTTATCGCCACGTAACGTACTCGTGCTATAATGTCATAGTATATTATACGGCACTAGTAGCCAAAAAGCTACTGATACCGAGACAAAAACCGAAATCGCTGTAAGCGTGCCTCCAAAATTTGCAGAGTTCCTTCAATTTCCCCAGGATATCGTCATCAGATCCTAACATGCGGACAATGGGACCACTTTGGATGTATGCCCTTTCTAATAAAAAAAGAATTATCAAAATCGGACCACACTGTAAAAAGTTATGCGTGGTCATACATATAAAAAAAAAATAAAAAAAAATAAAAAAAAAAAAAAAATAAAAAAAAATATACGTGTCGAATTGAGAACCTCCTCCGTTTTTTTTCGTCGGTTAAAAAGAATCTTACAGGTTTACGAACTACATCACTGTATGGACGTGAACTTGGGTGGGCAGCGGAAGTTAAATATCTAGGAGTAACACTAGACAGGCAACTAACGTGGGCTCCACATGTGGCTGCTACGATTACCAAATCCTATAGAGTTTTTGCAATGTGTCGTACTAGCTATGGGAAGACTTGGAGACTAAAACCCAAAGTCTTAAAATGGATTTATGGGCTGATAGTGATGCCAATACTGACGTATGGGGCCATTGTATGGTGGCCACGGACGAAGCTGGCAACATGTAAAGCGGAATTTTTACAAATGCAGCGCCTCGCATGTATGGCTATCACAGGAGCCTTTAGGACAACTCCAACTGAGGCACTTGTGAGATTGCTTGGACAGGATAAGCTGCACATTGCCATTGAGATCTGCGCAAGGAAAGCTTTGCACAGAATCTCTGTGGTAGATTGTAAGAAGGTATTTCTGCCCAGAACAAATCATATGCGACTGAGCTTAAACACCGACTTAGATAGGATACTAAGTATGAGATGCGATAAAATCGCACCTGTAATGGTATCAAGGAAGAATTATGACATTTATGTCCCCACAAGGGAGGAATGGACGAAAGGTCTACGCCCCCCAGGGACAGATACCTTGATCTGGTATACTGATGGCTCCAAAATGCAATCAGGTACCGGAGCTGGTGTCTTCTCCGAAGGATTTAGGGCTAGCTATAGCTTAGGGCAATATACTACAGTTTTCCAGTCGGAACTGTATGCTATAAATGCTAGTGTTCAAGAGATGCAAAACAAGAAAATCACTGGGAGGGAAATACTCATTCTCAGTGATAGTCAGGCAGTGCTCAAGGCCCTCGGCACTGGCAGAGTTTCATCTGCATTGATACTGGAATGTATGAATGGCTTAAATAGTCTTGGGCAGGTAAACTTAATTAGATTAATATGGGTACCTGGACATGTAGGCATACAAGGCAATGAGCTAGCGGATGAGCTAGCTCGTAGGGGCTCGGAGTCATCTTTCATCGGCCCAGAGCCATGTGTCGCACTTGCACCGTGTGTAATAAATATGGCTCTGACATCGTATGCCGAGAAGATGACAAAGGCAGAATGGGACAAAGTGGAAGGTCTAAGGCACTCAAAAAGGTTCATGAGTAACATAAAGGCAGGTTTTCTAGCGAAGGTAAGTCAACTGAGCAGGAAACAGCTACGGTATGCTATAGCAGCGTACACAGGCCATTATAACACCAGGTCTATGCTCTGTAAAATGGGTATCGCTGAGGATCCCATTTGCAGGGCCTGCAACGAAGACACAGAGTCCATGGAACATATTTTGTGTGAATGTGACGGATTGGCTAGAAAGCGAATGGATCTCCTGGGGGTGGCATATCCACTACCAGAGGATTACTGTGCCTCCAACCTGAAAGCAACCACCCAACTCTTAGAGTGGGTGTTTGAACTGATATAGGGGAGGTGAGGGCGGGGCGAGTACAAAAGATCCAAAAGGGTCGAAGTGTATCCGCTACGGCGGGCCTCACTATAATAATAATAATAAAAAAAAGTAGCTATTATTAAAAAATAATGAAAAAATGAACTTCTTCGTATACTAGATATACCCACGAGATACTCGTAAGTGGAGTAGGACATTCAACAACCGTCTCTTGCGCTATGTATAACGGAATGACAAAGCCGATAGCAGCCAATAAGCCTTTACGAACAATCGTAGTACAATTCAAACATCCTTTGCATGTTTACTGTACGCTGTGTACAAGTGGCTGTAATAATGAACGGCTGTAATAATGTGTTTTGTTTGTTACGCTCAAACAACAGTGGTTTCATAATTAAAACCTAATATAAATTAAACGAGCAATTTGTGTATGTAGTTGCCTATATAAATGTATATGTATACTAGCGGACGCCCTTGACTTTGTTCTCGTGGAAACATATTATATTATATTTTTAAACTATACGTATAAATCTTCCTCTTCATCATGGATTCCCATCAATAGATAGAGTGATTCACTCTATCTATTGATGGGAATACATGATTAAAACCCGTTGCGTACTTAGTTTTAAATTTCTACGCATACAAATGGCAGGAAACAGCGTTATTTTATACTATGTTGAGAATTTCAGATCTCGCAAACGGGCAAAAATTGGCGGAAATTTTTGAGGATCAAGCGTTGTATATTTGGACAGATTTCTATTAGGCTAGTATACTTAACTTTTCTCACAAAACTCTACTTTCAATTAATACTAAAGCCATCTGGTACATTTATGAAAAAGTATCTTAAGGTTTAAAAGGCAACTAAACCCTAATAAAATAATTATGGTTGGGCTTACAGTGCTCGATACGGACTCAACTACTTACCTTCGAACTCTGGACTTAGAATCGAATCCAGGACCTCGTGATACGAAACCACTGGACCAACTTCACCATATTGTTGGATAACACTTTGCATGGTAACATATTCAAATTAGTCTCTCAAAAACGGAACAAAGATTGTGAACTCAATTTAAAATTTGCACCAAAATGGCTCAGTACTTCTGTATGGCACGGATGAAGCTATACAACGAAAATTGCCTTCTCAACGCAAACTGTTATTGTGTGCGAAGTGTTTCAACAACAAATACGTTTTTGAAGTACTCTCTTGGTTTCACGATAACAACGACTGAAATTCTATCAGACATTAGCGATACGTACAATACACTGCATGGGACTTAATTTTAACTGTTATATTAAGGATTTCGACAAGCTCCGTGGCGCCTTGCTATGCTCAGTTGATTTATAAGACGGGGGTCCTTGGATCGATTCCTGGCTGTGCCGATGATTATCTAAATTGGTTCAGGGCTGGCTGGTTAGAGGCTTTGGTCGTGGCTGGTACCCACCCTACCAATCTCACCCTAACGATCTATTTCGATTTGATTAGGGCAACAATATCAATATAAAATTCAGAGGAAGTTTTTTTAAACACAAATGTACAGAGTTACTATACAAAATATATTCATACTGATTTATTTCCCAGAATAAAAATATTAAAAACAGTATGAAAGGAATGCTTATAATATATTTCGGAGAGGCAGGTAGTTATTCAGCATTTTCTCATAAATAATATTTTCAATAGTACATACTTACATAGATAGGCATACGCTTGGCTAAAATCATGTCTAATGGAAAACAATGATGAAGTTTGGATTGGGTTCGATTGAGTAGAAATTGCCACTGTGAATGTTAAAGAAAATAGTGAATCACAAATATCACAAAACATAAGTTTCGAAAAGACATTCCAAATAGAAATCTCTATTGAATAATTATTTAATGGGCCTTTTTTAGGAACTTCCAAAGACAACGATCCTGAGTCGCTTGTAGCCAGCGGTAACAACGGCGCAAACGTTTGACTTCGTCAGTACACCAATTGAAGGGTCGCCCAAATCTAAATTCTAGAATCTTAGGCACTCAGCGTCTATTGCTACTTCAGTTCTGCGACTCGCTGGGCTATGTTTATTACTTTGGTTCTTCTTCGAATCTCCTAATTTCTGGTTGAATCACCCAGAGATTATCCGTGCATTATGTTCCCATCGCCCATTGAGTGACTCTGGCCTTCTTATGAGGCCCGCAGTTAGCGACCAGTTAGCTACCACAGGCAACGCACTGTTCAAAGACTCTTATCTTCAGGCACTGATCAATGTATAGTAAAAGTATTTTTTTTAATTCTTGGTCGTAACTAAAGTATCACTCATAGTACAATGCTATTCATCACTTAACAGTTAAATAATAAATAACTACTTCTGTTTCATATTACAATAGTACCTATTGTAATTTTAATGACCTACCTAAGTAAGTAATCCTAAGTACCTAAGTAATCCTAAATATTGTTCAATATTAATCTAAATAACCTAGAAAAGAATTTCATGTAGATACAAGCTTTTAAAACAGGTGAATTATAAATCTGCACCAAACAATTTTCATGAAAGCCTGCGACCAGTCTCGGGAGCTTAGTGATATTATGAAAATTGCCTTTCACATAAACTCATATCGTTGGCAAAAAGTGTTTTCTCGACAAACACGGCGGAGAGAAAACTGGTCCCGGCGAAAGCGTGTCATTGGCCCGAATTCCGAGATAGCTTACAATAATATCTTAATTATACATACTTGTGTACTCCCACACATTGTTTGGAGCTTGTTGAAACATTTATTGATGCTTTAAGAAGTAATCGTTTCTTTTCAATGTTTTTTTTTAATAAAAGGACATAGGTAAAAAGTGTATAAAAGTCTGCCCCAGAGATGCCCAGAGATGATATATATGTCATTAAATAGTCCAGATCTTTTTAAATTACTCGTAGCTAAGCAGTCGCTGATAAAAGTTATGAAGGTTTATAAAAGTTGACTTTTCATACTACGACGACGGTCACGTAATTCAGAACACAAAAAATCGATTGAAATTCTTATATTTTTGATATATTTACTGATTGCTTGCTATTTAAGTGATTGCTATGAAACATGGGTAGTTGTTTAAAATTCATTGTGTATTGAAATTAAATAGTTAAATATGAGCATACGTTTAGACAGCCTGGGGAAAATTACTGGAATGTCCTTTGAGTATTACAATATAATTAGCTGTAAGTTCAAGAATTAAGGTAACGAGTGCCTGCCAACAAACTGATTGTCCAGAGCTTAATATAAGTTTTTATTTGTTTTTGTCAATAGGGCTAGCTCGTTTTTTGTGCAAAGTATCAGCTTGGCTGCACAAAGCAGAAATGCGTATAGTGTGCATTCTTGCTGCTATTCCATGATTTGGGCTTCATCTATATAGTTGTTGGGATAAGTTAACGTTTTTCATTGTATGCTTGCATGCAATGCAGGAAACATATTCTACAAAGTACTACATTCTTCCTAAAACGTAGATGTTGATCATCAGTGCCTGTACTTACACGGGCAAACCGGAATTAATCAAACAGTTTACTTTCTAAGACGAACTCTATCAGAAAAAGCTCTGCTATGACTAGATTTTCTTCGCGAAAACAAAAGGCTAACAAAAACATATTTGGCTGGTAGGAGGCTTTCGCCGTGGCTAGTTATCGTCCTACCGACAAAGACGTACCGCCAAGCGATTTAGCGTCCCGGTACAATGTGTAGTAACCTAAGTGCTCCTAACCAGTTAGCCCTTCTTAGATTGCATCATCACTTAACATCAGGAAGGATAGCAGTCAGAACCAACTTGTAGTAGATAAAAAGCTCTTATAAAAGTACTTATATATCTGGCCACAGTGACCAGTGACGATTAGCCACGTGACAACCTCAGCGTAATCGCCTCATCAGTGTACCTAATTTTGGTCACTTGTAAATTGCAACGCTGTGCGGCGTACTCGTATGTCAATCCGTGCCAACGTCGTTCAGTTCACGCGTTCTGCATCGCTTCATAATTTTACAAATGAATGCTCCGCGCGTCCTTGATGTATGAATTGGCGTTTACTTCTTTAGTACACATTTTTCTTTATGTATGGCTATCTATATATATCTTTATATAGCCCTGCTTCTGCGTCCTAGGCTGTGAGTTCGATTCCCACTTCTGGAAAAATGTTTATGTGATGAGCATGGATGTTTTCCAGTGTCTGGGTGTTTATCTATATTATATTATAAGTATTTATGTTTAATGTATATAAAAATATTCATCAGTTACATAGAACCCATAATACAAGCTACCTAAGCTTACTTTGGGACTATATAGCGATGTGTGTAATTGTCCTACAATATTTATTTATTTATTTATATGATGAAGAAAACCAGCATAAAAATTTTGAAAATAATATTTATATTTTACGCGTGGCTTATATTTAACGCAGTCGCAAACGTAGATGTCGCCTAGTTAAAATAATATTTTGGATATGTGATCAATATTAATATTAAATAATATCAATTATAAAGCTTAAACAATACGTAAGTGTGTGTGTGTGTATGATGTACCCATAGAGTTGAATCTAACAATTTATCTTTTCGAAACTAGGACCTGAGTTTCAATATCTCAATAGTTTAACCTGTGGTTAGTGTGTGTGAATTCAAGACAATTTAAAAAAAAAGTCAGTAAACATTATTAGGTACTAAATGCTTCTATCAAAAAATCTCAACGATATCGTCTATAAGAAAAGTAAACACAATCACTTCTCCCGTTCGTATGACATTAAGTTCGCGTTGACGAATTTCTGTATGCCGTTTAATCTCTTCGAAAAATACCCGGCTCTCCGCTTTCTCCGTCATACTCGGGGAGGATAATCCCTTCACATTTTTCCCCGGCTACATGTCAAGTTCACACCGTTACGTCATACAAATAAACGGATATAAACGATACTGGTGTATTACATTTATTATTCGTTCCTCTTCACCCGACTACCGAAGAAGAAAAACAGTTAAGCTTTTCACATGTGTATGTATATATTCTTGGGCATAGCTAAATTATCTTCTATTCTAAGTATTTCCACAGACTACTTTATCTACTCTCTTGCGATAGATATACGTACTTAACATTTTAGCAAACAATTACTAATTAGATACCTACATGAATAAGATTAACAAACCCCGTCGAGCCAAACTCTAAATTGGAAAATTGTACTTCTTTTATAAAAGATATTAAAGTCTAAACTGCAATAACGCCATAATAAAAAAAACTCAGATAAAAATAGAGCCCTAGTTATTCTATAATGAATAAAAATATTAAAAAAACGGTTTTTGTACGGCGAGCTGTTTTGTATGTACTATATTTTTGATTATCATCATCATTATCAGCCTATTAACGGCCCACTACAGGGCCAGGCCTCCCTCCTTATAGGAGGGTGGATATGGAGCGTATACCCACCACGCTGCTCCAATGCGGGTTGGCGGGCTTAGGATGATAATGTTTCATTTATTAACGATCACTATCAGATGTTGATGACATTATTCCGTAACCCGACCCAGGATTTGAACCCAGGACCTCGTGGTCGAAGCCAGATAGGCTAACCACTAGACCAACGAGGCACGAGGCAGTCAGTTGTGATTACAGTGAATCACAACTGACTGCCTCGTACACGCACGCACGTAAATAATAATCTGTCATTATGATATTTTTTAATTTAAATTATTAATATATAATTTATTAAGCAATTGAGGTATTATGGTAAAGAGTAAGATTTATCACATAACCACAGAGTCTTCAATTTGTTTCGCACGGACGTGTCAAATGTATACAGATAATGATATTAAATAATTACGTATACGTAATCGCTTTAACTAAGCCTCCATTGTTCTACATAATTCAATCAGCGGCATCCTCCACAGGCGACTATCACAAAGGCATCATTATTGAGAGTATTTAACACGTATCACGTTCCTATCGCAGTTCAAACGTGTGAAGTAATTGGCTCTAAGAGCTCTGTTCAATGCAAATTCGGCACACTTATATGTACTACAGAATTTAGATAGTGCAAGTGCTCTTCAATTGGACTGATTCTTAATTTGAATTTGGTTTTTAATTGGACTGACTCTTGATTTGAATTTCGAACAAATCTTTACGCCGTGGTTTTTTGTACTCTGTAGCCTAAATATCACGTTTCTATTAAAGTGTAAATGTATAAAGTAATTGGCCCTAAGAGTTCAGCAAAATGCAAATTCGGCACACTTATATATACTACAGAATTTAGATAGAGCAAGTGCTATTTAATTGGACTGGTTCTTAATTTGAATTTGCTTCTTATGAATTTCGAACGAATGTTTATGCTGTAGTCAACTATGATTTTCGAATTTATGGTAATTCCATAGAGTTCATTTTTTTTTAACCTTTAATACCGATCTAATATTTTTTGTTACAAGAAACAAAACTAAAAATAATATCTATATTGTTCAAGTAGTGAGCTTTAGTAAAACCACAATTAATATAAATAATACGCAAGAGGTGGAATGGATAAATACTGTATAAAAACGGTTGAATGCGTTAAATAAAATTTTATATTTTATGAAATGAAAATAACAGCTTTTTTCTTCAGTGATATAATCTCAGTGAAATTAGACAACTTTTTTACACATAACGATACGACATCGATACAAAAACAATAAGTTCAAAATACGTATTCTCTTTGCAGATTAGATCGAGGATTCACGGTACTGAAACACTGAAAAACTGGGAGGTCCTAGCTTTCGGACCTCTCAGGTATCTCAGATAACCTGCTTGAAATAATTCTGATTCTACCTTACTTTTCGCTTTGTAAGCAGTCTAATAACGGTCAACTACACAGCCCGGTCTCCCTCCGTATACGACAGAGATATGGATCTTAAACCCACCACACTGCTCCAATGCGGGTTCGCGAGATTAGAGTGACACTGTTTGATTATTTAACGATCACAACAGATGCTGATGATAGTGTCCGGAACACGGCTCTCCGATGCTCAGAGGTGTAATACCAGCTTTAGGGCGGCTAAAACAATAACTTCAAACTTATTATTTTCCGACTCAGGATATGAACCCTCGTAATCTGAAGTTACATAGGCAAAGCACTGGACTGGAGTTAGTTAGTTTACCTTACACACGACTCTAAATCTTGTTAAGATGTCTGTGCTGTAGTTCTTGGTCGTAAAGTCTAAAAGACATCAAAGTGACTGTAATGAAGCAAGAGTGTATATTTTGTTTGCCGAGCCTAAACACGACGAGACGGTTCTTAATTAAAATATGCCGTTAGCTTTTAAACCGAGCCGCCTTGAGTTCCAGTTGTTTTAAGTATTCGCGTTGGCAATATCCTGTTCGCTTTCAGACATACATTATTCAGAGCCGCACGCTTGTTCTAAACAAGAAAAATAGGGTAAATGTCACACTGGGAATGTTCGGTTTGTTGTGTGCTAAAAAGTTTTAATTTCGTCCTAAAATGGCGCGCCTATTTTTAGCTAACGCGACATTAAAAAAGTAGGATGCAGAAGTTAACGAGTAGTTTTTGTTTTTAATTTTCGGTTTACGTTCTGGACTCTACGCTTAATCTATTCACGTATGAGTTATGAGTTCTCGTGATCACTCATCATATTTATCAATATCAATATGAAGTGTGTTATAACTACGAATATATTATCATATTCCTATTTTATACTAAAGCTCTAAGCTTTATAAAGTAATACCTATTTGATAGATGGATAATGGATCTGAAATGAAAACCTATAATCAGTGTAGCACTTCACAAGACATGCAAGTGATGCTTCCTACACAATGCTAGTCTGTATCCGTTAACCTAAGGCATACACGTTAAGCCTCATTTACCAACCAATGCACCAGGAACCATAATCTGCAGACCAGAAAACAGCAATGCTCGGCAAGTCGGTGACACAAATAAGGCAAAATATTTTCCAGGACGAGATCTCTGACGAAAACTACTACACATATAATGTAAGTCACAGAATACATAATAGTAAATGCTACTAGCTAAACACACTAACTCAAACTCAAACTCAAAATATTTTTATTCAATGAAATCTTAATGATTATTTTGAATCGTAAATTTTTTGATTAGGAAAAGTAATGGTGATAATTATAGTCGGAAACTTAAAATTAAAGCTACGACGATTCCAAACGCAACCTGGTCCGAGAAGAGGCCACAACAAACTCAGCAAGGTTATTATTTTTTTACCCGGCTGTGTCAGAAGGAGGGTTATGTTTTTCGAGCGTATGTATGTATGTATGTATGTATTACCATTTCTTCGGCACGCGCTACAGCCTAAACGACTAAAGGGATTTTGACATGTGAGGTGTCGTTGAATTTGTAAAAATTGTGGTAGTAACATAGGCTGTATAAATTTTCAAAACGGCGGCTGTAAATGGAGGACAAAAAGAGGGATCCCATAGGTATGTATATCTTTCTTCTATCGTAGCAATATGGGTATCAAATGAAAGCTTGTAAAAAGATCATTTCAAAAATATAAATATCATATCATGTTTATATTGCCGTTTTAACAAAAAATGGCTTAAAGGTACCGAGTCATTTCTGTACCATAAACTAAAACAAAAAAAGTCTCAAATGAAATTTTTAATATAAAAACAAAAAACCCGACTGCATAGAAGTTATGAACTGAAAAGAGAAAAACAAGGATCACCATATCCATATAAAATTCTAAATACTTTATGGCGCTGCAGGCGGGGACAAACGTAGTTTTGATAGATCTTTCTTTCCCCGCAGAAAATAAAGTATTTTGTCCCCGCTTGCATCTCCATAAAGTATTTAGAATTTTATATAGATATAGTGATCCTTGTTTTTCTCTTTTCAGTTCATAACTTCTATGCAGTCGGGTTTTTTGTTTTTATATAATAACATTTATTTATTGTTACATTATTATTTAACCTTACATATTAAAAAAGGGATGGCGATAAAAACAACCATCTGTCGGACTGTAATATGTGTATTTTATATCAATAAAGCACTGTAATATAACAACATTAATGGAAGTTGATAATAATATAACATCATATATAATATGATTGGAGTAATTATTATTATCATACCACAACTGGCTCGTCTACACAATCCCGAAGGAGTGATACATTGATTAGCAGCCCGACTTGAGCCAAACGAGATTGTTATGTGCAAATAGAACCATTGAGTTACCGTGATGTACAATCCAATGATTATATCATAATGACACTAGCGGACGCCCGCGACTTCGTCCGCGTGAAACTTGGTGTAGACTTAAACCCTTGTTGACTCCTTAAGGAGATTTAGAAAAAACGTATCACCCGCCTACGTCATTATAGCTATATAAAAACTTTTTTAACGCAACGCACGCGAGGTGTATCTAAGATGGCGACAGCAGTCTGTTTGGGTAGCAACTACGATTTGTTTGTCAGTGGCATTAGAATTTAACGAAATTCTCCTTAATCCGAATTTAACGGATATAATATGTTGTCGACTCAAAATTAATATTTTTTTTATGTTTTGTTATTAATCTAAGGTTTCGTACCCCGTCACGAAATTATTAATATAGAAACACACCCACACACCGTCTCGGTTTTGGCGAGAAATAATAATTTGCTATACAGATTAAAATAAATATTCTTAAACGTAAATTTTTGTAGTAAAATAACGAATAGGAACTACAACAAAGACCGTTCAGTATTCAAAAATTGAACCAATACGCAGTTAGGCGTGAACAAATTGCTATAATTCCGGCCAGCATTGCCCCGCGGAGACTCGTACGTTCTGAAACTAACTTGTCTGTAAAAGACCCATTGATACGAGTAGCTGTTCAACCAGAGAACAGTTGCAGTTGATATACTATTTTGGAATAACTGACTAAGTAATACTGCTTGTTTAACCCGATAAGCAGATTGAATTTCAGCTTCAGTGAAAATTTGTATATATTTATATATATGTAATTTTAGTATATGTAGAAATGTATGTGTTTTTATTTTTATTTTTATATTTACTTGTAAATTAAGCATTATGGAAAGATAATAATATTTTAGGTCGTAATTAATTTATCTCATTATTCAATATTATTATATTTTTTTGTAGTTATTAACTTATTATAGATTTCTTTTTGTTTTTTTTCTTAATTTATTACATTTAAGACGGCTAGTGTGCGTGGCGGCACCTTGACTAGGGCCCAGCTGAAAATCAGTGTTGCATGTTTTTTAAGAGCATGCAGCTATATGCCGAGCTGGGTCCTTTTTCTAGGTAATGCCACACATCACAACTTCTAAAAGAGAAGTTGTGATGTGTATCATAATTGCATCAATAAAGATGTTTCTTTCCTTCTTTCTTTTATTTTTTTACCCACTTATAACAAAGAACAATAGCGCGCAAATTTTTAAAGAATTCTTAGCAGTTTATACTAGACAGTATGGCCTTTGAAAACCTGTTACCTCCTAAAACCACCATGGCCCAATCTCCAAAGTTACAATCGTCTTCGTACTTACGGATAGTAGTAGCATAGGCTGACCAGCTTTTAGCAATTATAAGTCATAAAGTCTGGACATCACCACGTCTTTGAAATAATTCATAAAAAGTCAATGCACACAAATACAAAACTATATATGCACTCAACTGGTATGGTCGCTCAGCGGGCAATGGAGAGAGTACCTAATGCTCAGAATGATTAAATCAGAAATGAGGAGATCCGTAACAGACATAGCTCAACGAATCACTAATCTGAAGTGACAATGGGCGGGGCGGAGCACATAGTACGAAGAGCAGATAGGCATTAGGTACTAAGGTCCTGGAATGACAACCCCGCACCGGGAAACGCGGTGTTGGTCGACCCTCATTCACGATCAATTTACACTGCAGCAACTTATTCCGGGAAATCCTTTTTCGCTTTGAACGTGGTGGCAAGTTGACAGCATTGTTACCTTTGTGGGTGTGTGTGTGAAGAGAAAGATCGGCAAGACACGCTCCTTTAATTCAACACACCAACGAACGCTTGTCTCTACAACTTACAATTACATCCAAAACCAAACACACTTCCCAGAATAGCCTGTCTCAAGTTAATATTATCTTCTATTTCACGACATTTTCCTTTGGTACATTTTTAGATTCGAGAATAATAATATGTTAATATATTATTGAAACATCGCCGCTAAATTACATCGTAAAAGAAGTCGTGAATTGCCGAAGTTTTTTTCTCTTCGCATTTCCTAAGAGACCGAAAGTTATTTTATTTTTGTTTGGAAAATTTCATTAAACTGTAAACCTTGATTCATTTTCCTGGCTGCCTGTTGGCGTGAACTGGATAGCAATTAGGATATATTTTTAGGATCGTCAGGTCACTTAGAACTTAACAAGCTAATTACATTGTCAGCCTATTTGAATTGCCCTCTACAGGGTTATATCTCCTTATAAGATATAAGCACCACGCTTTGAGTCTCAATCCCTTCATCATTGAGTTCTTCATATTGTTACTGATAGTAACTATAACAGCCTCGTTGATTCAGTGGTCAGTTTATGTAGCGTCAAATCATGAGTTGACCTGGTTAATATAATATTTCTAATTCCAAGAAAGTTCCAGAATACTGGGGATGTTACACCCCCGTACCTCGCACTTTGAGCTGGTTCTAGTCCTTAACATTTAACATGTGATAGAGTCAAATTTTATAATTCAAAATTACAACAACTCATATTAGAACAGCACACTTTCCACAGGAACATTCTTTCCTATGAAAAGGGGAAGGCTCCATACCTTGAGCCATGTATTGAGCCATAGCACGATGACGGAAATGAAATCTGTGTGGTTTTATGGAAAATGGAGGCCTATACCTACGAGCTGGTATAACTGTGTTCCAACGCAATGCTTCTACGACATTGCATTCACACGGTCCGTCGGTCCCGAGACAAGCGGCAAATCAGCCAGTCGGAATGATTCCGTCTCACGCACCGACGCGCAGCCTGTCTGCGGCTTTCAGGCCCGCTCAAGAATTAGCTAACCAAAACCCTATAATTCCGAATTCAAATACATTTGTTTCTAATACGCTTTCCACGAAACCACAGGAGTTATAATACAATATTTATCCGTGCAAAATTAAAACAGTTTAAAGTTCAACATAGTAAAGAACAAAGTCACTTTGCACTACCTACGCGGTTAAATCTTTTGACGTGACAACGTCTTATAATTCGATAGAGCCGGCTGCACGCACGAAAAAACATGACTCATGCGGCGTTACCTCGCTTTGAGGCGTTCCATGTAAGGCTCGAAGTGCAAGCGAGAGCGCGGAACGAGTGACAAAGAAGCACAATCGGCCTTTGCGTTCGGCAGCGTCGACATCCGTCTGTCTATTAAATATAATTATTAAATATATTAATTTTAAATTAAAAATTAATATATTTATTATAAATTTAAAATATAAATTTATAAAATCAAAATCAATTATTTTATTAATTTAAATTAATATTTATAAAAATATACTTAAATTAAAAAATTTAATAACCAATTAAATGCTACCATTCCATCAGTATTTTCTTAAGATATTGTCACGTTCAACTATCGTCAGTAAACCGACTTTACAGACAACCAATTTTTTTTTAACTAAGCAACGGTTTTAAATGTGATTTTCATGTATTGTTCCTACAATAATTAAGATGAGGAAAGTAAAACGGTTTATACGTCATCAATCATCAACATTATCAGCCTACTATAAGCTAGGCCTCCTTTTTTAAAAGGAGGTGATAGAGCTTAGGCCCAGACCGCTACTGCAATGTGGGTGGTCCAAATGTTTGAATCCTATATTCAAGGGGCTCTTAGCTAAACATTACTATCCGCCTTAATATGTTTCAGATTACTACCAGTCGATTTTAATGTTGAACATATAGATAAGTATATATGTATTATATATATTTATTTATTTTACATTTTGCATATGTATTCATATTTATTTATTTTTAAATATTATAGTGTTTATTATTTATAAGTAATTATATATTTAAGTTATGTATAAAGTGTGTTTTAGTTTTTATTTATTCTCGATTTATTTGTGAATTAAGTTTTTATTTTCTTTTTAAGTTTCTTGTTCTGTACACCCTCACCCTCTCTTTGATTTATTGTAGCTTCTTAACTAGGTTGCCTGGAAGAGATCGCCTGTTGGCGATAAGGCCGCCTATTGTGCTACTGTAAATTGTATCCTGTTTCGTATCTTTCCTGTCTTGGTGTGTGCATAAAAGTATATTTTCATTTCATTTCAATCTCGTTTTGATCCCTATCTGATGAAGACAATGACCAAGATCGATATTAAGTTTTAATTTCTCTCTGTGGTACGAACACCACCAATTTACTAACTCCGGGTTGGGAATTTTTACTCAGATTACAAACAAAAATACCTCATCATAATAGGTATATTTCGATCTTTTTTCGCTTAAATGTGGCATGGTAGTTTCTAAGCTATGATGGCATTGACACACACTAACTGACACGTCAGGAGTCAAAATATTCGAATGATGATGATGATGATTCAGGGTACTAAGTTTCATAATAAAGCGGAATCTGTTTGCACCGTGGTTTATGTAATAACATGAAACACTCGTAAACACTTGTTTGTTAGGGCAACTTCTTTATTGTTCTTTAAAATTTAATCTCGGGAACATATTTTGCTAGAGGGTTTTGTTTTATATAAATAAAACGAAGGCTGCGCTTGTTGAGTGGAAACTTCGTTAATTTTGAAACCAAATGTGAAGTCATAAGTAAAGTTGTGTAATGATTGTTCTTCTACTTTAAGTTCTTAAAGCCACATGCTACGTGAGCGTGATTTACGAGAATAACAAACAAAAATATATTCTGAAGGATTGTGCAAATGGAAAATCTTGGTTCAAAATATTTCTGTGAAATTTTCGGGACTTTTTTTGTATAAAAATACCAATTTTGTGGTTATTTGTAACTACTATGTAAGTTAAATAACGAGCTGCCATGTTGCCCTTGGCTGCTTTGCCAAGCACTTTACACATCTACCGTTAGTACTCAGCGGCCGACTATATTACGATATGCGATAAATAAACTAAAAAAAATAACTTCAATGAAACTTTACAATAATATCGCTTACATATCCTAGTAACAAAGGTTACATTTTATCCCAAAACTGTTACGGGAATGAAAAGTACATGGACGAACCTCGGGCATATCTAGTTGAATATAAATAAAAAGTCATTTATTTTAGACAAACAATGTAGTTGCACTGTCAAACTATTCTACTAGCCTTCGATCTTGTTATTGTCAGTTATGCTACTTGTAATTGCCCTTAATTATGGAAGCAATGACGACATATGCATTAAAAAATCATTGCCAAAACTCCCAACTAATTACGTGACAATACATAGAGTTATATCCACATATTTACGAGACTATCGGAAATCTAATACCATAACCTTATAATTCTAGGATAGAATTCAATATCCATTTACCATAGACAAGTGAAGGCGCCGATGCGTGAGACGTAGTCATTCCGAGCGGCTCGTCCCGCCGTCTGGTCGTTTGTCTCGAGCGCGTCCGGCCGTGTAACAGCGCCATATCACTTACACGGAGCAATACATTTGCATTTGAGACATTCCATTTAGTATAAATCCAAAAATATCTGATTGTGTCAAAATCAGCATCGTCATACTATCTTATCTTAGTGCTTCTGCTTTTAGTAATAAGGCCGCCTTTGCATGTTTTATTATAATCCTTTTTTTTCTTATGTATCTGTTATATTTTTATGTGCAATAAAGTGTTTCTTCTTCTTTTTCTTCTTAATCGCCTATACAGGACGCAAGCACTGTCTCATCGAGAATATCATAACTATTAGAGTAAAATATGATATTTTTATAATTTTTGTAGTCAAAGACTATACTCTCTAAATAAGTAAATAAGAGACGAACATAGATCCATCAAGCTGCTGGAATGCGGTTTGACGGACTTAAGGCTAACTTTATGTTTTACTTTTTAACGATGTCTATCCAATGTTATTTGATAATGATCGGGACCGATGGCTTAACATGCCTTTCGTGATATGTCAAGCCATCAGTCCCGACTGCGGGTTGATTTTAAAAATATATTTGAAGAAACAAAACTTGTTAAAAAAATAAATTATATCCCATTAAAATTTTAAAACAAGAAAAAAGATTCATAACCTACCCAAGATGTCGTGGTGTATAACATCACTGAACCAACGAGGCTGTTTGCTAAAGAGCATGTATTTATTTATTACCTTTAACTGAAATATTCACGTTTACCAAATTAATTGCAACAATTGAGGGTAGATAGCTATTATTATAAGGATATATCCATGCAAGTATTTTCCCTTTGTATTAATATTATTAATTATTTTTTACAGCTTGTAACTGTATGCCGTATTCTTGACACAGAGAGTTGTTTCAAGTATTTCAGCATACATGCACATGCAGAAGTAACAGTGAACCTGAATCATCGATACTTGAAAGACAATGCTGCCAGCCAATATATGGTAGTCTTGAATTTTTATTGTTCACGCTGAGGCAATAAGTAGGAAATATTACTTTCTTTGATTGCTTGTTTAAAGATTTACTCCAGCAATCAATGTATACAAACTCGAACGTTATGCAGAGGCATTTTCTGCCAATTTTTCATTGTTTATGTGCATTTTTAGGGTTCCGTACCGAAAAAAAAACGAAACCCTTATAGGATCACTTCGTTGTCCGTCCGTCTGTCTGTCAAGACCCTTTTTCTCAGAAACGCATAAAGGTATTAAGCTGAAATTTAAATCACATACTCGAGTCTGCTGTCCCTTAGAGTCGTGAAAAAATCAAGCTTCTAGACCAAGGCAATCAAAAGATACAGCCGTTTATGCCAAAAATTTCCCCAATTTTCGACACGGTCAAGCAAATCAAAATCTAAAGGGTTCCCATAAACTTAGGATCTTGAAATTTGGTACGAAGTTACGTTATATAGTATAAATAATGGAAAATTTACGAAAACCGTAAATTTTTAGTTGCATCATATAATAATAATGTTTTTAATAATTTTAAGCTTACCCCCTTTTCTCAAAAACCCTTAGAGGTATTAAATTGAAATTCATATCAAATTTTTTGAGCTTATAAAACTTTTAAGCTGTAATAAAATCAAACTTCTATGTTAACACAATCAAAAGATAGCAATATAAGCCGCATATTTAACACACAACTAGACGCACCTAAATCAAAACCTACTGGGTAGTCCCCGTAAGATACAAATAAAAAATATTGTACAGATAATGAAAAAATTACAAAAACTGTAAATTTTTAGTTACAAAACTTAATAAAAATATTTTTACAATTTTAAGCTTACCCCTCATGGACGCGTAAAGACATTCAATTGAAATTTATATCTAATACTGAAATCTATAATACCTTTAAGCTGTATTAAAACCAAAATTCTATGTCAACGGAATCAAAAGATACAGCATAATCTTTTATAATCTCTTATATTTTAGATTGAACTCTCTTCTACTCGCAGCTAGTCCTAGAATCTTGAAATTTCGCATAAATCCATTTTTTTTGTAATACATATGAATAGGAATAATTCCGAAAACCTTATATCGGGGTTAAAGTATGAAATTGCCGATTTGTACTGAAAAATAAGAATTCGTTTTTTTTTTAATTTAACATATTTATTTAATCAAAATATTTACTATTATTATCTATTAGATAGAAGAAAAATTTTTATCACGTAGAAAATTGTCCAAATCACGAAAAAAATGGTAGTCCGTTGGAGCAAGGTCTGGCGAATATGGAGGGCGACGAATGGTTTCTAATTGCAGTTCCTGTAGATCTAAAACGGTTTCTCGTGCTGTATGAGGTCTCGCGTTATCATGGAGCAATAATGGTGAAGATCGATTCATAAGTCGGGGCTGTATCAGTGCTAGTTTCGCTATCATTGTTCGGAGTTCGGCGCAGTAGACATCTGCCGTTATTGCTAGACCAGATCGGAGAAAGCTATAGTGAATAACACCACGCTGAGACCACCAAACAGTTACCATTACCTTTTTATTGGTAAGCTTTGCTTTAGGACACTGTTGCGGCGTTTCACCAGGGATCAGCCATTGCATTTTCCGCTTACGATTATCGTAAAGAATCCATTTATCATCACATGTCACAATTCGATCCAATATTCTTTAATTTCTGTATCGATTCAACAAGGCAACGCAAGTTTCAACACGCGTTTCTTTCTACAGATCAGTCAAATCATGAGGCACCCATTTTTCATATATTTTTTATTTTATTGATTTGACCCAAATGAGTCAATATTGTTGGTAAGTAACGTTAAACCGTGCCGCTAATTCCTGGATAGTTTGCCTTGGATCGGATTCCACCATCTCTTTCAATTCATTGTTATTCACCTATGTGGGCGGTCTTACACGTGGTTCGTTCTTCAAATCGAAGTTTCCATAACGAAAGCGTTTAAACCAAAATCGCACAGTGCGTTCATTAGCAGAACCCTCCCCAAACGCAACATTAATATTGCGAGCTGTTTCTGCCGCGTTAGTTTCGTGACGGAACTCGTATTCAAAAATCACACGAATTTTTGAAGTTATGAACGAAGTTCACTCGCTCACTAGTCCACCTAAGTGTCGGGAATAAGTCTTACTACACTTTTAATGACTAGGCTCCAATTGCTAGCGTCCAAAAGGCAATTAACAAACAAATCAAATAGATTAAGCCATAGTTAATTTTAAACTAAGAGCTAACTAGAATTTTATACAAAAACCAGTTATAATTTGAACTGGGTAGTAAATTTTACTGAGTGAATTCCTCAGCACGTAGTTCAGTTAACGCGTACGACTCTCCACGGGGCCATGGCGGATCGAATAATAGCTATTTGTTCACTTGTAATGGCGTATTGCTCACCTACGCTGGGTAATGTCTTTGTTACCAGTGTATTGTTCCTGCTATGGTTATACAACAACTCCAAAGTTTCCAAGCTTCTGATGACCATACGTCCGAATACTCGAACGTAAATCAAGTTTAAGTACGTTTTAAAGCCTATTTTAATAGATTTTTCTTGCAATTTGTCAAAATAAGTGGACTCCAGACGTAGGTACCTAATTTTTGTTTTGCCTTTGAGAATTGGTACGATAGTCTAGTAAGTTCTTAACTATTATATAACTACTAGCCCGCGGTTCTTGTTCTTGAGTACGTGCCACTCTAAAGAGACAAAGTTCACAATATTGTTATAAGTTGATTTAAGTTATAAGTTAAAATTTAAATCTTATCTTAAATCCGTTACCAAAAATTATAACCGTCAAAGATACCTACCATTCGAAGACCAACTCTGTGTTAATCAATTAAAATGATTAAAAAGTTGTAAGTTTTGAACACGGTAGAGTGAAAAGTTCTACAGTTAATAATAATTCCTTCCCAGTCTCCAGTGGAATCTTAAAGTGTTCGAAGTTTACGGATCACGTACAAAGAACTTTATTCTCTTGAAATGACCTTTTTAATTCAATAATATTAATTTTACGTTGGCAGAAATATTAGGTATATTCATGAATTTACAGGAAAACCACTCTTAAATACGTCCACATTATTTAAATATGACGGACTTTTGCAAAGTTTAACCTTTAAAATATACAAAAATACCAACCATACTATGATTGGAAGCATAATTTATTATTAGCTATTTCTGTCAGAGATAGGCCGAGGAACTTAGTGCTGTAACCAGGGCAATGGCAGCGTTACCTAGGCACAGAGCGCAGACCTTGGAGGGGTACAGAAATTACTAGACCAGGAAAATATCTCATTATAGAGTCACTTAAAACTAAATAAAAGCGAATAAATGTTGATATTACCACATAATAATACCATATAATACTACTACTTGAATAATCTTAACCAGGCTGACAAGGATGCAGATTTTTTAGTGGCATAGTTATGAAGGCACGGAGCTCGCTATAGGTTAGTCACACAATATATTACCTACATAAAAAAGGAACTGTATATGTTAACTACTGGATCACGAGGCAATTTCATTGTCATTTATTCCTAATTTCGACTATCTTTGACTAAGCAAAATTACATACAATTGGCAGTGATATTCTCTTTACTTTTTTTTCTGTTTACTTTACTATTTATCTTATTTATAAACATTCTATCACGTTATTTGCGAAAACAAAATTTCATCAGGTAGCAAATACCGGCAATTCCTAAAAGCGAAAACAAGCCTAAATAAACATTCACACAGTCCAATAGACCGATATTTTATCAATACTAACGAGTCGAAAATTGATTAACCATAAAACTCAGCGTACCTTCAAAATGGAACAGATAATCTGTTTGTTCTTTTGAATGATTGAAACAGCCCCGGAGGAGCATTTTCGATACACTGATCACATTTCCAACTCTTTTTTTTCGGGTCACTGCGTAAAATGTCCACTTTCGTTCGCATCGTGTTTTATAGGTTTTTTTTACAGCCTACTTGAATTAACCTGCCAACAGCATTGGAGCATGGTAAGTTTAAGCTCCATGTGCCCTGTCTTATATGGAGGGAGATCCTCGAACTCTACTAGAGGCATTTAAAACAGGGTAATAATGATGATGATCATGATGATGATGATTGGAATTGTATTGTGTTATTTGAACTATCTTAGTTGGTAAGTATCGCGTTGATTCTGTCCTGTCCTATAGTATAATCGGCTTTGGCTTTGGTTCATAACGTCCTTTAGGACTTTAGGACTTTAACATATGTCGGAAAAAGACTTCATGAGTCTTCCAAGTATCTTTCAGTATCAACACGGAGTTTTGGCTAAATTGAATTGTATGGCCCTAACAAAAGTACTCGTAAGTTCCTACTTTAAGCCACAATAAAGCTTAGAGTTAAGACCAGGATTAAATTGGGGAACACAAACATCTAACTCTCAATAAAATGACAAACCTGACCTGACCTGCACATTAATGATAAGCCTATCATACAAGTCCAAAATGAAATAGTGACTGACCAAAAAGTAAAGCCTACATCTACTGAAAAGGTCGATTTTTCGTTAGAAAAAAACGTAATTACCGCAAATTAAGACGATTTACTGAAATCAAACTAGTTATGCCATAAGTTCGTTAGGTACGAACGCTAAATTAATCACAGAGTCTTGGCTCTTAAAGCGAATCATCTGCATTGCAAATGTTTTCTATTTTATTAATAAGACGCAGCTGAGCAGTGAATCTAATTTGCCGGAATGCCTTTTGACTTATACACAACTGCCTGAGAATCGAGAATAATTACTCTGACTATTTAAAAGTCAAGTTGGAATTACTTTTTATAGTAAATCATAGTAAGTACTTAATTATGCACTGTCTTTCAAAGGTGGAATTCATTATAACTATGATGCAGTTTTATTTTTAATTTGTAACACCCGAAGTAAAAAGAGGAGAGAATTACTTATGTTAGATATGTCTATTTGTGTTTTTGTGAATCTGTATCTAACCTAATATCGTAACTTCCAAACTTACCAATTCTGATGTAGTTTATTTTTTTGTTGTAAAGATGACGTCATTGACGTAGAAATAGTTCTGAGCTAATTATGGCGATATGTCGGTTTATTCCTATTGAAATGGAAAAGATTTAGAACACACTCCGATTTCTGAACCCATGGTAGAGTCACTATACACGGACAGTCATGGCTTCTAAAAAGTGCGTGTACAACAGCATACTTGAAACAAATGAATCTGAGTTAGAAATTGAGTTTGAAAAGGCTTATATTAAGGCCAGCTACATTCATACCTGTCTTTGGTGGGGATTTTCAAAATTTTAACTGCTGTTTAAATCCTTTCACAGTTGGATTATAAATTAACATTATCAAAATTAGTGTTTAATCTTGAACTATATATACTGTATTATAAATCGATTTTGCCTAGTAGATAAACCTTAGATAGAGTGCGAGGTCACTAAAATGGAAACCGGAAAATTTATTAACACCCGCCACGACATTTCTCTATTAACTGGGGTATTTAATTTAAAACAGAGTCGTTTGTCTGGGGTGCGGAAGGTGCATAATTTAGCCAGGCACGGGGATCCGACCGTACTTAAAGTGTTAAGCCGCGATGTGATAGCTACCATTAATAACTTACTACACTTAAACAGCCCTTCTTACTTATTCAGACGTACAGAGTACTTGCGAGACAGAGGATAGCTTAAACATAAGTTTATTAAGTAATTTAAAGAAATATAGTCGCTTACTAAAAACCTAGATAGCGAGAACCTTAGGTATTTACCGGAGTTCGGCAAGTCATTATTATCAGCCTATTTTCACGGCCCACTATATTGCCAGGCCTCCCTCCCCGTATTATCAGACACAATTTGAGGAGCCGATGGACATCAGGGTCTCAAGATGATGAAATTGGTCGAACTCCCACAGTATAGACCGAACAAACTAGGATTCAATTTGCTATTTTTTATTTTTTAACACACTTTAATAGTAATACAAGTTACTTTACATTCATTGTAGAAAATTTTAATTGCAATATCTCTTTACGGTCGTTCCTTCTCTCTGTTAACAAGCTACTCTACAATCTCTATCTCTAACTAACTACTTCCCCGTACATAATACATGCACACTGGATTACATTACACACTCGCAGCTTCCCACAAAATCCTGATCCAATTGCCCATCGAAAAGTCCGTGTAAGACACCTTTGTAAAAGGTTTATTTAACACAATGCAGTTGAATTCAAACAGATGCTTAGGTCCTAAATTCAGGAATTAGTCGGTCATTTCTTCTTGAGTATTATTTCAAATAGTTTATTTCAAATATGCTTGGAATATCAGTACTTTTAAAATGTCATATTAAACTATTACTTAAATGCAATAGTAATAATTTAAAGTCGGAAACTTAAATTATTTAAATAAAATTAAAGCGTTGAGGGTTTCCAGTGCACCTTGGTCCGAGAAGAACCCAGCTAATTTTTTTATGATCAATTTTTTTTTATCGATTACAAGTTTGCCCTTGACTGCTATCACACCTGATGTTAAGTGATGATACAATCTAAAATGGAAGCGGGCTAACTTGTTAGAAATAGGATAAAATCCACGCTCCTATCGGTTTCTATACGACATATTAGCCACGGCGAAAGCCTCCCACCAGCCAGACCAAGACAAATTAAGAAAAATCTCAATCTGCCCCGCCGGGAATCGAACCCAGGACCTTCGTCGTATAAATCCACCGCGCATACCACTACGCTATCAAAAACGTCATTGAACTACTTTATGAAGAAAAAAGTTCCTTGGTCCGTAAAAAACTTCAATAGTTGCTTTGGTCTCCGATTCAGGAATTAGTCGGTCATTTCTTATCGGCCCTAAAATTGTACAGTGCATAGTCAATGTCAAATCCGTTTATTTCAAGTTGGCTTGGATTACTAGTACTTTTGAAACGTCATATTTAACTGGCTCTATAGTGAGCCGTTGATAGTCTCGTAATGATGATGATGAATGGCAATAATTTAAAGTTAGAAACTTAAATTATTTAAATAAAAATAAAGGTTTCAACCGAACCTTTTTTAATCAACATTTTACTATATTCTAATCATATACAGCAGTACATTAAAGCAAGATATTTTTATAGGCTTGTGCTTTTTACAGTGTTTTTTTATGCAGCCTTTCACTGACTGACTGGCTATCAGTTGCGATTCTAGTGAAGGATTGAGGACGAAGTATCACCAATTTTTTGTTCAGTTTCTGTTAGTCCATGTACAATTTTTGGATCGGTAAGGTAAAGATCAGAAAAATGTTCCTGGCTCTAGGACCATCCTGAAATTAGTATTTTACTAAAACACTTATTCATGACTCACATTTCCTTATTCTTAAACAATTGTTAAATTATTAAAAATGCATTGAAACAGAAAGGTGTACTTAAAATACCAATGACAGTGTTTCAAGTTCACCTGATTCACGTGTTCTCAAACATATATATTTATGTACAAATTGGTGTAATAAAGTTAAAAAATCAAATCGACCTTTGTATGGTATAATACATAATATAAAAAGTGCAACATTACCGATTGTATCTAGAAGTGATTTAGAAACATTCGGGTCGGAAACAAAAGCGTTTATTTCAACGGCCACAAAGCCTCGCCAGCTCATAAATTACACAACTACCCGCTTTTATACTACTCCATACTCTACTGTGTTCTAGCTATTGTACAATCGCGTACAAAAGAACTATAAAACTAAAGCGAAAGGTACAGTACGGATTACAATTGCACATGCGGCGTTAAAACTTCAGTTTTACAAAACTTTGGTTTGAGCAAATGACTTGTAATTGAATAGAGCACGCAACTTTGAATGTAGTATGTAATATTGTTGCATGCTGTGTATTGTTAGGGAAAAGTGTCAGCTTCCGTATTGAAGTTAAACATATAAGCTCACTTTGAAAACAATTTTAAAGCAAAATTTGGTATACTGTAAAATAATAGTACGGGATAAATACAGGTAAGAACAAATATGGATATCTGACGTATGCCTACATATTCATAGGAATTAAATAATTTTTTAATATTTTATTGGCAGCATTGCGAACCATAGACTATAGAGGTGCCGGTTTTGTGTCGTTGTGGTAGACTGTAGCAAAAACTAACGGTTGCGGGCAGTTTTATTAGCAAAGCCCTAATGGTGAAGTAATTATTATTTTGTGTGGTCTCTTTGTGTGCAGTTATGCTGCCAGTTAATTTTGTTAAAAGTTAAAGTGTAATAAAATGTAAATTTAAATAACTTTTGTTTAATTTTGATTTGATTTAAGGAAGTTTTGTAATAAAAACGTGTTGATGTTATGATTAATATTCTTTTTCTTTTTGTGCCTTTTGACCCCTTCTGATGATGTTTCTAATAATTTTTTATTTAAAACTTATAATAGATTACACTGCTACTATTACTATGCAAACGTGTTTTTGTCAGCTTGATACCTATTTCCGGATTAGATAAAAAAACGAAGGAAAAAATTATGCTTCGAGAGGGTTAGTAATAACGTTAAATAATAAAAAGATGCAAACGAAGCCGCAATCAACAGTTAGTATATAAATATTACTATAGTAAATGTTTTGCACGCAATAGTACCGCAGCCTCCCCGCGAGTGTGTATGTTTTCATTTGTTCTCGTGCAAGTTGTATGACGACCCTAAAAGTCGCCACGGGCTTGCCACAATTTGCCCCGTTCAACATTTTACTTTCACCTTTGTACTGATGTCAACTATAATACATATTGTTTTACCATTTTTTAAAAATTGTTGTTTTTTTTTATTAACATTTGTTGTACTTTTATTATTTTCTTGTATAATAAAATTGCGCTGAAAAACTGTAGTATATACGATAGTAATTTTATTTTAAAGTTGCCGTATTCAAAAAAATTTTAAAATTATTCTCTTTTTTTCAAAATAAAAAATGGAATCCTGATAGGATCACTTATATCTGTCTATCACATACAAATTAGTAGATTCTCGTAAATTCTACTACTTTACACTTGTAAATTATTGTACTCCAAACGTAGAGGTGTGATGTGAAGAGCTGTAATCTGAATATGTTGGAATAGTTCAAAAAATAGGACAAATATTCATTCTATCTCCGAAACTACTGAACTAAATAAGTTTTTCTACTTACCTATAAATTACACGGACGATTTCGATCTTAAAATTACCTTTAGGGTAAATCACCATACGATAGTTCACACGATGTTCTCGTCTTAACCCATGTTCTAGCAAGTTCCACTCCGTCTTGTCCTGTAGTTTTTCTTCACTATGTAAGCAAAATAGTTTTATAAGTAAAATAAATAGTCTATCACTACAAATTACAAATACTATTTCAAAGCAATAAAGAAATTCAACATCAATTATATCTGTAACTGACAATGAAAACAACAAACACAAATTAATTATACAATCAAGTTCAAAATCAATTATAAATTCCTCGACAAATAACTTTGGCCTACAAACGTCATTATGAACGTAAACTCAACAGAAGCACTAGGACGAAATACTAGAAATTAATAATCAAGTTTCCGATTAATTAATTGAAGCTTCCAGAAGCTCTGTCACCCGATACCTCAAACTGTTGGTCTATAGAGTAAGAGCCTCTGAGATGATTTCCTTTATGTTGTGTTCATTCTAAATGACGTGGTTAATTCATGTTATTATAGGTAACTTTAAACTTACTTCATAGGTTGATGGACAGAGCGCGGATCTTTGTGTTTGAGTGAACCTTGCATGCGCAACGAAGTGCTTTTCTGTTCATAGGCGATGGCTTTTCCCTTACCATAAATTTGGCCACCTGCATAGATCCTTGGATCAAAACTAAATAGTGTTTCCTACGGGAAACATATCACGAGAAATACCACACAACACAAAAATTCTCACTCAATACTACACTTCTACTGATTAGATATAGGATCTTTGAGAGGACTTAATCCTAATCTCATTGTTCGTCGAAATTTTAAGCACGAATAGATACTTTTCTAGAGAACAATTCGTGTAATGTAGAATCATAGGCAGAACTTTGTGACTCTCAAGATTTATTTATTGTTGCATGAACTGATTTTTCCTAAACTCTAAAAGTAATTACGTTATTTATGAACATGACATAGATTATTGGGTTCTAACCAAAGGACGATCACGTGCCAATACTTTAATTTAATAGTTTTAAACTAAAAGTATAATATTACCTTTAGAAAGATCAAAAATATGATGTATATCGTGTTTGTATTTATATTTCACGGATTTTGTCTTTGAGGGGACAACGAAACAGTTACAATGGTCTGTCAATTATTGCTATAAAAATAGTTTAAAATGTTGATGCCTCAAAAGTTAAACAAATTTATACCAAAATTAAAAACTAGGTACCACAATAAAAGAATCTATTCACTGAAATAAAATTCATCTAAGACATAATATAGACAGCATAGTGTTAACACACTATACTTACTAACCAATACTCTGAATTATCACCATCGTTAGCGCTAAGTGGACCAATATTGGACACAACATGGCGCCCATTTTCATCAATGAGCACTACAGATGGTCTCAAGCATGTAGCGCCTTCACACAGGGCCGGATTAACCTGCAAGTAGAGTGGATATTTACCTATACGCGCACAAATGTTTTATTTCTGCGCGCATGTTGAATTGTAAAATATTAATATTTTATACCGTGAAAATTAAATGGGTAAATCTGTATACCGTATGACAATAGATATATTTGAGAGATTTAAATTTATATATAGATTATATATTTTTTCAAATTCAATTTTAATAATAATACTTTTATTATTTACATTAAATGTATATAATGAAATTATTATTATTAACCTGGTAATATTAAATACAACCCATCATATTTCCGGACAAAACCTCCCCTGAAATAACATTTTATGTCCAATGCGATGCCACAAAGGGCCCACATACTCAATTAAGTCATATCACCATCTATATTATTAAATATTAATAAATTAAAATTAAACGTAAAATGCTCTTATCTCAAATACTAAACCTAAATAATCTTTACCTATCACTAACCATTAAGACAATTTCAATGACTCCAAATACTGTGATCCTAAGGAGTTGAAGAGAGCTGATGATAATATTCAAACGTCTAAAAAGAAGCTCTCAAAATTGCCTTTGTGTTCAGACATAAATATGTCTTTAGTCCGGCCCTGTCTCACATAATAAGTTCAATGCCCTTATCTGGAACCAAAAACCTACATAAAACTAAAGCACTTTAAGTATTTGTACAACAATACTATAGGGGTCTGTACAAGCTTTTATTTAACTTATTTGTATAGATGAACAGCATCATTCATCCAATGTGTCTGTTTGAACCACGAGGTCCTGAATTCAAGTATCGCCTTTTGATGAAATATAGCTTTGCTTTATTAATAAGAAATTCTCAGTAAAAATTCTCAGCCCGGTTGTAGTCCGTCTGGGTGATATAAAAATTGGAGAACTTTATTAGATTTTCAACGTTTAAAGTTTGCTATTCGTGAGAACCGGTTTATCTTTCTATTTTATGCCGGTCTCAGTAAGCAAGTAGTAAGTTCAAGTCGATTATTTTTATAATGTTTTCAAATTTAGAGTTGACATACGCACCTGAAAATTTGCAAAAGTTATATTCTATGAAAGAGAGACAAAGCCTGTTGTACATGTTACATTAAAGTATTTCCAACTTCAATATTTTCGCAGTCAGACTGGAAATTTTTAAATGTGAAAATTTATCGTTGAAAATTTTGAATGGAAGAAGGCGTTACCTTCAACAATATTAATTATTGAACTGTACAGCCAAATCTGAGTATTTTGATTTATAGAGTTTATCCGGCGGAATTGTGCGGTTTTACGCGGAAAATAGCAAAACAAATCAATTATTCGCTGTCGATTTTGCAAACATGTATTCTATGAAAGAATAAAACAGACAAGTCCTTCGTGTATGTAATATTATTAAAGTTTTCATACTTCAATATTTTGGCAGTTTGACAGAAAAATTTACGTCGAATATTTTGTATAAAAGCAGGCATTGAATCGAAACGTCAGTGCAACCTAGGGCTGATCGAAAACCTTGTACAATATTCATAATTGAACTGTAGAGTCAAGTTCTGAGTAGTTTGATTTGCAGCGTTTGCCGGTGGTATTGTGCCGTTTCCCGCCGAAAATACCAAAACAAATCAATTATTCGTTGTCGATTTTAAAAACATGTTTCGAATTGTTGGGATTGCGATCCGCACCTGGAAATTTGCATTCCATGAAACACGCAAGCCTTTTCGTGCGTGTCGTGTAAAAGTTTTTCCAACTTCAATATTTTTGCAGTTAGACTGGAAATTTTTGCTTAAAAACGGTTGGAATTGAAATTCAGTCAGCATGCGGGGCCGACGACGGCCGACTCGGATTCGGCTTGTGACATGCTTTATTGTATTCTCAATGTGAGATTCTACACCTAACTCTATTTTACGTGTGTACCTATTTGAATTTTATATCATGTAATATTATTACATCCTTACAAAAATTTATGAAATCTGCGAGCTATTTCGCGTGCCATTTCTTTTTTTCTTCCGGTGTCATTGAACTCTGAAGAATATGGTCGAAGACGGATAGTGGTGAAGTGTTGAGCTTCGTAATTATAATATTTTATCATTATTCAAAACAAAACAAAAACATTTTATTATTAGTACTGATAGAAGAGTTAATAATAAAAAAGTTGATGTTTTTAAATAAACTAATTTGATTTGATACAATTTGACTGCGACCCGGAAAACTTCATCGTGCTAAAATATTCCAGACAAATAAAGTAGAGGAATGACATTCTCTGGCACAAATTATGAACTGTCAACTCGTCAATATTTCGGAGGGGATTGAATTACTGACGGAAGACTGATTAAAAATAAATCACTGCTCGTCGTAACTTGATTGCTGATTGCGAAAGGAAATTTATAAAATGTATTTTTTGACCGTTACCAAAAATATTTCGTATAAAATATTTGTACCTGAAAACTACACATTTACAGTTTGCTTGTGAATTGTATACTTTCAATGTGTCTAGTGCCTCGGAGAGCACGTTAAGCTGTCGGTCATTGTCATCAACATCTGATAGTGATAGTTAATAAATGAAACATTATCACCCTAAGCCCGCCAACCCGCATTGGAGCAGCATGGTGGGTCTACGCTCCATTTCTCCTCTCCTATAAGGAGGGAGGCCTGGCCCTGTAGTGAGCCGTTAATAGGCTGATAATGATGATGATGATGAATGTGTCTAGTCAAGTACGTCTACGCTTAGAAGCTCAGCACTAAGAATATCTCTTCCAATCCGTTAAATCATTTGTTATTGACATCGTATATCAATAAGTAATTAGTAGTGATAGTGTACAATCATTCTTGGTACGACAAACTATCCTCGACTATTATTTTGCAACGCTCCCGAGTGTCTGAGTGTTGTTTGTGATTGCCTTCAGCTAAATAGACTGTAATGTACCCCAAGGCTATTCCTCTATTTATTTTGTCTATCTTGGAACTGTCTCGATATTTAGCCAAGATAAAGTATAGCTCAGCAAACATAGATACTTATATTGAATGAATATTAGGTTGAGTAGCCTCGAGTAGTAACCTCAAGTAATAACCTGGTTGGTCCAGTGGTGGCTATGGCTATTATGAGAACCTAGGTTAAGTTACACAATACTAAGATTTTATTTGAAGTTCTTAATAGTAGGTAAACAGGAATTAAAAGTATACACTCTTGCTGCGGAGTGCACCTTAAACCATTGGAGGTAATCCGTCAGGCAGCTGACCTGCTATGCCGTCTTTGATCCATATTACCTCCATAAATTGACCGTAATTTCACTTATAAGACCAAGTTTACGTCTTCTGAATACGTTATTAAAATTTTGTTTACACCAGGGTCTTATAAAAATAACATATTTTGGACAAGTGTAGTATTTTACTGTATGTATTTTGTTGGGGAGGGATTTAATAAAAACCCTCCGTCGATTTAGTGGACTGTATTTTTGGTTCAATTATCACAATTCACAAGAATTGTGATGATGTTCAGGGGTTCGGGGTTCTTGTTTCTTGAGGTTCTTCAGGGTTCAGTGTTCTTCTTGGTACTTGTCGCTAGAGTTCTTGAGATCTTGAGTTCTTGAGGTTCGTAGCGCAAGTTCAGGGGTTCGGGGTTCTTGCGGGTTCAGGATCTTGTTACTTCACGGGAGTTCTAACGGAAGTGATTTGCGGTATTTCGGGAGCCGGTATTTATGCAATTCCCCCGCCCGGCACTGAGATCGAGTGGGCCGAGCGGGAGAGGGGCGATCGCGGGGGCTGAGGGACGTGCGGGGAGCGGGGGGCGTCAGTGGGTGACCAATCAGCGTTAGTCACTACTGACGCCACGCGGGGTTCGTAGCTCCTGTCCGCAACATCGCTCCCCTCAGCGAAGCTTCCGCGCAGCTTCCTTTTCTTCGGGTAGGACAGCGAGCTTCTGGTCGGACTGTGAAACATATTTCAGTGGGTTCTTGAAGTGGCGCTGGATCAGGATCATGTAGAGTCTTGTGTTGCAGGTTCGCTTGTTGCCGGATCGATTTTCGATGATTAAAAAGAAGCCTGTTTCTTTGCATCATTTTCGCCGACACTTGTGGATTCATTGAAACGCGAGTGCTATCGAGCTTGGCAGCTCGCACTCCCCTCATTTTGCACTGTCTCTGCACACTAACTGGTCCTCCGGTTTTGATCACCACCTCAGGATTGATCATGTGTGCGCGAGATCTGCACAGGTCCACATTTTCTGCATTAACGTGATGCACATGATCTTCGTGGCTGTTGGTAGATTCTTTTGTCGTTGTACCGTGAATCACCCAGCCGAGTTCGGTTCTTGAAGCTACAGGTTCATTACGACCTCCAGTTTTTAGTTGCTTCGTCACGACGAGTTCCCAATTGTCGGAGCCAATGAGTAACCGAGGTCGTGCATAGTCGTAGCAGACTTCACTCGGGTTCAGTTCTTGAAGATGCTGGTACCGCAAGAGTTCTAGCGGCACGATCTGGTGTAGCAGCTGGAGATTCCCCACAGTTCTAGCTCGTATGGTATGCGAAGCTAGTAAGTGTTTGCCTCGCAAACGTAGCTGGATGTTCCTGCTGTTTGCCTTCTTCTTGGTGTTGATACCACGGAGTGTAAGATCTTGAGAAGGCCCATAAAGATTCAACTCGTTCGCTAGTGCTTCATCAATGAGGGAGACGGTAGAGCCCTCATCTAATAAGGCATATGTGTGAACCTCACCGCCACTGTGGTTCGAAATGACGATGGGACACACCTTCAACATAACGTTGTTTCCGCCCTTTGATTTAGCCGTCGTTGACGCAACAATTTCTTCCGTCGGTTCTGGACAACTTGTGCGGATCGTAGTCGTCATCTCGCTCGTTGGGCTGCACTCGTGTAGTAGCCGATGATGCGAATGAACGCAACCATCGATGCCACATTGCTCCGAATCACATTCCGCGCGACTGTGTGTGGCTTTTAAACACTTAAAACAAACTCTACTGAGTTTAGCCCAATCCCAGCGAGCATGTATAGGCATCTGCTTCAATTTGCGGCACTGTGACGGGTCATGGTCACCGCCACAGCACCGACACTGTTCTCTGTAGTTAGCAGAAAACATGTTGGCTCCATGGATCTTTCCAGTGGTTCTTTGGGACGACGTTGCTCTCGAGTTCGATTCTTTCCGATCGGAGGTAGATGGATTAGGCTTGGAGTATGTGAACTCTAAGCCTATTGTTGCCTCGTAGTTCAAATAACGAGACAGGATCAATATGTGTGGTTCTCCTGGACGGCGGTTCTCCGATGCATATTTCGCAAAGCTTCTTCGCATGTCGGGCGGTATCTTGTCTACGATGCCTCTGGTTAGCATATGGTTCTGGAGGCACCCGTTTAGTCCTTCGACATTATTTATTGTCGATACAATGTTTCGCACTTTCACGGCGAAGACATTTAATTCTGACGTAGTAGGTCCTAAGGGAGGAAGATGTTTGATCTCTTCTAATGCCTTATCGATCAAGGCTTCTGGACGTCCAAAACTTTGTTCTAGAGCTTCCATTATTTCTTCTGGATCGCATGCCGTGTAGAGCAATGAAGCGACGGCTTCGCGTGCTTCTCCTCTTAATGCGTTTCGCAGCCGTTGTAAGTTCTCGATTGGCGAGAACTTGTGAAGCCGCGTCGAATCCCGCATTGAGGCTTTGAACGGCATCCATTCATTCGCAGCCCCACTGAAAGGAGGCAGCTCTGTGGATGATCGGGGTGGAGGCCGATAGTGCGCAAGCCGCTCCAGAGTTTCAGCCAGCGCTTCTATGCTTCGTGTTCGTGAGCGGTTGGGCGTCGGCGAGCGTGTACGTGCATCCTCACGGCGGCGGTGCTCGTGCCGGGGTTCACTCCGTTCGGCTGTGAGGAGAGGAGTTGCGGCAGCGTGAGGTGGTCCAGCATCACGCGCTGGAGAAATATGAGAAGATCGCTCCCCTCGTGTAGGATCCACGTGTTGCAACCAAGCCTCAGTACGGACACTCATGTGAATGGGTTCTTCAGGACCACGCGTGCTGCCTTGGTCTTCGTCATCTAAAGCAGCGAGTTCCGCTTCCAGCTTCTTTTGAGCGAGATCCTCTTCAATTTGAAGCTGCCGCATTCTTATAGCGGCAACACGTTCAGCCGCCTCATATTCCACTTGTTTTCTGCGCGTCGCCGTGCTCGCCGTGGATCTTTGCGAGCGCGTTGATCGCGCCGGCGACAGCGGACGTGCCTGAAGCGCTTGATCCACATCCGAGCTTCGTCCTCCAGCTTCTTGCCGGGGTGGTATGGCACTAGTAGAGACAAGAGTTTCCACAAACCGAATCTGCCCAGGACGAGCAAGGTTCAGCGCGCGAGGGATCGGTTCTTGCAGCGCAGCTTCGTCCTGTTCACCTTCGATCTGCGAATCTTGACTCCTAGTTCGCACCATCTTGACGTGTTGGGGAGTCTTGAACTGGATGTGTTTGGTTCTTGATCCAGAGATCCGGCTCGAAGGACCAAAGATGTTGGGGAGGGATTTAATAAAAACCCTCCGTCGATTTAGTGGACTGTATTTTTGGTTCAATTATCACAATTCTAAAGAATTGTGATGATGTTCAGGGGTTCGGGGTTCTTGTTTCTTGAGGTTCTTCAGGGTTCAGTGTTCTTCTTGGTACTTGTCGCTAGAGTTCTTGAGATCTTGAGTTCTTGAGGTTCGTAGCGCAAGTTCAGGGGTTCGGGGTTCTTGCGGGTTCAGGATCTTGTTACTTCACGGGAGTTCTAACGGAAGTGATTTGCGGTATTTCGGGAGCCGGTATTTATGCAATTCCCCCGCCCGGCACTGAGATCGAGTGGGCCGAGCGGGAGAGGGGCGATCGCGGGGGCTGAGGGACGTGCGGGGAGCGGGGGGCGTCAGTGGGTGACCAATCAGCGTTAGTCACTACTGACGCCACGCGGGGTTCGTAGCTCCTGTCCGCAACATATTTTGTTTATCTACGTTAGGCCGTTCCTAGTCATTCAGATCCTTATAAAATCAATCACTGCGCGATCCTTGACCGTTCCTAGTCATTCAGATCCTTATAAAATCAATCACTGCGCGATCCATGACTAAACTTCAAATCGAAATCCCAAAATTAGATGATATGGAACACGACAATCCCGCGGAACTTTTGAAAGCGTTAGAACTCAAACAAAACTGGACAAGAGTTCGCAACTGGCATCTGTCATTAATATTATTCTGGGCCCGGGCAGAACCTAAGCAAGTACAAGTTAAACATAGCACAATCAACTATCCAACTCAGGACTTGAAGTTGTTACTGAAAATCTCGTTAAAGAAAAAATCATTATTCAATAGTTAGTTAGTAACCCAAGTTTTAAACCCATGACCTCGTGATCCACAGCCAAATAGGCTGACAATAGATAGGACCATTGAGGCAACCATACAATTTTTAATGGTTTTATATTGGGTCATATGGAAACACTGCAAAACCGCGGAACTGTCGAGAGTGCAAAAACTCGGACAAAATTCCCAAGTACAGGACTGGAAGTTTTACTGAAAATTACTTGGAAGAAAAAAAATCCGTATTATTCAATAGCCCGACCCAGGACTGCAGGACCTCCGCGGTCACATAGGTTGATCACAGAACCTACGAGGCAATCACAAATTATTAAATGGTTTCATATCGGGTCATATGGAATACCGCGGTAAAACCGCGGAACTGTCGAGAGCGAAGCAACTCAGACAAAACTCGGCAAGAGTTCGCAACTCGCATCTGTCATTATTATTCCGGGTCGGGGCCGCACCTGCGCATGTACAAATAACCACGTGAGCCTGACAAATTGGATCACATTCATATTGGGCACGGCCGAGGCGCGAGTAGAGAATCGCTGTGGCTCTCGCCCACCGAATTTGGCAGTCGTGAATGAAATTTTTGCATCGCATAATATACAGAGTGTATTCAATTCGGGGATGCAATTTTTGGTCGTCGGCAGCCAAATTTAAGCTAGATTTGTTATTTCATACTTTCAGTCTGTACATTTTTGTACCGTATAAGTGAGCTCAAACGGAGAAAAGGAAACGGTATGATATGCGCTGTTTTTGATGCTGTATTTTTTTTATTTTCCAGCTGTTTATAAAATTCTAAAAGACAAAAGACCTTACATTTCCATCTAAGTTTTGAGCGGAGCTTTCGGTTGTATAATGGATTTAAATCTCTTTTGTAATGTCATTATGTCCTCTCAATACTTAAACTTAACTTAATTATTTAAATATTAGGTAAATGTAGGTAGACAATAAAAAATAGAATCTTAATTTAACGTAAATTCGAAGTTATTTTGAATTTTTTTCAAAATGGCAATCATACTAACATACATTGTTACTAATAATTTCATTGAATGAAAATGTTCCTTGATATTCAGTAAATACTGCTGATAAAAAACTTACTAGCTGACGAATAATTATGGAAATGTATTGACAGTTAAATATATAAATACAAAGTAAACAAACCATAGTGATATTAGTGCAAAATAAAATGTCTCCATAACCGCTTACGTACATAACGTCTTATACAAAATCGTGAACGGCACACGAAATAAATCTTAATAACCATTAACGTCGTATTTCTTTTTATTTATAGCCAGTATATTGCTAAAACCTATAGAAATAAAATATATTATTGCTCCTATTCACGAGTGATGTAGAGAATGAGTGAGCAATGAGAATGTTAGGTACACTCGTATACTCAAATGAGTTCCAATACAGTTGTACTTGAATAAAAAATGTCCTTCCATTATACGTATTATGTAATCATTTATTTAGTAAATATTTTCCTTCTCTTTCTTTTTCTTGAGTTACGGGGCTTTGAGTGCCCAAGCAACGTGGTCAAAGATCCATAATGTGGGTCTGGTCAAGGAGCAGAAGCATGGACAAAGTCTCTGGCATTTCATTAATTAAAAAAACCTGCCTCGTTGACAGTCATTAATCTTTGCGGATTCAGCACATAAATATGATGGTTATAGAGTTGAATTTGTACATCTACAGTGGAGCACCACCACGTTACTCCACTGTAGATGCTAGCTAGAAGATAAGCTTCAAATTTTTTTCCGTTCTTAGTGACATGAAGGCCGATTCTGCAACGATAAATCATCGTCCTCGTCGTCTACCTCTCTGTCTAACACGATACTATGGATAGAGATAAGATAGAAGTGGAGACTCGCACTGTCGAATTTCGGTACAGAATCGATATGCTAGCTCTGTATTGACCATTTTCCAATAAGCTGATAATGGAGATATAAAAACAAGTAAAAAGTTTAAATGTAAAAACTCAACGCCTTGAACATTATGAAGATAATATCGAAATCAGGATTGCGAGCCAAGTCGTTTGCTATCGCAATATTCAAGTCTCGATTCCCCAACGTACTTCACATATGGAAGATTTAATAAAAATCCCTCGCATCTTTTATAATATAAGCTCATGTTCTTTATTGGACTGGCTGCTTATTTCAATATCATTTGTTACCTGAGTATTATTTAAAGGACAGATTAGATAAAGGTTTGGTTGGTCTAATATATTTGATTCACTAAACATTTATGACAGCTGGGTTGCGGAGCAACTTTGTAGATTGGTGTATTTTTTTCTTAATCTTTTAAAGTACAGGCATTAGAAAAGAGCCAGTTCAAGAAGCGTTCTATTCTAGATCTTTGATAGAAATCTGACAGAGGTATTACACTTGTGCAAACCTTTGTTGTCATATTAAAGATAAAAAAGGGTACTTTTTTGTAAAACCCATAAGGTATAATGTGATAAAGTTGATTGTTTATAGAATGTTACAATATTACACATTACATTAAAGTGTCCAACGATATATATAATAAACGTCATATATTAATATAAAATATTTAAAGTATACTCAAATACATTAAAAATTTCATAAGTAGGTACGAGGCGTTTTCTTAACAGTTTGGAAACAATCTAAATGTAAGAGCGTAACATATGACGGTATACTTTGGTCAATTCATTAAGGCTCGCCCCACTATTTATCATGAGGGGAAACCGAAGGGTGCGGGGAGTACAGCTCGAACATCAGTCTCGAGTCGACCACGGCTCGGTGTATACGTCGTCGTGTAGATTGTGTCGCTGCGTGTCATGACCAAACGGAATGATGCTCTACTTAATTTTTTTTACCAATGTTATATTTATAATATCAAAAAAACGTATCGTATGATGATAAACTACATATTTAAATGTGACTTAGCAAGAAGAATCGTTCCGTTGCCCATTCCTTCAGGTTGACCGACTCGACTTTAATTTTTCTACAAAGGTCACTTGGTTGTTACTTCTTCTTGAGTCGTTTCCTCAACTTTGAGGATCGTGGCACCCTAACGACAAGGCCTTCTTAACGGTGTTGCGCCATGCCTTTCTATTTGCAGCCGCGCGAATGGCATTTAAGATGGGCGCGTCTACTGTTTCCTTTACTTGGTCCGTCCATCGTCTCGGGCTGCGTCCGCGGGGTATCTTTCCCTCGATCTTGCCAGTGACCACAAGCTTTTCAATACTGTCCGCGTTTTTTCTGGCAATGTGACTGAAGTACTCGAGAGTTCTCCGCAAACAAATGTTATAAAGCCGCATCTTGACTTTTAATTTGTTTGTTTTGTAAATATCGAGACATTAGTCCTCTGTTCAGTCCAAGAAATATTCAGCAACCGTCGCCAGCACCACATTTCAAAAGCATCAATCCTTTTCCGATCGGCAGATTTTAGGGTCTATGTCTCTGCTCCATAGAGGAAGATGGAGAAGACAAGTTTGCGAACTAGATGTATTTTCATTCCATATTTTGGATAGCTGTGACATGGCGCTTTTTGCCATCCCGATGCGGCGTTGGACTTCAAAGTCACAGCTGCCTTTATTACTTATGTTAGAGCTTAGGTAGATAAAGTCTTCAACTATTTCAACATTTGGGTTGTTACTACCGATATAAATTTTCCAAATTAGTCTAAGTCTAGCTGGTGCGAGGCTTTGGTCATTGGTAGTTACCATCCTACTGAGAAAGATGTACCGCCAAGCGATTTAGCGTTACGGTACGGTATCGTGTAGAAACTGAAGGAATGTAGACTTCATGCTACTCCTAACATGGTAGCCCGCTGCCACCTTAGTTTGCATTATCGCTTACCATCAAGTGTGATTATAGCTAAGATACACCATCAAGGGCTAACTTGTAATGAATAAAAATAATAATAGGTATCATGAGTTCACGCTTTACAAAAACACTAGGGGTATGATAGCGTGGAGTTGAGCTCAATCATTAAACTGTTTAAACAAAAGAAAAATAGATATATTTATACTAGGTACCTATCTGAGATGATTGTGGGTGTGTGTGTTTTTAAGATATTGTTATATTGGTTACTATATATATAATAACCTATAACACAATATAATTTTGCTGTGCAGAACCAACACGACACATTATATGTTTTAAAAAAATGGGTTAAAATGAAGTAGAGCATACTGCTAGTCAAACATGACATTCTTGATGTCTTAACTATCTTGACACTTAGTGTGAATGTGCACACATTGCTAGTACACACTCGTCACGTAGTAATAGAACTCACATTCTTGCATTTTTTATTGCACACTTGCACTATAAGCGTTTGAAAAACAAAAAACGACGAGCCATCATGGATTGACCAATCTATAATAGACATAATCTCAGTAATCTATTGCATAATATTGAAAGTCACAAAACACGGTTAATAAATAATGTTGTAGCAGAAAAACTCTCATAACCATTTAATCGGAATACGTTTGCGAAAAATTAACCGCATTTCCAATAAATTACCTCCTTAATTAATGATACTTCATACTTTGTACTTTTCCCGACAAAGTAAAATGATGAACGAGTAAATTGTGAAAACTCCTGTTACGAGTTTCAGGATCGTCATATAAACTTGTATTAACAACAAATAAAAGTGGTGCAAATCCACGGAGAGAGTAATTAAGTTATGGAATAAACGGCAATATCAATAACATTTTGAGAGCCTCTCCAGCGCCAAGTTGGCAATTTGTGCATTATCGGCAATATAAATATTATTTCTTTTAGTTATTTAGAGGCTATCATATTTTTGTTTTATGTATATTGGTTATCTTTACATATAATAAAATAGTATCGAAGTCAATTCTGTCTGTTTGTCTGTATGTCTGTTCGCACATCACTTTAAAACTACTGGACCAATTTTCATATGGTTTTCACAGATGGATAAAGCTTAGTTTTATGTAGGCTTTAGGCTTTAAATCATGAAAAGGAAAAAAGCTAAGGACGAAACCGCGACAAAAGTACTGCGTTAATTCAAATGAAACTTGGCACGATTAGAGTTTATACTATGAGGATATAGGATACTATGTATCCCGGAAATCAGTACCAAGTACCTTATCAATCAGTAAAAAAAGGGTTGAAAAAAAGTCCACGAGGTCGAAGTCGCGGGCGACCACTAGTGCTTTAATATGATAAACTAGCTTACGGTGGAACGCTGTCGCTTTGAAGGTGCCAATTAAATTTTTAACTTTTATTCTGCTAGTCTCACAAGTCTATAAGAATATTGTATTCTGAAACCTTTATAATTCGTGTCGTGGATACTGTAACGCTCCTTTCTTTTTTCTTTAGACCTCCGCGTATCTTTTAGACAAGTTTGCTCTTAAATATTAAGTTTAGACCTTATACGGTAATATTTTGTGGAAAAAATCAAAGATAAATACTATGACACAAAAGACAGCTTTAGACAAAGTAGATACATCTAAAAATATAAGTAGATATGTACAAAATGGCTTATTGGACAAAGACAAAATCTTTATTGCTACATTCTCTTACAGGCCACCTCAATAACGGAATCTGTGAATAGAAAGCGGAATTTTTCAATTATTGTCTAACATTTATTTTATTTCATTTTTGTCAAAAATTAGAATGTTTTTGGTGCAAACGATCCCGTATATTCAACTCTAGCAATAACAAGCGGTAAGCTTCAAAAATAAAGTTTTAATTAATTTTGAGCTAACTGTCGTTAGCCACTCCAGATATTTCATATTTTGAACCTAATTTACCTACTGCAAACGTTCACGCTGAGAAATCACACAGCAAAATACGTACGTATAACTTATAACTGTTTGCAGAACAAATCAGACATGAAAGTTAGTAACAAATTTAACAAGATTCTGCACAAGCAACTACAAGTTTCTTTGGCCCACGATCCCAACGCACCATACCTATTACAGGAAAACCAATAACACTTTATGTGTACTCAGATATAGTCGCTATTACAACATGACGATAAGGACGAAAATATGGAAGCAATAATAAAAGAACATTAACGCTTAAAGTGCACTGTACAGTAAACTGATGCCCACATATGTGAGAACGCTTTTACACTTGGATCTGAGGAAATTGCAGGGAACTCGATTCGAACAAATAGCGTTCAGTTCTTTCACATGCACTCCTTGCAAAATGCATATAAAGTTGCAACGCGAAACTTCGTGCATGAAAATCGTAACTGAGTTTCACCAGCAATTTACAAAACAAATATCTAAACTGGCAACGAGTACCTCGTAACGGAAACTGCACACTAAAACCATTCAGCCGAGTCGCTAACTGTTACTTTTCTGGAGACTTTTTCAAATTCCAGTTTGATTGATTCCCTTCGACGAGTTGAGCGAATATCGACAAAATCTGTCACTTCACTTATATTTTACTATAGATATAATTTTGACCAAACTTATCATAAATAAAGCTAAATTAAATTCCCTATTCTCTTTCATTAATGACTAAGATACTTCATGGAATAGCCGTTATTAGCTATAAAAAATTATTAAGCAAAGCATTCCAGAATTAAGAACAGAGATAATTACTAGAATTATGACAACAAAAACTTATTATTCTGTTTCACCACACTTATTTCAATTTCGTGCCCAAGTTCCGAGAAGGGTGAAACTTTTGTAACAATTGCCGTTATATTCTGTTTTCTGTTCGGAGTTCTTGTCGGCTCCCTTTAATCGGCAATCGTGAAAAGTTTCTTAACCACGTAGATAAGTGAGTTCGTGAACGTGCTCTTTAATTAAGTCGTTATCATTTCAATTTATATCATTACGTTATTGTAATATTGCAAATTACAATTTACTCAGAAGACGCCCGTGACTTTGTACGCATGGAATCCCTGTACGATATAATTTATAAAATTCGACATATAAATCTCCCTCAATTATCACTCTATGTACTGGTGAAAACTACAAAAACAATTGCGTCCTTTAAATTATATAGGCATTCAGATAAGACTGTTTAGAAATTTCGCTAAATATCAGATATTACATTTCGCAGAATATAATTATGAGATGTTTGCATGAAAAAAGTTATTACAATAATTTCTTGGTATCCATGATAAAGCCATGTTTGAGTGGGGGGAATTGCCTTGTTTAGGAATTTATTTTTGTAATAACATTTTCTGAGGTATTGGGAGAGTAGAGAAAAGGTATCTTTATGAAAGAGTTTCCATCGATATGCGTTAGCCTAAAAAGATACTTCTATATTAGATCAGGAAATTCGTGAAGATGAAACACTTCGATTAGACTAGCTATATTTTTTACATAATTGTATGGAAATGAGGCGTCGCTAGTCACGAAAGGTATTTACATAGAAATACTAAATACAAAAAAAAATTATTAAAAAAATTTAACCGACTTCAAACTGCACTAAAAAGTAATAAGTAGTAAGTAAAGTAATCTATGTGCCATTCAAGTTTAGTTTTTGTCGGTCCAAAAACCAGTCGTCTTCTGCAATCGGCTACAAACTCGCACACAGTTTTCTCTCTCTCTCAAATTTTATGTCTGTTACCAATAATATCTACCTACCTGCTTATTTAAACACCTAAAATAGTCAGCTTTCTCCTACAAAAATACCCACCTTCTTACCTAATTACCCATCTAGAGATTTTTCAGATAAGGGCGCGTGTGGATTCCTACGCATAACTTTAAGTATAGCTTTAATTTTTATCTTTACGTGTAAAAGAAATATTAACATGTAACGATTATAAATTGACTGCCTCATTGGTCAAATGGTTAGCCTATCTGGCTTCGATCACGAGGTCCTGGGTTCGAATCCTGGGTCGGGTCACGGAATAATTCTGAGTTTTTCATTTTTCTATGAAATTTTCAGTACATTCCAAGCCCGGAGTCTGAAAGTTGGTGGTATTACACCCCCGTGCCACGGAGAGCACGTTAAGCCGTCGGTCCCGGTCAGTGTCATCAACATCTGATGGTGATCGTTAATATATGAAACATTATCACCCTAAGCCCGCCAACCCGCATTGGAGCAACATGGTGGGTCTACGCTAAATATCCCCTCTCCTAGAAGGAGGGAGGCCTGGCCCTGTAGTGGGCCGTTAATATTCTGAGAATGATGATGATGGTGATGATGATGATGATGATTATAAATTAACGGATTGTGTTCACCAAATAAAAAAAATTGAACTTATATACGATGTATGATAACATAACAAATAAAGCATATTACATATAATATTTCAACCGTACACTTCCAACTTGGGCTACACAACAAGTTTGAAGCAAGCAGCCGTTCAAAACAACTCAATCGATATCGCATTTCAATGCAAACGGTCAATTGAGCCGAGGAATGGCCGGTATAGGGTTTACACGCATTGAGCTGCATGTATCCTTCTTGTATTTCTAGACCCTGATTATTCTACGGTGTGTGAAACAAGGCAATTTAATTGTATAAATTTCTTCTCCTATCGTTAGTAATAATATTGCCACTTCCCAATATTATTATAATGTGACCACGGAATGGCCAGTATAGGGTTTTATAAGCATATAATTGCATCTATTTATATTCCTTCTTGTATTTTATGCAACTGTAATTGTTTTATAGTCTAAAACAGTGATTCTCAACCACTGTGCACTTTTGTGTGCCGAAATTGTACAAAAGTACAGTACATTAACATTAACAAATATATTTATGGCAAGCTAATGTTTATAGCTTGTATTAAATAGTTATTTCACTTTTGAGTCTAGTTAATAAGCAAAATAATTTACAATCCGACATGCAGATCTAAGGTTAGCCCGTTTAAACAAAAAACTTTTTCGTATATTATATAAATATGGTCTGCCATGCCATCATTAAATTGAAAAGAAAAATATTTTTTTACCCCTATTCAGTACGTATAGAATATATATATGTTATATTTTTTAAAAATTTTGTAATATCCACATAAAAAATAAATTATTTTTAATATCCTTGTGATTATTGAATAATTTATTTAACCTAAAACACGGCCAAAATCCCGCGGCTGGACGCCTTCAAAATTTGTCGATTCACATTAAATTGAAAGAGGCGTAGAAACATATTGTCTGGAACAGGACGTAATCGAGGACAATTTCCTGATGCAGGGTCGCGTGCTAAAATTGGTGGATTAAAAGTTTCCACATAAAATGATTTATGCAGGGTGTTGTAGAAAGTAAATAATCCTTTGGTCAAGTTCGACCATTTGTGTGCTACTTAAAATTGAAAGAGCCATCAAGTTTGCGCAAATCATTCCCTGATGGTAATATGGGCCGAAAATCGATAGATTAACGAATTTCACATAAAAAATCAGGTTGGCACGGGGAATCATAGAACTATGGTGTAAGGCTGGGTATGAAAGAGAGCGAGAAACCTGTGGCAAGTCACGTATTATTTTTATGTACATTAAAATTGAAAAAGGCATACCTCATAGTTGTCTGCGCAGGACGTAATTCAGAACAATTTCCTGATGGCAGAGCGGCCTTAACGCGACTGCATTCACAGATATCCCATACAAACTGTAGGTACGGGGCAGTTTTTATAGCGTCAGAAGCTGACATTATGTGGCCAAGACAGAGAAAACATCTGCGGATTTGGTGATTCTACACTGATATTGAAATAGGCATGGGGGTATCATAGTTGTTTGGCGCAAGACGTAATTAGAACAATTTTCTGTAGCAGGCGGCCTTAGCAACACTTCGGTGCCTTGATCCTTGCCTCACTGGTGGAACTTACATACAGTTTCAAGTGAATCCATAAGAAGTTAAAATCTTCACCCCCTTCCCTTAGCGTGGCCACTTGCGTAACTGGTGGAACCTACATACAAAGTTTCAAGTGAATCCATCAAGAAATTAAAATCTTCACGCCTTTTTTTCCCGTTTTCTCTTCCTGTGGTCACTTGCGTAACTGGTGGAACCTACATACAAAGTTTCAAGTGAATCCATTAAGAAATTAAAATTTTCAGTTTACCCCCCATTTCTCCCAGGGGCATTCCTGCTCAAGCTCACTTGCTTCACTGGTAGAACCTACAGACAAAGTTTCAAGTGAATCCATTAAGAAATTAAAATTTTCAGTTTACCCCCATTATCTCGAAAATCATTCCTTTCTCAATGCTCACTTGCTTCACTGGTAGAACCTACATACAAGTCTCAAGTGAATCATCAAGAAATTTTCTTTGCACAAAAATTCTCTTTTGGTGGTCACTTGCGTAACTGGTGGAACCTACATACAAAGTTTCAAATGAATCCATTTTCATAATTTTTTTTTTTGTTCAGCTCTCTACGGCCAGTAGTTTCGGCTGTGCGTTGTCTGTCAGTCAGTACATCACTCAGTAACGGAAGAGTTTTATATATTAAGATTAATGAAGCGAATAAACGGCTCGCAAAACTGACTCAGGGGCTTGCATTTACTTTCCTTCTCCAATTATGCACATAGACACAGCATTTCTTGATCCGACATCAACGTAGATAATGTCCTTTCAGCGCATTAAAATCTGGGATCGGTATTCGGTAAAAATTTAGCAAGTTAAATGTTTGCCGGGGTGTGTCACAGTGGTGTTTAAAGGTTAAATAAATAAAAATAGTTACAATATAGTGAAGTACTCATACAGCGTATTTCTTGTAAATCAAAAACCAGGGAAGTTTGTTAAGCCAAAACCGGAGCGGCAAATTTCTTTGCACGTTCGGGAATCTCGAAAAGTCGTTCCGCAAAGTAATTGCTTATGAGTGAAGCGGATAAACGGAACGAGTTTCACTCTGGCGGGGCTCGTAAAATGGACTCAGGGGCTTGCATTTAATTAATACGAGCACTACGTGGAAGAGCATCGCCCGAAATGAAATCATTCCTTTTGACCGCAAAACTGACTTTCAGCCGAAAAACTCCGCTTGCCTTTCATGGCGGTGGTAAAAAAAACTAAATCAGTTTTGCTTTGACTGGCTAGGGAGCTAATTTTCACGGTCTTTTTTCGTTTTTTTTTTATTCATAGTTAAGGTGGGTTCGTTTGCTTTTTATAATACTTCCGGAACTCCCACTTTTTCCCGCAGTTACACCGGAGGTTTCGAATGTTTGTCTGATACTAGTGGACTATTTTTTAATTCATTTGCTGTGGTTTAGAGTGAGAGAGGGAGAACCTCTCTACGGCTGCTGTATGCGTGAAAGAAAGGGAAGCCAGACAGACTGGAGCCTAACAGCGTTACGTAATGAGGTGATAATTTTATATAGATTTATGCAGTTGTTTGAAAGATTAACTACAGTTAATGTGACATATACATACATAACAATATTTAAACGAAATATACTCAAAACGAAATCCACAGAAATATCCAAAAAGCTACAATCACGGTGTAGAGCTATAATGTTTTCAAGTTCTTACAAGAGTCCTATATCCGACAATAAACAACAATGACGACGATATTGATGATGCTGATTAATTAACCATACGGGTTTTTTATATAATTAAAAATAAATAAATATATTAACCTTCATGATATTCGAATGAAACTGTAATTTAATTTTTTTATCATAAAAACTCGACAAACTAAGATCACACTCATCATTGATCGTATTATAATTCCAAAAGGCGTTGGCAAAATGAGCAAGGCGAGTATAATAAAAAGTAAATAAACAAAACACAACAAAAGTCTCAGTTCTCCAAGTATAAGTTCCTGTAGAACTAACAAAACCAACCCCCAACAATAGTTAAACCGTGCAACTTGAATAAAAGAATACAGCTAATAACAAATCCAGGAAGGTTTCCTTGCAATTACTCGGAGCGACTTGGTACTTCTAGAGTTACTAATAGTGTAGCCTGTGTAGACAATGGAAAAAGTTAAGGTCAATAGTCTTTAATTTAAGATTGAACAAAGGGACACTAGTAACAGGAGACAGGGGCGCGATTACACGACTCCTGTGTCATTTGCCTTGGAATTTATAGAGTCGCTACAAAAGTGAGGTCGTGGAAGTTAACTGTGACATTTTTAAACAATTGTAGCTTTAGCAAAATTGTGTGGCTATGTTTTTGTTTAAACTTAAAACAGTAAAAAGTCCCTTTTTAAAAGAATAAATAGTTTTTAAAGTATAATCTGAAAAATCTCTTAAAACACACAGACAGACACATTAAAAAAATTGTATTTTGATCGGCAACAAATTAAGGTTAACATTTTACTGATATCGTAGATTAAGCTACTTGGCATAAGCGCTGAAAATCGACCCCTGGGTATGAGATCTGTCCGAAATTGGCCCAGTAAACAAAACATATAAAAATACATTAATTGGTACTAAAAGAGTTATTAAAATATAAAAAATAAAAAAAGGGTTTTTTGTAAACGGAGGGTTAAAGGAAACAGTACCGCTATGCTTTCTGCCCAAGAGCAGTATTTCTGTGTTCAGGTCTGAAGGGTTGTCAAAATGATTGCCGATATAATAACAACATGAAACTTAGCACCTAAGCCATAAATTGGTATTTGTAGGATGTACGTCTTTGAAACTCTGTTTATAGGCACGGTCTTTTCACTTACCATCAGATGGACCATCTGCTTGGTTCTCAAGTAATTAATTATTACTTAAAATTAAGATATTTACTCACATACATTCTCTACTCTAAATATAAGTAATTAACGAATACAGATTTGGCTTCATACGATTTTTATGTACCTGTTGTAATTATTTCTTACGTTAGCTCTATAAAGATCTCTACTTTTTCTTAGACCCGTCTTTGGTATGCAAATTGCGAATTCATTAAATAATTGTACGTCCGTCGTGAGCTTTCTTTTTTCTTTGTCCTTGTTAAGAGCCTCTTGTCGGAGGCACAAAAGGAACGTTTGGATATACGCTAATAAAACTGTCTGGATCGTATTTACATTCGTCTAAACAATCGTCCAAACAATTAAATTGACTGTTTACAGATCTTATAATTAGATTTCTTTTTTACTTTTTTTATGACGGAGGACACTTTTTTATTTCTTTTCTTTATATTCATTTCTGTGATACGAGATGATATTTGTTTACTCTATAAAACTGGAATTCATTAGTGCTATTTATTGTCCGATCTTAGCTGCGCAGGTTGGATTATAATTCTTTTTTCCGTGAGTAATACATTGTATTATTAAACATATCCATGTCAATTAAGTGTCTCCCAAATTAAAACCAATTTAAACTTGCACAAGCACGGGAAGTTTTCGTATGTACAAAATGTAAGTACCAAATTCCACCAAGGGATTTACCAATTCCAATTGATTTAAGAATTGATCAAAGTTAAGGCCTACATTTTGGCCCATGCATGCTCACATTTATTTAAACGTTTTGTTTAGTAATCATTAATTATAATTTCTAAATAGTAATAATGTATGAATAAAATCATGAAAGCTTTTGAGTTATATCCTCAAAATGTAGGACATTTTCACCCGTAAAATTCAGACAAAAATAAAACAAAAATTTTACTGCAAATATCTACATTGATGCAGAAGCCAGGATTATCTCGACATGAACTCACTTCTCAATAGTTTGTTAAACAGACATATTCCTTATTTCTATCATTTGCCACAACATAAGTAACACATTCTATTAATGGGATTCGTACCTCATATTTTATAGACATAACTCCCTGCACCTGCACTAGTAGACTACCTATTGAATGACGTCAAGAAGTCAAGACGAATCATACGTCATAGTAACGAATGCCCGTATTCACCCGGATCCACAGATGTCTGTCCCGTTATAAATCCACCCCACATACAACAGTTAGCTTAGTTTGGACTATAACTTATATTTGGAAAGTTATGGCTACGCAAAATAACTTATGGCGGGCCATACATCCCCGTGTGATGGATGTCTGCATTTATCGGGGTTCGCAGATGCTTTCGTCTGTGTATATCCGACCATATATATGAGGGGGCCTAGCTCCATCCATTAACATTCATATTCATTCATATTTACAAACATTAACCTTTTGTTTTTTGTTTTTATGCAAGACAAGATTGCTTTTTTTTTATCGATTACAAGTTAGCCCTTGACTACATTCACACTTCATGACAAGTGATGATGCAATCTAATATGGAAGCGGATTGTTTGGAGTAGGATGAAATCTACACCGCTTCGATTTCTACACGACATCTTATGTCTTCTACATGTTATGGTATACGGTGGAATCGAGTCAGGAACTCAGGACCTCCGTCTAACAAAACCATTGCGTCACGTCAGAACGTTGCTCGAATCCAACATACTTATATAGAAAGGGATCGTCAGATTGACTGTAAAGATATAAACATTAAAAGAATCAGATGAAAATGTGAAGAGAAGGTGATTTCTGACTTCGTGTTTTAATTATTTGGACCTCTGAACTGACTGAAAATCTACAGAAAAATTCTCTCACGTAATAATCATAATTATTGAAAAACACATTACTATTGAATAGAGCCAATCAAGTGGAGTAAGTAGTGCTGGTAAACAACGTTTATGATTGCAAACAAGTATGTAGGTACTGAAGAAAATTTCTTGTTCTTCAATTCCTATAATGATATCATTAGAGTAATTGTATAACGTATTCTAACTTGAGGTAAATATGTCACTGCTTTATATGCTTTAACTGCTTTAGAATTGTGTACTATAACTAAGCACATTTTTGATTCATGATTATTGACAAAGACCAAAGAACTTGAGGCAAGCATTTTTCTATATTGTTTCTTACCCGTCAATTTCATAAAGGGACTGCAGTGCTTTGGACGGGGGCTTCGGCGAAGGCAGAAGAGAACCCGAGGACTAGAAGAAATGAGGGACACGACTCTTTAAGAGCGTCTCTTGTGAGACTGAAACCACGAAAGAATTAGTGAGCTGAATGTTTCAGTCCCAATACCGTGTAACCTGGAGCTGTTACAAACAATCTGTTTGTGTCCAGCTTTTGTAATTTCAATGGTTTGTTCTGATTTTTGGGTCAGAGCAATTATTGTAAGCTTTTTTCTAAAAAATTGTGATCAATTTCGCAAATTAAAAATGATTATAGCGTATATAATTCTCACAACATTAATACAGATATCATTCATGAAAGCGTAAAATAAATGAATAAAAGTAACGTTGAAAGGAGCGTTGATTGCAATTGAACTGTTTGTTTTGTAGACGCTGAAAGCATGGGCGTAGTATTATATTTTTATTTTAAACTGGAACAGGCTACTTCGGGGCAGACGAAATTGAAGTCTCAGGGGGAATATTGGAAGCGAACACAGGAGGTATCATCTCAAAATAAATAATTTTGACGCTGGAACCGTTTTAACGACGGAGAACTCGAAATTGCACCGTTCGAATAATTTGTATCCAGTGGAAAAATATTGAATTTGCTTTAAACTTTATTTGAATAAGCTTTTGAAAATATTTGTATTTGTAATTTTAAAAAAATGATCTTAGTTGAGAATTTTAAAAATCAATATTATATAATAGTTAGGTATTATATAATAATAGGTAGGTAGATGCATAGTTCGAATCGGCAAAAAGTAAAACCTACCTGGTACAGCTACCTAGCTGTTAGGTAGGTTAGATTAGGTTAGGTTTAGGTTAGCCTAGGTTTTACTTCATTGGGCATTGGGCATTAATCGAATTAGGCATTTTTCAGAATCCTTGTACGCAACTTTGATAAGTTTTGAGTGACATAAGTATACAAAGTCAAGATCCAATAAAGACGAAGATCTAAAAAACGACGCTGCTTTTACTAAAAAATCTAGAAAAATGAAAAGCCGATAATCCGAGCTACGAACTCTTACTATTAGCTTTTGGTCACTGAGTCAGGGCGCCTAGATTTGATTAAGAAGAGGCAATCTTCATGGCAAAGCTAAACACTTCAGTCTGTCCACTGCTTTATCTTTAGTAAAAATCTTCCTGTACATAACTCATAGTTGATTATTAAAGAAAACCAATCCACCGATCATAACAGAAACTGTTATATTTCCCAACAAAAAATTGCTAACCATTACATAATAATGACCGTCATCCGTTCAATGGACCCCACAAGATATTAGCGCAATAAACTGCCAGTGTATCAGAACATCGCCCAATATTCAGCCAATATTCGGCCGATATTCGGCCAGTATACAGATTACAGATAATACCAGATCGTTATTAGAGGGACGGGAGCAAATCATGTACGTGCTCGCTTCGTATATGACCGTAGATCACGATAGTTGTTTAAGTAAATTTGTATTACGAGAAGGTTTGGATAAAATATGATTATTTAATAATAAACTTGAGTCATAGGTGTTACGCCTCATTTATATAGTTATTAATAATACATATCATCATCGTCATCATCATTACCAGCCTGTAGACGTCCACTGTTGGACATAGGTCTTTTTTAGGGACTTCCAAACACAACGATCCCGAGCCGCCTGTTGCCAGCGGCTCCCTGCGACACGTCGTCAGTCCACCTGGTTTGGGGTCGACCAACACTGCGCTTTTCGGTGCGGGGTCGCCAATCTAACACCTTGGGCCCCAACGTCCATCAGCTGTTCGAACTACGTGCCCCGCCCATTGCCACTTCAGTTCTATATAATACACATATTTTATTATTATTTATTATCAGCTTATTAAAGCCCTTAAAACGGGCATGGAGGGTAGACCCACCACGCTGCTCCAATGCTGCTTGGCGAACTAAGAGTTATAAAGTTTCATGTATTAACAATCACTACCAGATGTTAATTATACTGACCAGCATATTATAATACTAATTGAACATATAGTATTGCATTAGACGAAGAGACATTGAGACAAATTCGTTCATCACGTAGTCGAGCTATACAAACATCCTTAGAGAATAGCCCCTCAAAAACGAAGGCTTAACGCGTTTTCCAAGGGCTGTAACATCACCAATTTCCCGACTTCGAGCTTTGAGTTTACTGATAATTTCCAAGAAGAAAGAAAATTTCAGCATTATTCCACAATCCAACCTAGGATTCGAACCACATGATTGAATACACATAGGTAAATGAAATGAAATGAAAATGTCTTTATTTATACATGTAGTAAATAATACTCCAACGGCCAGAACAATCAGTTTATTTCCTCCTTATATTACTATTGTTTCAATACAGTTGCTATTTTTCTCAATACAGCTTTCGTGTTATACTAATATTCTAGGATCTACTTTCTTCAACACCCAGGACAGAATGAATGTCCTCCTAATTTTTCTATTTTCATCTCGACACCGATTCCTCCATTAAAAATCGTTCTTGGAGGGAATCGTCACTATTGGTTTAACAATAAGTGGTGTGATCCGCCATAACCAATCACACGCGACCTGTCATTCTGTTTTCACAGAGTAACTATTTTCATAAACTAACATGCCATAGAGTAAAAGCTTCGAGTACTTTTTTAAAAAATCATGACATTCGGCCATCCGCCTTTGTGCAACCTCCCGGTGCACAAAAATAGGTATAATTATATAATTAATCTGTGAAACGTATTAACTTCGATAATGTAGAACATACAATGTTCTAAGCTGATTACTATTACTTGAATCTTATTTATTTACAGTTATTGTAAATTAATTCCTCAATAATAAATTACAGCAAGTAAACACACAATTCACATATTATCTGTTCTTATACCAAATATATTACTATACTATACACTTCTTATAACATTTAAAATTATCTAATAATCTATAAAATTGTTATATGATATCAAAGAATCTTTTTTCGCTAAATGCTATTCATTTAAATCCTACCTATTTATTATTATTAAATTATTATTACAGAGTAGTAGGGTAAGTTATTATCTATTGTTATACAAGTATTATAACTATAATAAAAATAAAATAACTGTAATAACATAAAATAAAGTACTAACTGAATTGTTCAGAATCATGACATTTGGTTGATTAATCTAATTTCAGTTTTGTCTAATCTCAGGGCTTCAATAATTTTGCTGTAATAATAATCTGAAACGGTTTATTTCTTTTCCTATAAAACCCAGAAATATTGAATATAAAATGCAGAATATAAATATTTTATATGTATCATTATCTATAACTTGATCGATTCCATAAGGATCTATGAACTTAGATAGTAATTTTGTACTTTAACCCTTATTATAATAGTTCCAGTTATCTTCTTCCGCTTAGCACTAGAATGTTTGTGGTATGCACACTGAATACGAAATCAAACATATATATTTTTTTAAATCTGCGTAATTTAGGAAACCAATATACTCCTTGATTTTTTTTAATGATTAGTCATCATGGTTAGCTTTACATGGGTATCACGTGGAACTACAAAACAATTTTTTTTTTTTACCTTCTTAAACAAATTATAGTAAAATTCCTTTTAATATCTTTTATTTCATTTCCAGGTTTTCGATAATTGCAAATTCAATTTTGTGTACAAATATTACATAGAAGACAATTAAACTATGATATTACCTATACAAAAGAAATACATATATATAATATACTAAGAAGACTCAACATCTACACTGGTCAACTTAAGAGTTACAGCTTAATGAGTCGATGTGTGCCTTTTTTTATTACGAATATAGTAAAATGACGGCTTTTGTCCAAAGGAGATACCGAATAATTATCAAAACCTTTTATTAAAGTTAGCTCATTAATTAAATTAAGTTATTGATTCATGAAGCAACGTACACTCACTACTAAAATTAATAAAAGCAAGGTAGTTGTTAACGCTTTTACTGGCCTTTTTATAGTACCTATTGTTTAGTACTTATCGCAAGAGTATTTAAAGTTTCTTGGTTCGCTTTAAATTCGGTAACCTGGCGGGGATAAGGTGAACACTAAGTTCACATGTGATAGAATCATGACCAACTTTTAAACACTTTTGGCACTTTATTAGAGGTACAGGACATTTCTGATAAAAATTACCTCCAGCACGGCAATTAAAGCAGTAAGTATCATTATTATTAGCTGAATGTCTAAATTGGGTTCCTTCATTATGCCTTCTAACAAATATACTCATATCATTATTTAGTCACTGAGAATTTAGGAAAACTAATAAATCCTCAAGTCCTTTACAATTTAATGCTTGTGATAGATTATTTTTATTATGGCAAATTATTTAAAATAAATGAGTAAAGATAAAGACTAATATTCTTATGTGCCTGTTTCATAAATTTCGACATATCCGTAATCAAAATTACCACTGTTAGTAATTTATCTGTATTTTAAAATTGTTTTAACATCAATAATAAATTACAAATAAATTAATAACGTTTACTTGTGTTTTACAGTATTAAACAGTTGTAGAATATTTTAATTAGACAATTTTTGAGCAATAGCAACATTTCTCTAATGAAACATAGCCACTTTAAGTAATTTATCTGTATTTTAAATTGTTTTAACATCATTAATAAATTACAAATAAATTAATAACGTTTCCTTGTGTTTTACAGTATTAAATAGTTGTAGAATATTTGAATAAGACAATTTGTGAACACTAGCAACATTTCTCTAATGAAAGTTAGCCACTTTTAGTAATTTATCTCTATTTTAAATTGTTTTAACATCATCAATGAATTACGAATAAATTAATTACGTTTAATTGTGTTTTACAGTAATAAATTATTATAGAATATTTTACTTAGACTATTTTTGACAAATTGCAGCATATCCGTATTGAAACTTAGTTACTGTTAGTAATTTTTACCATTATGCCTGGTTTCGTTGTTATTGTTATTAAAAAAATTCTTAATATATTATTTAAAAAATGTAACGATACAATTAAAGCACCTTAGCGTAAATAAAAATAAAGAATACTACGTGATGACACCACTGTCGGGTAACGTTAAAGTCGTGAAACAATTTATAATTTATGTGAAACCAAGATTATAATTATAAGACTAATATTGATTTATAGAGAGACATAATGTAGATTCAAATTGTAGATGTAAACTCACATGTGGGTAGATTTCCGACAGTGGCCATTTTGGCTTGTTTGTTATAAAAGAGTTACTTTCAGCGCCCAGTTCAGTATATTTCTCTATCTGCGAAATAACTAGTGTTTATCAGTGTTGTGCAAAAGCTAAGTATATTTTATAATGTAGTTCCCTATTCCTTTTTTTAGTATTTGTAATATTATTTTGTATCCATATTTGTAATACGTATATTGAAATATTCATATAAAAGAAAAAGAGTAACGGTTGTTCTTAGGGGAACAATTTTTATTTGAGAGTTTAATTATTTATATTTGTTATTATTATGTAATATTGTAAAATACATGTCTAAAAGAGCATTTGTTAAGTTTTTTGCCGTTTGTCTTCTCAACAAGGTCTGCATTTCCGAAACGGTGGTAGAGTCATTGCAATAAGAAATATATTAAATTTAAATTTAAACAAATAATTGAAATTGGTTTTGGTTCTATTTATTTATTCAAATACCTCCTAATTAATAATTTTCACTAAAATGTTATTATCCGAGAAAACTATTGAAATATAACAAAATAGAAAGATATAAATTAGTGTTCCTTAAGAAAATATACTTTTATTACAATTTTATAGTTCAAAGGCCTTGTTTTACTAATAAATAATATGGAAAGAGTTTTAATTTTAATTTTAATTTTAATTTTGATTTTGATTTTGATTTTGATTTTGATTTTGATTTTGATTTTGATTTTGATTTTGATTTTGATTTTGATTTTGATTTTGATTTTGATTTTGATTTTGATTTTGATTTTGATTTTGATTTTGATTTTGATTTTGATTTTGATTTTGATTTTGATTTTGATTTTGATTTTGATTTTGATTTTGATTTTGATTTTGATTTTGATTTTGATTTTGATTTTGATTTTGATTTTGATTTTGATTTTGATTTTGATTTTGATTTTGATTTTGATTTTGATTTTGATTTTGATTTTGATTTTGATTTTGATTTTGATTTTGATTTTGATTTTGATTTTGATTTTGATTTTGATTTTGATTTTGATTTTGATTTTGATTTTGATTTTGATTTTGATTTTGATTTTGATTTTGATTTTGATTTTGATTTTGATTTTGATTTTGATTTTGATTTTGATTTTGATTTTGATTTTGATTTTAATTTTAATTTTAATTTTAATTTTTTCCCTTCATTTCATTTTTTTTGTGGTGGTGTTCATTGGGTTCTATATGGGATCCTTTGTGCTGCAGCTGCGCTTACGTGCCAACGCAGTGGTAGTGGCATCATCTACGGTTCTCGTCTGTTGTAAAGTTAAATGCAGCTCACGATTGCAGCTCAGTCGGTAGTGGCGATGGGCCCGGCGCCTCACAGGGTCCAGGAGCCTTAGTGAAGAGCCTTGGCTGGACCTCAACGATGACCCACTGCACTTGCGTGGAGCGTTTACGTGCCACGCGAGCACGCCTCTCTGGCGGTGATGTAGTTCGCCTTCTCATGCGTTTCGCCCCGCAGTGCATGGGCGCATGACCGGTTCCCTCCATGATCTCGTTTAACCAAAAAAACACAAAACCAATATTAGTTAAGCGGAACACGAAATATTTATATGTCCTAATTAAATGTTAGCTAATTTAAATAAATAATTTATTCTAACTCTTTCAAAGGCCTTGTATTATAGTATAAAGGGTATTTTTTTTTAATATATTATTTTTTTATAATAATATTTGATAAATAAGCAAATAAACGTAATTTATTGTCAGGAAACGGGGTTCTCTTCTATCTTTCTGTGCTTTAAAATCGTTATAAAATAAAAAAAAAACTAAAAAATCCTCTCTGTATAATTAAGGTATCAGTTTGACATGACACACTACGTTAGTTGCTGCCTACCTACCAGTATCAATAATCGTGGCCAATTATACCTACAGTTTACCCGCAGCACACATAACTGCAATAATAATCGTGGCACACATAACCACAGTTTGCTGAGCACACATAACTGCATTAATAATCGTGGCACACATAACCACAGTTTACCAGCAGCACACATAACTGCATTAATAATCGTGGCACACATAACCACAGTTTACCTGCAGCACACATAACTGCATTAATAATCGTGGCACACATAACCACAGTTTACCAGCAGCACACATAACTGCATTAATAATCGTGGCACACATAACCACAGTTTACCAGCAGCACACATAACTGCATTAATAAACGTGGCACACATAACCACAGTTTACCAGCAGCACACATAACTGCATTAATAATCGTGGCACACATAACCACAGTTTACCAGCAGCACACATAACTGCATTAATAATCGTGGCACACATAACCACAGTTTTCCACCACCACACATAACTGTATTAAGAATTGTGGCACACATAACCACAGTTTACTAGCAGCACACAACTTTGTGAGACTAATCATAATTAAGCGGGTAACTACACAAGTACACAAAACTCCGTTAAAAGGCCATTTGATTATATATTTCTAAATATGACTTGTATTAATAATTATATTATATAACATTATTATACATGATTAAATCCCTTTATGATGAATAAGCATTGTAACCTATAAGATTGATCTCCAATATTGAGTAATTATAATTATATTTTATATTGAGGGATGTGATTTATTATTCCTCATGAAATGGCTAGTAAAATTAAACAATTAAACGAGAAACTAAATCTTGCTAATGCAGGTATTTAAAACAATAATAAATAATACTTCGTCACAAAGTTTATTTGTTAATGTATCTAAAGCAAGAAAGTCACTAAATATTACCAATGAGCCAACCACCAACCACCACCACCAAATCTAGCTGGCTAAGCATTTAACTGATTATAATTAACACTTCAATAATATATAGTAACAGAAAAATTGTAGGTAACAATGTCTTTATTGATTTATTGAAGGTAGTATTTTATATTATTCTTAACTACAATTATCAAATAGAAGGTAACTGACATTATATTGTCATAGAGCAGGCAAATCTAATTCGAATTTATTAGTAATAGTTGTTCTACAGTTAATTCGTGTAAAATTAGGACAAATTTCATAACTTGAAACCATTTGCTTATAATACCTAGCCCGATGCTTGCGAATTTCTCTTTTCCTTTATCGTAGGTAGGTTTTATTTACATATATCACAAAATTGTTCAAAAATAGATTACATACCATAAATAGTGGGCGGATTCCATCCCACTTCTGACTTGTAGTAAATAATACTCCAACGGCCAGAACAATCAGTTTATTTCCTCCTTATATTACTATTGTTTCAATACAGTTGCTATTTTTCTCAATACAGCTTTCGTGTTATACTAATATTCTAGGATCTACTTTCTTCAACACCCAGGACAGAATGAATGTCCTCCTAATTTTTCTATTTTCATCTCGACACCGATTCCTCCATTAAAAATCGTTCTTGGAGGGAATCGTCACTATTGGTTTAACAATAAGTGGTGTGATCCGCCATAACCAATCACACGCGACCTGTCATTCTGTTTTCACAGAGTAACTATTTTCATAAACTAACATGCCATAGAGTAAAAGCTTCGAGTACTTTTTTAAAAAATCATGACATACATCATGCCACACATCACAATTGCTTTTAGTACAATACCCTGCGGTGTGTGGCATAACCTAGAATAAAATTATTATTATAAAAACAAAAAACCCGACTGCATAGAAGTTATGAACTGAAAAGAGAAAAACAAGGATCACTATATTTATATAAAATTTTAAATACTTTATGGTGTTGCAAGCGGGGACAAAATACTTTATTTTTTGCGGGGAAAGAAAGATCTACCAAAACTACGTTTGTCCCCGCCTGCAGCACCATAAAGTATTTAAAATTTTATATAGATATAGTGATCCTTGTTTTTCTCTTTTCAGTTCATAACTTCGCTATGCGGTCGGGTTTTTTGTTTTTATAATAGTAATTTTATTTGAGACTTTTTGTTTTAATTTATGGTATAGAAATGATATGGTACACTTTTTGCCATTTTTTGTTAAAACGGCAATATAAACATGATATGATATTTATATTTTTGAAATGGTCTTACCCATATTGCTAAGATAAGAGAAAAAAATACACACATCCCCCCTTTTTTCTCCCATTTACAGGCGCCATTTTGAAAATTTATATAGCCTATGTCACTACCACAATTTTAACAAATTCAACGACACCTCACATGTCAAAATCCGTTCAGTCGTTTAGGCTGTAGCGCGTGCCGAAAAAATGGACATACATACATACATACATACATACATACATACATACATACATACATACATACATACATACATACATACGCTCGAAAAACATAACCCTCCTTCTGACGCAGTCGGGTAAAAAGGACCCAGCTCAGCATTCATGCTACACAATCTAAGAGATCATGCTGCGCTGATTTTCAGCTGGATCCATGTCTAGGTGCCGCCACGGACGCAGCATGAAACAACCTTATGAACTATAGAGATATTCTATAACTAGACTAAAGATTAAATTTTTTTTTAAATCAATAGACAATAAACATAATATGTATTATAATCTCTTACAGGCACTGATAAATGAATATTTGATTATTACCTAAAACATACCTACCAAAAAAAATTAATTTTTCTTGTAACATACAAGCATCGCAATAAATAATTTCAATTTCAGTAGGTACACCCTACTTCGCAATGCCACGTACAACTGTGAATTTAATATTCGATACAACAGCAGACGCTGAGAAACCAGTGTTCACTGTGACAGGCCAACGGTACACGTAGTTACCTACAACTGAAGTAGCTTTAAAAATTGGATAATATTGGAGAGGCGGCGAACAATCATTTCGAAATGAAAAATTCCGAACATTTCAAATATTGGAAAGCGTTCAAAACGTCACATCACTCGTCGAAATTGCATCTGCTCCCTACTTTGTATTCAAGAACACTTCAAGGCATATTTGTTCATACCGCCACTGAACGCTCTCGCATTGTTATTATACGTTCCCAAATATTCAATTACTTTAAAAAATCAATGTTGCCTTATGTAGGAATATTTTGGATAGATCATAAGGTGTTTTTGTTTATCAATTATAAACGTATACCGTATATAACGTATATAAAAAAGTTTACCTTTAAAGAAAAAAACCGACAAGAGCGAGTCGAACTCGTCCACGGAATTTCATTAAAAATAGTATTCAGATTTTTCCCTATAATTGTAGTAAAGGTATGACGTTATACTTTCTCAAATTCAATAGTTAGAGATCAAAGGTTAATACCGTATAAATTTAGATTTCCTTGTGTGTCGCAAATATCAAAAATCATTATTTTGTTGGGTAAATGACTGATTCCTTTTTTACGTTTAAAAATCCTTGCTTTGTAATTTTTATAGTTTTAATTTAACCTCAATACCTCCACACGATCCCGAGATAAGGGTCTTCACAGACAGGCGGACGGACAGACAAGAAAGTGATGATCCTTATAAGATCATATTTTTCCTTTTTAAGTACTGAACCCTAAAAATACTTCAATCTTATAACACCCCTTTTTACGTCGGGGGTTAAAAATAATATATCGTGCAGCCCAGTGATATTGTGCTCTCCTGCAGATTTACCGTATAAATCTTCGAGACACGGAAAACCCCGTTGGCTGAGACGTACTTATCTTTTGCTCTTCTATTTTATTGAAGAAATTATTTGTATGAGAAGAAAGAATAATAGGCAGATGTGAAAAAGTTTAGATGAAAAGCTCTACTTTGAAAACAATTTTTTTTTAATGACTACCAGTTGGTCCTTGACTGCCATCACACCTGATGTTAAGTGATGATGCAATCTAAGATGGAAGTGGGCTAACTAGGGGGTTAGGAGTTGGATGAAATCCACACCCCTATCGGTTTCTACACAACATCGTATCGGAACGCTAAATTGCGTGTTATTTCACATAATTTCCTCTCCTACTCTACACACTACACTATCCCAAATAACGTTTTACAGATCACGTCAACATTGTGAATGGGAATATTAAATTGTTCCTTAATATGAAATTGTAAACTTTAGAACCATACTTCAAACCCATATTAAAGAGCTAGAGTAAAGACTTACCTAGTACATATTGTTTTAAATTTTGAATTAGTCCATATCTCTTAAATCAGTATTGTAAAGCAAAATTCTTACGAATTAATTTTTTATCAGTTTCTACTTGCTTAGATACAGTGGTACTTTTTAAATTCCAATATTTATTAGGTATCTAATAAATATAAGAGTTTAAAAAGTTAGCCTATTTTCTATTTTAGGCCGTAATTTTTATGTATGCCTTCAATCCAGATCCATTCAGCCATTCTAGAGTGATTCAGAAACAATAAACATCTGTCAGCTTTATCTCTATTATGCTTAAATTAGTTACAAAAATCGATTGTAATAAATTTATAACAGTAAAATAAAATCACCGTCGTCGTCATTGTCAGCCGATGGTCATATTTAACCTCTTGTAAGGACAATCTGTATAATATAAGTGTATCAAACACTTGTTTGTTTTCAACGGCTCCCTGTAACGTCCTCCTCAAGTATTTAAGCCGACGATAGTAGAACCTGTATGCTAAATCAAAGACTTTTTTAACCTTCAAAGATAAAACACGTTTAAGTATCTATGATGCTTGGAAACCATCGAAAAATATGTGTACGTGTATAAACTCTTACTGGGTACTCTTTTACATTTTAATTGGGTCATGTCTCGATCGTATTTTGGATTGTTTTCAAAAGTTTAACATCCACTTCAATTGCATGTAGTAAAACAAACTTCTGAAAACGAAAAATCACCTTAAAAATAATCTCTTTTATATTTAAAGTGGCCGTAGCTTTCCGTATTTTCCCGCAAAAGCTTTTATTGATATATGGCCTTCATCTCATGTTATGTTTTTTGATAGATAGGAATACTAATATAATATCTAGTAGTAAGTTTAAGCTCATCTGTGGAACTGCTTATCGCATCATAAAAATTCTTGCAGAATTCGGGGTCATTTTTAACAACTGGCAATTTTGAATTTAAGATTTAAAAAGTTAAAAAAACTCTTTGTATATCATTTTTTATTTCATTTAAATGAAATCAATAATCTTTTTATTTTTCCGTATTTGGTTTAGGCATAAGCATAAATTGCTTTAGCGTCAGTAGTAAACTGACTTTATACAAATGTCTGAAATAATTAATTGAAAAGGGTTTGTAGATCCCTTTTTGTGTATCAGTCAAGATTACTTTGTAGAGTTAAATAGGACCATTAAATCAGTTCAATGAATTAAATTTTGTTTCATTTCAAACGTTTTTAGTCGCTGGCCACAGGTTGTTCAGGATGGTTGAATGGATGTCCCTAAAAAGGCCTGTCTAGCAGTGGAAGTCCTTCGGCAGATGTGATGATTATGTGTGATAAGACGGTGTTGACAGGTAACTTCTTCTTCTTCTTCTTCTTTGAGTGCCTCTCCCACTAGCGAAGGTTAGCAGTCAGTTTCGCAAATTCCTCTCTATTTTTCGCTAGGCAAAATAATTGTGCGTTGTTACATCTGACTCATACTTCTATACGGATGTGAAGCCTGGACAATAAAAGAGGACATCAGGAAACGTATAGAAGCGTTCGAAATGACAGGTAACTTAAGAGTATGAAATATACCTGGTAAGGTAAGGCAAGGACGAGGTACGTAGGTACGAGAAACTTAGTGTTGACAGATGAGAGATAACTTATAGACGCATAAGAAATGTGATGACCTCGGAAGGTAACTAATAGCACGAGAGAGCTCAGAGAGATCGTCAAACAATGTTATTATTCCAAAGTAGAAGAGTCACGGACGGATCCGTTATTTGCGAAGACGTATAACAGTCATTTATAACACTTGAGATGGCAAATGCGAATTTATTACCCGCCATATGAAGATTTAACTTCCGGCCTTGTGCGTCTTATCGCAAGCGTATATTTATCAATGTGCTAGCTGTGCCCAGCGGTTGCACCCGCGTAGACCCGGAGAAATCCGTTCTTAATAAGACTATATCACGAAATGAGTAACAACTATTTTACAAGCGCTTTTAAAACGTCAAGTATGTCAATACGTAGTGACTCTGACCACCGGTTCACATTGGAAATCCACAGGATCAACGAGGCAGGCCTTTTTTTAAAGAGGTTCTCAATTTTTTTTATATATGACGCATACTTTTTACAGTTGTCCGATTTTGATAATTCTTTTTTATTGGAAAGGGTACACTTCCAAGGTGGTTCCATTGTCATCATGTTAGGATCTGATGTTGATATCCTGGGAAAATTGAAGGAACTCTTCAAATTTTATAGGCACACTTGCAGCGATTTCGGTTTTTGCGTAAGTATCGGTAGATTTTTGGCTACAAGTGCCGTATAATATACTATGACAGTATAGTACGAGTACGTTACGTGGCGATAAATCACTAAAAAGTAAGAAATAAAAATTTGTAAAAGTTGACAATGTTAAGTCAATTTTAATATTCAAAAAAATTTTTAACAAACTATAGAACCGACTCAGAACGCACTAAAAAGTAAAAAATAACTGTGTCATTTAGTTGCTTTGCTTTGCATATCTAGAAGTCGGTGCCAGCCAAGATTTCTACCACTAACGACATTACCTAGAACCCACAAACTGCTTTACTACGTTAAATAAATGTTCCTTAACCTTGCTGACACCGACTTCATAGATATGCTTAAGTAAATTAAAGCAACTAAATGACACAGTTAATTTTTACTTTTTAGTGCGTTTTGAGTCGGTTCTATAGTTTGTTAAAATTTTTTTTGAATATTAAAATTGACTTAACATTGTCAATTTTACAAAAATACTGAACGTTTGGCACTACGATAATTCTTTGTAATATTTGAGGTACTATGACCTCAAGGCACTGGAGGTATTACAAATAGGAAAATGCTTCCATGATTTTTCACAACAGCTAATACTTTCAACGGCTTGTCACCTGTCACGGCGTCTACGTAGCTGAAATACGAGGCTAAGGAGCTTACAAAAGGCTATATTCAAAATACATTACTATATTTCAACGAACAAATACCTTACTATATTTACAGAAACAATAACAAAGAGTTCGCCTGATAAATAAAATATCTACAAATAACTTAATCGGTTTTTTTTTTTGTTTTAATCATCATTATTATAAGTCTATTAACGGCCCACTTCAGGGCCTTGTAGGAAAGGGGATATAAAGCGTAGACCTACCACGCTGCTCCAATGTGGATTGGCGGGCGGGTGATAATGTTTCATTTATTAACTATCACTATCAGATGTTGATGATTGTGACAGGGACCGACGACTAACGTGCTCTCCGAGACACGGGGGCATAACATCACCAACTTGGAATGTACTGATAATTTCATAAAAGAATGAAAAACTCGGAATAATTCCGGCAACCCGACTCAGGATTCGAACCCAGGATCCCGTGATTAAAGCCACATAGCCTAACCACTGGACCAACAAGGCAGTCTCTAGACCAACGATGCAGTTGCTTTAATACTCTACCATAATAAGCTTTTTAGGCACCTGATGTTTTTACGAAAACATCGTTAATTTTAGGTACCCCCTAAAATATTGAGACACGTTCCTGAAATCTCACTAAGTTTTTTAACCATCAATATACTCGTATAGTAATTAATTATACGGAGTTCAGTCATAAAATCGCAATCAACATGAATCGCCCGTAAGGTACCTAGTTACACCGGAATGGTAGTCATAGCGTATTTCTTATTTATATTGCAGACGTTGAGAACGGGAAATTGAATTACATATTAAAACTAGGGCGGCAGACGAACGAAATTGAAGTCCTTCCGGAATATTGGAAGCGAGCACTTGCTCTCGTCATTAGAATATTATTACGCAATTCATAACGTAACTTGAAAATAATATTCTACGTTTGTTGTTTTTTTTTTTAGTCGTGTTTATACATGATCAATATTCTTTTAGTACTTTAATTTCATTAAATCAATATGCCTAATGTAGCTACTATTATACATACGTACATAACATCACGCCATATTCCCGTAGGGGTAGTCAGAGACCACAACCCTCCACTTGCCATGGTCCTTGCATACTCCCATACATTCTTCCACTCTCATTAATCCTTTCATAAAAGTTCGTCGGTTTAGGGTACCCTTGACCTGGCCATTATTTAAAATGTCCTGAATGGTCCAGGAACATTCGCCTAGATCTTCCCCTTCCAACATATCTATTCAATCTTGCCTCATAAATCTCTTAATTGTTAATCTTCTTTCATTCATTCCCTCTACATGCCAAAGGTACTGCTGTATCTATTCTTCAAAAATTTTTTAGTCTTGGCTCAAATTCATATTATTATTAAACGATCACATAACGATTTAAATGGCAGTGACCGGAATCAACGGCTTAATCTGCTATTCAGGAACCGGGAAAAATCACTAACTTCCCGACTCCGAGCTTAGAATTTTACTGATATTTTCTTAGAAGATAAAAAAGCTCGGGATTATTTCCGACCCAGGAATCGAATCCAGAATTCTCGTAAACTGATTACTGGACCAACAAGGCATTTAAATAGATTGTTTGATAGCAGTTATACGTAAGTCACTCAAGTATCGTTATCTACCCACAAACATTAGGTACCTAAGAGCAACAACTCCCTCGAAGATAATTTATATCGAGTAACGATTACAGATTAACGAAGTCATTTGCATTCATCGGTTAACTTGAATAGGTCCGATCAACTACGAAACAAACTCTATGCGGATAAACTGTAAACGATGTTTTAAGTCATCGCAGCCGGCACAAAGCTAAGCTAACCTCCTAATAACATTTTGGCCTCCGTAGCGCAGTGGTGTGCGCAGCAGATTGGCGGGTTCGATTCCCGACAGGGCCGATTAAGATTTTCTATATTGTTTCAGATCTAGCTGGTAGAAGGCTTCGACTTTTTAAAATTAATCTCCTGTAGGTAGGTCCCACATAGGTGCATTCATATGCATTTGGTTACAAGCTGTTACTTTGAAATTACATAGAGACACTTTTATTTATTTCTATAAATTCCGATGTTACATTTAGGTAAAGCTGTTCTTCTTCACTATTAAATAAATAGACGAGTTGATCATTATTTTAGTCGGTAAGTTGAGTTTCGCGTAATATCCTGGAGCATTAGGTATTCAGCGTTTCGCCCGAACTATTACCTATAACATTTCAAGCGCTCTACTTGGCAGTGCCTCTCACAGCTAAACACAAATCGCTAAGGTGTTTACTCTATGATGTTTACAAATCTGTACCAATATGTATTTCATCACAAATTCCTGGGTTCGAATCCTAGATCAGGCCATGAGATTGAGTAAGCGTTTCTTTTTTCCGAAAATTCTTAGTGGAAATTTTTAGCTCGAGGCTGGGAGGTTGGTGTTTTTATACCCCTTTTTTTAGAATTGACATATTCTCCGAGGAAAGGGGTATAAAAAGCTGTCAGTCCCGGTCACTATCATACATCTTGTAGTAATAGTTTATGTACAGTATCACACTAAGCCCACCAACTCGCATTGGAGCAGCGTGGTGGATCTAAAATCTATATACCCTCGCCCACAAAGAGGAAATCTCGTACTGGTAAATAATGATGAAACATAATAACATGTTAAACAAAAGCAACAATACGTAAGACACCATAACTCAGCCAGCAGTAAGAAATTGTAGAGCAATTCTCAATGTATCAGTTAGCAGGTGGAACATATATCATGGGAATGCTGTAATATTCTTCCTTTTCGCAGATTTATCGTATAAATCTTCGGTACTGACGCGGTGTACGACCGCTGGTTGCGACTCACCTCTTCTACTATTTTCATATTAAATTTTACTAGGCGTCTTAAAAAAACTACTAGAAGCTGGATTTATCTAGATTTAGATCGATAGATCTAAGGTTCCTAATCATACCCCTTACTGCCAAAGGCTTCTCGCTAAGGTGAAAGGAAATAGGAAGTCCAGGAAAAGAAAGAAAAATATGACCCTATAAGTCTTCTATGTTTCCTTCTTTTCTTTTTTTATATTAATCGTTAATTGTAAATCGGTTGTATGTTTTTAATACCAAGAATGTGTTGTTTTATACTCAACTTTAACATATCTCATACAACAATGACAAACTTTTTACCATATGAAATCTAGAAATCACCAAATTGCATTAAAAGAAAATATACGTTAATATAACATTTATTTAATTTTCAATCTCATAAATTAAGTTCATATTATGAGAAAAGAAACATTATTTCTACTCTTAATTCAGTATTTCAGTTGCACTATCAGTAATGAAGCATCTTATGTACTTGTTATGTATACTATATACAAGTATATATATATACTTTGTCTACTTAACTCGTTCACTGCACAGAAGAATTGTGAATTTAGTTTTTATTTCAATTAGTGCAATAAGATGTTTTGTACTTACATAATTTTGATTTAGTTTAATTCATAACTGAATTTATCATCATTAGCCTATTAAAACGGCCTACTACTGGGCCACGCCTCCCTGCTTGTAGGGGAAGGGATATGGAAACCACCACACTTCTTCAATAGAGATCGGCGTGCCTAGGATGATAATGTTTAATCCATTAACGATCATAATCAAATGTTGATCACCAGTAGTGGCTGAGACCGAGATGCCCAACGTGCTCTTCAAGCTATCGTACTATAAGTGTAACAACACCAATATCCTGGGTCCTGGGTTTGAATCCTGGGTCATACTTCTAAAAAAATTCAGTAAGTTCTAAGCCTGGAGTCATACTTAGTTGTGTTACACTTGCAGAGTATTTCAACCCTAAATTTCATCGATATTATGATATTGGTCGTTAATGAATTAAACATCATCATCCTAATCCCGCAAAACAGCATTAGAGTAGCGTGGTAGGTCGAATTCCATATCCCCTCTTCCACAAGGAGGAAAGTCAGCTCCAGTAGCAGGCCGGTAATAGGCTGATAATGATTATGATGTAAATATGAGATATTAACTAGCCATAGGCCGAACCACAATACTCAGACTACCTACTAATATTCTAAATATATTTAAAAAAAATACCATCCATTTTTACCTTTTTTTCAGTCTAGCTAAACAACACTGTCGCAAAATGCCAACTTTTTAATTAGTATACTTGTATTCGGTGTTGAAAACATTTTCTCATGTTTATTTTTGTGGACACGTGTAATAAAAATCTCAATGATTCATGAAAATGATTCTAGTTTCAGGTGTCTCATTCAACGAAATGTCTCATTTTTAACTCCCCCGGGCACTCTAACGTGGGTAATATACGTGTATTATTTCTATCTTTACAACCATTACATTCTATTTTACGAGCAAAGTTGCGTAGTGAGATAATTTGGACATATTGTTGTGCAAAGTTAATAGGACGTGTTGTAAATTGTTGATTAAGTTTTAGTTGTAGACTAGAACACGGTGATGGCAGTTGTTTAGTTTAAAACTGTTATCTAGTATGAATTTGAGATTAGAAAATTTATATTTAAAGAGCAGTAAGTTTGGGTACAGAAGGGAAAACGTAAAAGTGTCAACATACATACACCTCGTACCATCTCGTCTATTTCTCATATAAGGTATGCAGACACCACGTCCTTCCACTTGTAATAATCCTTTCATATATCTCTCGCTTCTTCCAATTTCATTACGTCGGTATACGGTTCTTTAGCCTGGCCTTTAGTCAGAATGTCCTATATTTGACCCAGAAACTTTCGCCTTGGTCTTCCCTTTTCAAAATTTCCATTCACTCTCGCCCTTTCGTAAGTCTCCTTTCATTGACTCTCTCTACATGACCAAACCATCTCAGCATACTTTTCTCGATAATCAGATAAATTACATTTAATAATTTTAGGATTCAGTCTCACTTCTAATCTTTCTTTCACCATGAGTGGCCTAACACACCAAGCAGTGATAAATATTCCGAGCGGTGGCTGACATTTTCCGAGTCGATCTTGCTCACGCGCGCGGATGACGGACCGAACCTATGCCTCCAAGACATTGCCTCACAAGAGACCGTCATGACTCGAAGAGAGCGTACGTCTTCCTCTTGTGAGCTCATCCTAGTCGATCTTTTTTTAAAGAAAAATGTTTTTATTAATGCATTATGCCCTACATCACAATTTATCTTAATATGCTTATCCTGCGATGTACGGTATAACCTAGCCAAACGACCCAGCTCAGCACTTTCTTTTTCCTTTCCTTTCAGCATGCGCTGACGGCGATGGCGAAAGAGATGGATGACTTAAACACTTGAGACCACGACGCAGGACAGTGTTGACACGTCACAGAACGCCCTACTCGTTGATCCAGAATGCATGTAGAGAAAAAGACATGGTCGCCCAATAGCGGGCACATCTAAAATATCGCCCTCTCCTTTACTGCCTTCGTTTGAGTTGGGGCGAAAGAGAGAGAGCGATTCACTATCGCCGCTTAGAGACGATACCTATTATACGGATATATCTAGCGGCGCAACCTATGCCTTGACACCTGGATTTTACACACTATACTACTAATCTAGCACTATGTAAGGGAGTGGACAGGCATAAAGTAGGTGGAAGGACTATTCCGCCTAGCCATGGACAAGGAGAAATTCAAAAAACTGACTGCTGACCTTCAGTAATGAAGAGAATCACTTGAAGAAGAAGAACACTATGTAGCAAATACTTATGGGTGCGTAATAAAAATGAAGAGAGTAATCAATAATAACAATAACCTCGTGAAAGCCGAAAAGGAAAAAGTATCAAAATACTTGGACCTTGCTCACGAGATTACCGCCATGTGGAATGTTGAGTCAACTATTATTGTTCCAATAGTCATTTCAGTCAATGGTCTTTTTACGTAAAGCTTCGACCACCTTAAGAAGCTTTAGCTTAATTGTTGGATCAAGGGTCGGATAAAGAAGGCAGTAGTCCTTGAAACGGCGCGTATTGTGAGGAGGTTCCTTACTCTGGAGCCCTGACCATCGGTTGCTTGGGCCCGCAAAGGCCCCGCAAATGGAAAAGAATTTTTTTATAAATTAATAGTGTTTTTTATATATTTTTGTATTATATAACATTGTTAAAAATTAAAAAAAAATATGTAAATCAAAAAAATAAGAGATATAAAAATTGTCTCTTAGTAAGATCACGACTATTTTTATAACTACCAGGTCCGTCGGGGCACGTAGTATATGATTTGCCCCGTCCCTCTAATAACGGTCTGCCCCGATAACATCGCCGATATATGTTCACGAATATTGGACGGTGCTTCGATACACTGGCAGTTTATGCGCTAATATGTTATTTGCAAACTATTGAATAGCGATGGATATTGTTACCAATTATAGTGGGCAATAATATCTTTACTTATAAATAATTTCAAATTCAAAATTCAAATACAAAATCATTTATTTCAAGTAGGCTTATTACAAGCACTTTTGAAACGTCAAATTGGACTATTTGTAGTGACTCTACCACCGGCTCGGAAGGCAGGCCCTGTTGAGAAGAGCCGGCAAGAAACTCAACAGTTGCTCTTTTTATAATATTATCAATTTTACAATATTAAGTGTGTTGTTACATAAAGTTATTTATTTTACTTCCTGTGTGAAGTTGAAAGCCTATCCAATTGGATTTGAACATCTTTGTCATTTAAAAATTCATCGATAGTATAATAACCCTGACTCAGTAAGTGAGTTTTAATACATTGTTTAAACTTATGCAATGGCAGATCTAAAACTGAATTGGGCATCTTGTTGTAGAAGAGTACACCCAATCCTACGAAAGATTTTTGTACTTTTCGGAGGCGATAAGCTGATATGACTAACTTATGTCCATTTCTAGGAAGACGGTCGTTTAAATCCTTTTTCTGTTTATACATATTTATATTTTGTTTAACATAAACTAGGTTATTGAATATGTATTGACAGGCTACTGTAAGAATTCCTATTTCTTTAAATTTGACTCGAAGGGACTCGCGTGGTTTAAGTTTATAAATCGACCGAATTGCTCGTTTCTGAAGTATAAAGACAGAATTTATGTCAGCAGCCTTTCCCCACAACAAGATGCCATAAGACATCACACTGTGGAAGTAAGCAAAATAAACCAGTCTAGCTGCTAGCTTTCGACACTATGAACTTGAATATTTTTTACTTTTCTTCACTTCCTACGAGGCAAAATCCTCTGCCGTGTCTCTCTGCCTGTCTGTTTGTTTGCGGTTGTCTCATAGAGGTGGGATTTTCAAGGGTTTTTAACAATAGGTCATGAGAGTTTTAGTATGTATGTTTTTGACGACCTCCGTGGAGCAGTGGTATGCGCGGTGGATTTATAAGACGGAGGTCCTGGGTTCGATTTCCGGCGGGGCAGATTGAGATTTTTCTTAACTTGTCTTGGTCTGGCGGTGGGAGGATTTCGCCGTGGCTAGTTACCACCCTACCGACAAAGACGAACCGCCAAGCGATTTAGCGTTCCGGTACGATGTCGTGTAGAAACCGACAGGGGTGTGGATTTTATTCTACTCCTAACAAGTTATTATTATTATTATTATAATAGTGAGGCCCGCCGTAGCGGATGCACTTCGACCCTTTTGGATCTTTTGTACTCGCCCCGCCCTCACCTCCCCTATATCAGTTCAAACACCCACTCTAAGAGTTGGGTGGTTGCTTTCAGGTTGGAGGCACAGTAATCTTCTGGTAGTGGATATGCCACCCCCAGGAGATCCATTCGCTTTCTAGCCAATCCGTCACATTCACACAAAATATGTTCCATGGACTCTGTGTCTTCGTTGCAGGCCCTGCAAATGGGATCCTCAGAGATACCCATTTTACAGAGCATAGACCTGGTGCTATAATGGCCTGTGTACGCTGCTATGGCACACCGTAGCTGTTTCCTGCTCAGTTGACTTACCTTCGCTAGAAAACCTGCCTTTATGTTACTCATGAACCTTTTGAGTGCCTTAGACCTTCCACTTTGTCCCATTCTGCCGTCGTCATCTTCTCGGCATACGATGTCAGAGCCATATTTATTACACACGGTGCAAGTGCGGTACTCCTAACAAGTTAGCCCGCTTCCATCTCCGATTACATCATCACTTTAAATTAGGTGTGATAGCAGTCAAGGGCCAACTTGTAGTCGATAAAAAAATGCACATAATTTTTCAAAGTTTTTTATAAATTGGGCGAAATATAATTGTTGGAAGACTCAGAAAAACTTAAACTGGAAGCTTTCGTTGATAACGCCGCAAACAGGAGAAAGCTATGTTTAGAGATATCTACAACTAATTTAGAATCTTAAGTATTTTGTCTGTATTAAAATACGATATAACAATTAATTTAATCCAACTTAAAACTAATAAAAAATCCGCAGCAGAAAGAACTTATTTGTAAGTATGGATGTCTGTTACACGATGAAACCTTACTACAATACAGCTTACAGCTAGCATCAGAATATTAGTACATACTTTTCATCCCAACATTTATACGGGAGCGGGACAAATACGGGTGAAACCGCGGGTGTCCTCAGGTAATCATTTTAATTTTAGACACTTGGCTTTTTTCATACACCGGAATTTAAACAACAAACGTTTGTAAATTCAAATTGCTCGTAAATAAAATAGAACAAGGAATATAATTTTCGTTTAGAGCGTAATATTGTGAGCGAATTTAATATAGCAGCTCCTTGCTAAAATAGTGCATCCAAAGCACAAGTTTGTAGATGATTGGTGCTATTCAACACTAAGAGAATAACTCCTCGTCGACTGAGAAAGACACGTAAATGACTCCATTTGTCTGAAAGCAGTCGTTTGTCGAAATAAATTATCTTCAAGGGAGTTGTTACACGAAATTGCTGTCTGCGGTACCTAATAGCACTTTGAGCGACTTCTAACTATCATGCAATTTGAAGAAGATTGATTACGGAAGACGAGTGGCGGATAAATCTCAAGTTTTCACTCTTACGATCTAGCTGCTTGTTCTTACTTAATTGTATTTGTCTTTTAATAGTATTTGTCTTTGGGAAATTGTTTTTCTTTATTGGTACGTTTAAAATCTTATATTTCAAGATAGGTACCTATTATTGTCTGAAATTAAAGATTTCGTTTTCCTGGCCAATATAATTGCTTTAAAAAAATCGCAGTAAGTTGCAGCTGTAAAACCCGTTAGCCTAGTTTTTACATTTTCTGTGAAGGTTTACTATAGTAATATACCTATATATTTTTTACTATCGTAAAGGGGGCGTCCATAAATTACGTGAGGTGTTTTTTTTAATTTTCTGCCCCTCCCTCCCCCCCTGGTGAGATGTCGTGAGATTTTATTCAACCCCCTCCCCCATCCCACGAGAAATTTTTCAAAATGTGAGTTTCTTACGTAAACGCGTTGGATTGTTATTGTAAAAAGAAAAAAACAAATTTGCATCGCTCTTTTATTTTCGACTAGTTAAGACTAGTAATCAATATTGCTGAGAGTTTAATTATAAGTGTAATCATAATTTAACAATAGAATACTTAAATCGTAAATACTGTAATTGAAAAAAGAATATCGACTCTAATTCAGTCCATGGAGAATCATGTACGGTCTCAAGAGAGACTATTGGAAAATTTCTAAATATGTTAGTTTATTTTTTTCGAGTCTTACGAGAAAGTCAGACCTTAACAACTTTCTCAAATTATGGCGGACTACACTGTACCGTAAATTCAGATTAAATTGAGCTATTTGGTATAAAACAAATATGGTGGTTTGACAGTCAGTAAATGTATACGTATAACGTCGAAGTATGAATAAAATTATTTTCTTTCGAACGAATTAGTAAATGATCGTAATCGTACTACGATTACGCTTAAGATTAAATCTTAAGCATGTACAATCTGGATTAAATAGACCAAAATAGTATAATTTTTTTTTGTTTCAATCAGAAAAAAAATTGCATGATATTTGCCGAGACCCCCCCTCTCTCCAACGTAAGATTAGATGAGATTTGACTCGACCCCCTCCCCCCCTTAAACACCTCACGTAATTTATGGACGCCCCCAAAGTAGAGATTTCAAAGAACAGAAAGCACACCAATTTTTTTAATAGAGCTGATATTTTGACGGTCGAATTTTTGGTTAAAAATTAGGTTCCTTTTTCATTTCATTCATGTCAAAATAAGGTAAAAATATTAATATTTTAAATAAAATAAATTATACGTACTTGGGACATAAAAAGGTAAGTTTTCACCAAATTTCGTCAAAATAAAATTTCATTTGTAATAGATAAACATAAAAATAAATTTTTAAATTAAATGTAAAATAATTGAAAATACAACAGTTTTAGATCTTTTTATTACCTACAACTTTGCCATTTAATCTTTTCATAGGACTTTTAGTTTTGCCGGAAATCGGGAAATACCGATTTTTACCCTCACCCCTTACCCCTTTCCGACCTCAGATCAGCCCTAAATTATTTTACCTTTCATTTTTATATGTTCTCCCTTTTTTCCCTATGGTTTCATCCTATTGCGATTTTTTTTGGTTTGAATAATTATCTGCACTGGTCTATAATCTAGGCTTGCAACTTTGATTCAAAATCTGAAACTATATTAATTATACTTATGTGTTATTGTTTTTTATGTTATGTAGTAGTTTTCATACAAGTTGTTGAAGAATTCATTATTGATAGGTTTTCACGAAAAATTAAGTAAATCAATTCCAGAAGAATTACTTTTAAGTGTTGTTTAATAAAAATTAAGTATGTACATAAGTAAACGTTGCAATTGCGTTAACTGATATTAAAACGCTCCCAACGTTGGAAACGTTCGGAATTTTTCATTTTGAAATGATCATTCGAGTGTTACGCTTCCAATATTCAGGAGGGACTTCAATTCCGTTCGTCTGCCGTCCTAGTTTTAAAATGTAATTCAATTTCCTGTTTTCAACGTCTACAAATAATATAAATGACATCAAAAGATGGGCTACTAACCTAACGTTGCCGTTCATATTTTTGAACGCGGGAGAAATTAAGTTAAAACTTTTGCTAGTCCGACGTGACGTCGTTATTGAAGTGATTGTTTAACGCCGTCAGATCGATCAGTAGACAGCAAATAGGTCAGTACGTTACGTTACGTTTATATAGGTGCGTTATTATCTTACACGTTGTTTATAATTTTATTTAAGTTTAGTGTATCCTAGAAACATTTTCCTGAAGTATTTACAAAATATTATTACAAAGTTGCTCTCCTACCTTATAGATTTGTCATCAAGTGACGATGAAACTAGAAGGGTGGAGTAATCTAGTGACTGTGAACAACGCTGAAATAAAATATTACTAACGTGCCAATTAAAAATAAATTTAAAAATTTGTTAAAGGGCAGGTACCTACTTAGGTATATTCTGAATGGTCTTTAAAGCTCGAATTGAAATTAACCACAGTACAAGCATTCGAAATGTTCCACGTCCCCCCAGATCTTACCGCGTAGATCCCTTGCCGGATTAAAAGAGATCCAATGTAGACGAAGGCCGGATTAACGCAAGTCCGCTTGTTTCAGTTGCTAAATAAGTTGGCTAGCTACTTTCAGGGTAATTTAGCCAGCTATTTCCAAAATAAGAAGGTAATTTTCGTATCGGTCTTAAAAATCAGTGTAAGAAGTAAAGTGTAAGCTATTCCTATTTTGTAACGATGTTTGCATAACTCGATAGTGTGAGTTGTAAATTCCTCACTACCTCTATAGCACAACAAAGTGATAGTGGCGAATCCCAAACTCACACTGTCGAGTTATAAAATATCGTTACAGAGTAGCGCTACTGAGCCATGGTAACTTTAGGTCTTTAGTTATAGACCCTCAGTCGTCCAAGAATAAAGCGCATTTTCTATATTTTCTTTGACATTATTTGAAAAATCCTGTCCCTAGTCACTAATTAAATTCTTTGCGCGTTTAGCGAGTATATTTCAGACGAGATAGAAAAAAACGGAACTAATTCCTTTCATCCCACGAGCTATAAGCACTATCAATTCGCATTAGCTTGCGAAGTTTCGCAAGAGAGTTCTCTTGAACTTGAGGGGCATTGGAGAACAATAGACAAGTGCATTTCTTTTACATCTAACCTTGCACAGGGTTACTTTTACGGCCGTCTTAAGTTTAGTCAGGGCTCTAAAACGTTTAAGCTTAGTTAAAATTGTTAGGTTTAAAAACATTTATTGCCTCCCAAAATAAAATGATTATGTATGTTTTACGAACTATCAGCCTACTTTAATAACTCATCTTACTCCGAGGTCTCCTCATTTTACATGCGAGACCTCGGGGATATGGAGGTTAGACCCATCACAATGCTTTTATGTAAGTTTGCAATGATCGGGACCAATGTCTTGACAGGATCTCATAGGCACGTGGACGCGCGTACCTATTTCCAACAGCTTCCCAACTCTGGACTGAGAATTTTTACTGAGGACTTCTCGGATGACATTTCGACAGCCACATGACACAGGGTCGCAATGTGCAGGGCGTAGCCTGCAAAGTATTGCTCGTTTTCTACCATCCTTCCCCTTGGGCGTATTAGGTACCATAAAAAATTTATTAATGTAAGTAAGTGCCAGGTTTAATGTCAAACTGGTACAGTTTACTGACACTTTATCTTCTAAAAGACACCGAGTTCACTAATAACTTATCATGTTTCTACACTGGATCAAAAAAGAAATAATTCTTTGGCACAGAAAGATATTTAATTGTACGTACAAATACCTACTCAAATTACAAATACCTAATTGAAAAATCAAATCTGATCCGGTTGATCGACAACGACAACTTCACCTAGCCCATAAAAAAGCATGTAATTGCGCCATAAGCATTCAGCTTTTGAGATATACGCTCTGTTGGAACAGCAATGGTTTTCCCTCTTTATTATAATACCCGTCGAAAACATTCCGCATCGTTGCGACTCCCAGTATTCAACGGGCCACGATATTTTCGTAACAGCGGGGTACAGCCTTAATAAGGTTTAACTGAAATCCACAGTGTTATATTCTAGCTTCTAGTCATGCTCTAGATGTTGAGAAATCTCCATCTCTTCCTCCCTGGAGAGAGAGATTTATTCGCCATCTTAAAGCCCTTAGTTAGCGATCTGTAGTCTGCAGTTCTGCACACATGTTAAGGAGGGAACTTCAAAAACTTGCCGGTGAAAGCGTATGGCTATACCTATTTCAAGAAAAAGCAATACCTATTCTAAAAATACCGGGCATGCGAGTCTGAGGGGTACCTACTTAAACATAAGACGCCCTTTTTAACTACGACTATACTTCTTTCATAATATTGTCCTCGCTTTACTTGTATTTTTATTTATACGGTAACGATACAGACCAGCTTAAAGCTTATACTGGAAACTTTTTGCCCTCGTTAAAATTTATCTAATCTCAGTAATTTATCCTCGTCAAAATATATCAAATTACCCTGATTCCCGTTCATAAAATGAGGTCGTGGCTCCGGGGTAACAATACGTATAATTTTTGGAGCTTCCCCATTTGTATTTCAATATTAAGTGAATTGTTTTTCGCGCCCTCTTTATGTTCTGCGTAAATTAGTACCTATTTGCTTTGTTCTGAAAAAAAAAACTTTTGAAGGCTGTTTTATTATTACCAAAGCAATTTATTTGAGCAAATTCTTCCACAGCGTCGTATTGCGTAGGCAATAATAACGATGAGTGTTCCAGGATCTTGTATGATAAACATTTTGTAATATTATACGAATATTACATTAAAAAAACTAATTTTTCTTCCAATATGATGTACTATAAACAGGTAATAGGTAGGTTCACTCCTACGTAATATTTTATTATTTTATATATTAATATTAAGCAACATCATAAATCATACTTATACATCATAATACATACGTAATTGATTCAGTACCCTCATTAGAAAATAATCCAAGCTGCTGCATTAATTATTTTTAACTGACGAAACAAAACGGAGGAGGTTCTCAATTCGACATGTATATTTCTTTTATTTTTTTTTATGTATGACCACGCATAACTTTTTACAGAGTTGTCCGATTTTGATAATTATTTTTTTATTAGAAAGGGTATTCCAAGGTGGTCCCATTGTCATCATGTTAGAATCTGATGATGATATCCTGGGGAAATTGAAGGAACTCTTCAAGTTTTGGAGGCACGCTTACAGCGATTTCGGTTTTTGTCTCGGTATCGGAAGCTTTTTGTCTACTAGTGCCATATAATACACTATGACAGTATAGTACGAGTACGTTACGTGGCAATAAATCACTAAAAAGTAAGAAATAAAAATTTTTAACAAAAAATAGAACCGACTCAAAACGCACTAAAAAGTAAAAAAATAACTGTCATTTAGTTAAGCATATCTAGGAGTCGGTGCCAGCCAAGGTTTCTACTTTAAGGACGTTACCTAGAACCCACGAACTGCTTTACTTCGTAAAATAAATGTTCCTTAAACTTGGCTGGCACCGACTAAATCGCTTGGCGATACGTCTTTGTCGGTAGGGTGGTAACTAGCCACGGCGAAAGCCTCCCACCAGCCAAACCAAGACAAATTTTAAAAAATCTCAATCTGCCCCGCCGGGAATCGAACCCAGGACCTCCGTCTTATAAATCCACCGCGCATACCACTGCGCCACTACTACTATTTCGCAATTCAATGTACTATTTCGCATGGAAAGAATAACAAGGGTTTTTTGTTCAGCATTATGTTGTGATGTTTTAAAAATCTCAGAAATGGCGTTAGAAGATATATTAGCTTTTAGTTTTTATTAATATTAAATAACTAAAAATTCCGGTCGGTCAACCTGGCACTATTTGTAACGTTCGCTGATGTAATTTCTGTAAGCCCAAATACAGGTGGCGCCATCTAGTTTACAAGACGTCTTTATTACTTAAACACAAAAAGCAGTTTTTGAAAGGACTAGGTAATAATTTATATTCAATCAAGAAATTCTATTCCAAAATGGATGCAGGTCTGCCTGTATATGAAAAACAAAATAATTAAAAAAAAAATTAAAATAAAATATTTGAAATCAAAATCCCTGCTTACAGATCACATGAAGAAATATTTTTTTTTATTTAAGATTGTAAATTGTGATTGTTAATCTTATCTGATATTTTACATGTTCACTGTTAAGTGCCGAATGGGCTTGCACCAGTTTTCTCTCATAAGTCTGTGAGCCCAATGTGAGCTCTTTTAATACTTATTTTTCACCTATTTAAACTTGAGGTGGTCATATAACTTTGTATGGAAATTGTGAATATTTGTAACAAATGACACTTAAAAATTCCAAGCAAAAATTCTGACATGATAAATAACTGAAATTGTAGGTATTCATTGCATCTAGATATCCTATAAATACATCATCAACACAACTTGAACCAGTGTGGTGTCTCTAAGCACAATAATTAATTACTATAAACTAATTTTACAAGTAATAAGGCTTAAGGATACAATAAATACAGCTGTTTATTTACAACACATTTAATACATAATCTACAGACTAAAACTATAATTAAATTAAAACTATTTTGGTTTTGCTTGTATTTTTGCTATTTTTGTTGGATCATATTTAAAAGTTTTCTGTATAGCGCCCTTTCCTGCTTTTGTGAAGATCATTTCGTCAACTCTCTGTCTATCAGCAAGGTTTCTTGATATTTTGATATTAGTCCATGATTCCTTTGCCCCTTCAACAAACCCTTTCTTTTTAATTGGCAAGTTCTCTGGCTTGTGTGTAATCAATGCCGGAATTTTAAAGTACTCTCTAACTGCAGGTATTTTAAGAAAAGCCACTTGGCAGAGTGAAATAAAATTAGTTGATACCCAATACACTAAGATGGCCCCGGGGAAATTTATTGTAAAGGGAATCATAACAACAGGGATGGCCCTCAGAACATATCTCATTAGCTGCATATTCTGTGCTTCTAAACGCCCACCGTCAACTCCTAATTCAATAGTAGCCCACATAGTTGCACTTGTAATGAGAGGCAATATAAAAAATTGATCAGGTACAGTCAAGTCTGCAAACCACCACATTCCTCCATGCATCATACTCTCCACAGGACAGTTGGCCATACCTCTGAGACCCATGAAGAAGGAAATGAAAAGCGGCGCCTGCGCCAAAGGTACTATAAGGTTCTTCAACGGATTTAAACCTTTCTCTTTCATAAATAACATCATTTCCTGTGCATACCGAGCAGATTCCAGTTGATTACCTGTCTGCCTGGCTTGAGTCATTTTCATTTGCAACAACTGAATTTCTGGTAAGTTGTTATTCATAATTGCAGTGTTTCTCTGTGATACAACAACTAATGGGAACATGAGGAGTCTTACTACAACAGTTCCGATAAGGATAGCGCCCCACCAGGGTACGTCGAGTGATACGTGTAGGTACTCGAGGCAGTTCTGCACCATGCCGACAGGACTCCATCCTCCGAGGCCGAGGCTAGCGAATGAGGGCTCCCCATTAGCGGCTAAAGACTGCACCGCCTCTGTTAACTCACCGAGTGTAGTCGGATCAGGGACAGGCGGAGGTTCGGGTATATTATCCGCTAAGGGAACAATTTTTCCAGTCGAGGCATATCGCACTGATCCAGCGGACGAGTAAAAATAATAAACCTTAGCCTTTCTAACCTCGAACTTCTTGTCGCAAAATAAGTTGACTATGGCACTCCGGCGGCCGTGGCGATTTAATAGTTTAAACATATTAACTTTCTTCTTATGCCTCCTGTTTTATGAATTGGTAACAATTGCGCGATAACAAATCACTCCAAAATATTAAATATTGCAAACAACTTTTGAGGTTATGGCTAAGTCATTTTTGACTTTGACATTTAATTGTAACTCTATTTTTAAGTTAAGGGTCTATGGTAATTACTACCCAGATGAAAAACACTTGTCAAGCAAACGCAGTGATAAAAAAGTACGCCTTGGCTTTCAAATGTTTCCCTTCACAGTTGCCTTAGACTTAAAAAAATATGAATAAGAAAGAAAAATTAAATAATGATGAGACTTGAAGAAAATATAAAACCATCGCTACTAATATCAATAATACGGCCGTGATGTCAAACGTATATTACTGCCAATGTCAATGTCATTGTCGTTTGACACATAATTTTGGAATCAATGTGATTTGAATTTCAGTACGGCATGTGTTTGAAAAATAAAACAAATTGATTTAACTTCGATTTCAACTGTTGTTTAAGACAAAATGGCACACATATCTTATCCTTTCAAAAAAACTAACAAAGCGGTATTTAAGAAACCTGGTTCAGCTGTGACACAGGACATAGTTTACTGGAAAAAATTAGGGGTAAATCTTGTTGAATATTTTCTAAACTAATTGGTATAATTTCAGCAAACTAACTGATAATCTTATCCTTGCAGCTACCGGTACTGGTGAAAGAATTTGGTGCAATCGACTACTTGGATTTTAGCCCTATAGAGCCATATTATTTTGCAGCCACTTGTTCAGTCAGAATACAGGTTAACTTATTTTTATTTTAATAAAATTAAGTTCTTGATAGGTATAAATATATACCATTTCATCAAAAATAATGTGTCAAATACTTGTTGGGCCACATTATATTTATTACATGCATGATCAAATGTTTTTGTCATTGCTCAAAAGTCTTTTGAACATTAACTCCTTAATCCGAAAATTTTTATTTTTTATTTATGACATGTTGCACCTGATGGTACATGATGATGCAAATATAAAAAATCTTAATTGGTCCAGCCTTGAATCAAACAGCTCCACAGATGCTGTCACTATAAAGTTGCCTGCCTTATATAAATTTTGTTTATTGTCTTATTCTTCCAAAAAAATTAGCCTTCTAGTCATTACTATTATTTGCTATTTTCCTACAACTTAAAGTCCTTTGGCTAGAAGTGCATCTAACATTAATCAAATGTGTGCGAATAAAACCTAATCTGTTCACTCGCACACATTCATGTGCATCTTTTCAGTGAAGCTGTTGGTAACTAAAATTTTTGATCATCAAACAGTCTTCTGTAACCTAATTTTGATTTGCAGATGTATTAAAAGTACCAATTCTCTATTTCAGGTATATGATCCCATTACAAAAGTAGTTGCAAAGAATATAGCAAAATTTCATGAAGCAGCATACGGTGGTGTGTTTAGAAATGATGGAAAACTATTAGTAGCTGGTAGTGAGGAAGCTGTGGTCAAAGTATTTGATGTGCAATCTAAAAATGTATTGCGAGTGTTTACTGGTCACACTGGCCCTGTAAGTTTAAAATTTTTAATTTTCCACACATATAAATAAAATGTAATTATAAAATTATCAATTTCCATTATACACAAAGTTAGAGTGTTTACTGGTCACACTGGCCTTGTAAGTTTGAACTTTTTAATTCCTCCACACATATAAATAAAATGTAATTATAAAATTATCAATTTCCATTATACACAAAGTTAGATTGTTGGGTTGGTAACTCCAATTTTAAAGCCATGTTAGCTTTGCAGAGCAGGAAACATAGACAATAAGTCAATTGACAATTAAAGTTTCACAGCCCCGAGGGGTCCCCTGGCAACCGTCAGGCAAATAATGACAGCTGTCATTATAGCTCCGTCGCTACCCGGGTAGCCGCGGGCCTCAAAGAAGGTTTGAATGTCAGGCCCACAGGGGTTAAGATAAAGTATAGAGTAATCTGAGATGGTAGTAAAGTGTACATGTATATAGGCAATCATCTTGATAATGGCTGCTTGGCTCACTTACTTCTAATTTTTTATTTTTTTAATTTAAAAACATTAAATAAAAACAAAAATATCATGTCATTCATATAATAAAACATTTATTTTACAGGTACACAGAACATACTTCTCCAAAGACCAACTTAAAGTTCTCAGTTTTTCAGATGATAAGTCAGTTGGTCTATGGGATATTGCCACAGAAGAAAAAATTGCTACATTTTCTGAGCACACAGATTATATAAGAGCTGGTGCACCAAGTCCAATATCATCTGATATAATTTTATCGGGTAGCTATGATCACACAGTGAAGTTGTATGACGCAAGATCCAATGAAACAGTACTGACTGTCAACCATGGCAGTCCTGTAGAATCTACAGTCTTTCTACCATCTGGGGGTATTTTCATTAGTGCAGGTGGTACAGAAATCAAAGTCTGGGATATATTTAATGGAGGAAAACTGTTAGCTAACATTTCTCAACACCACAAAACAGTAACTACATTAAGACTTGCAAGTAACAATAGCAGACTCATGTCTGCATCCCTGGACAGACATGTTAAAATATATGATTTATCAACATTCAAAGTGGTACATAACATAGATTTTCCCAATGCTGTACTTAGTATGGGAATATCAGATAATGACGATGTTTTAGCAGTTGGTATGATAGATGGTGTCATATCAATAAGGAAAAGAGAACAGCCTTCAAAGTTAAATGATGAAAGAAAAGGTCTTTTTAAATTTGCCCCAGATCAACAATCATCCACTGTTGATGTTGTTGTATCAAACCAAAAGACATTCACAGGTTCACTACCTGATAAATTCTTGAGGAAAATGTTATATGCTAAGGCCTTAAATGAAGTTCTTAATAAATTTGTAACATATAGATCTCCAGAGAGAACAGCTGCAATTATCCATGAGTTACTGCGACGAAAAGTTTTGTATTTTGCTATGACTGGTTTATCCGAAGAGGCTATTGAAGTATTGCTAAATTTTTTCAAAAAGTATCTCGGTGAAACAAGGTTTACGAGATTGGTTATTGATGCAGCAAATGTTTTTGTTGATGTATTTGAAAACCATAAAAGTACATTTTCAGAACGAAATTTGTGGCTGTACACATCTTTGCAGGAGGATATCAAAAATGAAATTGAAGTTTGTCAAAGAGTTAGTGAATTAGAAGGTGCAATTGGAATGTTATTTTCAGGCGCCCAAGTTAGTACAAGTTGTGACCAGTTAGATTTATATGATAATTTAGCACCATCAACAAAGGCCAAAAAGGAAATTATCATTGATGTATGAATAAAAACCTCCATCTTGAATTTTTATTTTTACAAACTACTTTTCATCATTATCATTTGTATCATAGATACACTAATTTAAATTAGAACATGAATATAATGATTGATAATGATAAAAAAAGGTCATTAGATATTATGAAGCCTGCTAACCTGCATTAGGACAGTGTGGTGTCTGCACACCACACCCCCTTCTACAAGGAGGGGCCTTTTAAAGGGAGCCTGGCCCTTAAAATACTGATGATAATGAGATATTGCGAGGTTGCTTTTGATGGTCCTTTGTCCAACCTATTATCCTTTTAATAGGGTGATTTGATCACCTGGAGATTACCTTACTGTATTGATCCAAATTCCTATGTATGAAAGACCACTAGTGTAGGCCTGCCATTGGAATTCGCCATTGCAAATATGCGCCCGGTACGGACGGCGAAATGTTCATAAGATATTATTACAAATAATGATCGGAAACGACGGTTTAACGTGCTCTTTGTATCATCACTAAATAATGGGTAGCTCTAGCTACTAGTAATTTCTTAAACTCATGACTCAAACTGATTAGTCTTACCTCTAAGGTCTGTGTGCACCAAGATTTTGGTTATCATAACCAACAGTTAACATAAGCTAAACGTAAAATTTACTGTTCACGACAACCCGTACGCCGGAATAGTAAATTTTACGTTTAGCTTATGTTAACCGTTGGTTAAGGACGTTAACTGGGCGGTAATCTTAACCGAGCTTACGTCTAACCGGCGTACGGGTTGTCGTGAACAGTAAATTTATAGTAACCGAATGTTAGCTTATGTTAACCGTTGGTTATGATAACCGCAATCCTAGTGCACACAGGCCTAAATTATTGAGACATGGTTTATTAGTAGCAAACGAGTCAAAGTACTCTGTGGATCAGGCTCATAAGAGCTAGAACCCAGAGCCGTAAACGTAAAACTAGTGATGACACGCAAAAATATTGAGGATCGAGTTAGATTTTAATAATCACGCACTGAATAAATCGATCGTTAACTATTAAAGTTTCACAGCCCCGACATTATAGCTCCGTCGCTACCCGGGTAGCCCCTAGGTTTGAACCATTAAAGAGCTACCAAAAGAAGCCTATACCTTCATTACAAAATCGATTGTATAGAATGGCTGATGAGGCATTCTGTAAAATTATAAATCGTACTTTGTACTGCTGAAAAACAATTGTTTAATGCTATGATAATAAAATATGATGAAGTAGATCGTGAAGGCTGTGCGTGCGATATTTGTCTCTTTTAAATGTATTACTACCAAGTGTGTAATTGTACAGATAATAAACCGTACACTACAAGGTTTGTGTTTTTATTACATTAATTTTAAAAATCATTCATGAGTGTACGTCTTCGAGAATAAAAAAAAATACTTGTTTTGAATAACAACACAGCACTCATCTTTATATTAAGTGTCTGTAATAGTATTTATCTATCTATCAGTATTCTGAATAAGTGGGAACAGTACAAAAATTCATGTCTAATGTTTCTGTTTTAAATTCTATCCTTCCCCAAATAGCCAAACTGACTTTCAGCTCACTGCCTGCTGTTCGTTTTAACACTTCCGATTTGAGCTTTAGTACATGTGTCAAAAATCTTGGCCTCCTCATTGATGACTCACTATCTTGGTCTTCACAAGTGGGTGAAGTAAGTCGCAAAGTTTTCGCCTCGGTTAGATCCTTAAATAGGTTAAAAAATTTCCTTCCAATTAAAACCAAAATCTCCTTAGCACAGTCTCTTCTATTACCATTATTGGATTATGCTGATTGTTGTTGCCCCGATCTAACCGAAGTACAACTCGACACGTCTTCAAAATTTGTGCATTCGATTTATTTTTGATTTACGCAAGTTTGATCACGTTTCGGAGTATCGTGATCGTCTGAAGTGGTTGCCAATTAGATTGCGCCGTCAGCACCGCCTACTTTGCTTCTTATATTCTATCCTTTATAATCCTTTCTTTCCTTCTTATCTGAAAGACCGCTTCCGTTTCATTCGCGATGTTGATTCTCACAATCTCCGTTCCCGTAATGAGAATCGATTATTATTACCTTTCTCTAATTCGAAATTTTACAGTAACTCTTTCACTTCCAAATCTATTAAGCTGTGGAACAATCTGCCATCCGAGGTCCGCGCGAGTACTTCGCTGCCCATTTTTAAGTCTCGCTTGAAAAGCTACTATTTGTCGTTAAATAGAAAATAATTATATGTATTTTTTATATATTGGTATTGTTTATATACATTTATATATTATGTTTACTTTTTTATGTAGTTTATTTATTTATTTATTTATTTATATTTTTAAATATTATATTTATGATAAATTTAAGAAATTTCTTCTCATTGCACCACCCCGCTTACGATACTCAAATGTCCTATCAATAGGTTGCCTGTAAGAGATTGCTTCTAGCAATAAGGCCGCCTTTGCATGTTTATTTTAATCCTTTTTTTGTATCTGTTATATCTATTTTTATGTGCAATAAAGTGTTTCTTCTTCTTCTTCTTCTTCTTCTATCCTTCTTTTAATTTAACAATTATCTATACTAATATTGTAAAGAGGTAAAGTTTGTAAATAAAGTTCCGTCGGGGCTAATTTTCGGAACTACAGATCCGATTTTAAAAATTCTTTCACCAGTAGAATGCTACGTTATCGTTGAGTGTTGTAGGCTATATTTTTATTGTATATATTAAACGAGTTATCACAGTTTTTGTAGCGCAAATCGGATCGCAAAAATCTATTAAATCTGCTTTTTACGGATACGCTGCCTTAATTATAGGATATAATTGAAAACATTGTATGAAAACTTTATGCATCTTAAAAAATTCTACAAAAAGTCCGCAATAGCATAATTATATCTATCTTTTATATTTTGGCAGATATATAACTTTTTGTGTTTTAAAAATTCATTTAATTCATATGCTTACGTTTACGTCATTATTTATATAACTAAACTTAAATCATTATCAAAATAAATTATTTAATAATCACAAGGATATTATAGAGATAAGATTTGCCTTTTACAGTATGTTAATTAGTTATATAGTTTCGGAGATATTACAAAGTTTCTAAAAAATAACTCTGCTACTATAACGTCGAAATTAAGTTGACCTCCACCGTGTTATGTTATACGTACTGAATAGGGGTCAACATTTCGGTAGTGATATTCTTTGAGAATTTGATCTTTGATCTTTTCTTTCAATTTATTTGGCATGGCCGACCATATTTATATAATATTCGAAAAAGTTTGCTGGTTTGTTTAAACGGGCTAATCTCGAGATCTGCATGTCGGATTCTAAATAATTTTGTTTATTGTGAAAGCTAGACTCAAAAGTGAAATAGACTATTTAATACAAGCTATGCACATCACATCAGCTTGCCATAAATATATATTGTTAATGTTAATGTACTGTAATATCGTACAATGTTTAACAATAATGTAGATCTTTAGTACACGGGACGGAACGGAGGATATTGCTTGACGAGAAACTATAAAAAAGTTGAATTGAGAGGGGTAGCGGGGAAAGAGCACATTTTATATGAAAGTCTGTCTCTAAAATTAAAAGGGTACCTAAGAGGTTTTCACGCGGACGAAGTCGCGGGCGTCCGCTAGTTATATTATAAAGGCCATTCGACACACTGCAAATATTCATTATTTTCTTTGTTTTAATTTTTATCTGAAATACTGAATTAATGAAAAACCGATGAGAGAGAAAGAAAATACAAAAATGTTCTTATGACAATGTTATGGGATAAAAGAAAATCATCGAAATTAATCGATACCTTTATCGGATAGCCCTACTATGTTTTTTTTTAAACTGTGGTCAGGTGTATAGGCTGTGGTTAGTGGTTACGCTTATGTCAGTTCAGCAACTTGAGAGAAAAACTTGGAGGATTATGTACGAAATAATAATTTTAAAGCCATAAATATGTGTTTATTCCGTAACTTACAATAACAAAATGGAAATTATCTATTTTAGTTAAACGAAAGTATAGTGATTATGCTTAGTTAGCTGGCGAAATAATTCGTTATCTGTACCAAGTAATCTGTGAGTTCATTTTTGGTTATAAGTTTTTAATAACGTCGCTTGTTTATTTTGTTCGTAAATTTTATTCGTGACGATAACATAGTGTTACATAAAAGACACTGAATAGTGATTGTGTGCTAAAAATATATTCTTTTATTACTTGTGCCTTGTGAAAGGTTAAAGACCGTAGTGGATTTTTTGTGCTCGGTTCGTGTTTATGTTTATTGAATTTACATTGTAGGTGTTAAATGAAAAGTATAAATAGTATATAGAAATGGACGAGAGGCGCGTAGCGGAGTATTTCGTGGTGGCCGGGTTGCCGGAGAAGCCCGAAGTACTTGACGATTCTGACTCTGGCCATCTGAAAGGATACAGTACTAAGGCACCAATCACTGATATAAGTAAGTAACTTGTTTGTTTATTTATTTATTTTTGTACATAAAACAGAAACTAAAAAAGTCAACATAATTTACTCCTAAGTTATATACAAGCAATAGTTTCTAGTAATATCAGGGCTTATTGTGACAAAGCTGACTCAGATAATTATTGTTGGCAATTTCTGCCGTCCAGGAGAATTTCTGTTCAGGACTGACTTGTCAAGGTTTTCAGTGTAATTACAGCTAAATGATTTAATGAATTATAAACTAAAGTTCATCATCATTATCATTATCAGCCTATTAACAGCCCACTACAGGGCCTACCCTTCCTCCTTATAGGAAAGGGGATATGGAGCGTAGACCCACCACGCTGCTCTTATTTCATTTACTAATTATTACTATCAGATGTTGAGGACAATGACCGGGACCGATGGCTTAATGTGCTCTCCGAGGTGGAGTGTAACACCAACTTCCTGACTTTGGGCTTGGAATGTACTGAGAATTTCAGAAGAATGAAAAGCTCAGAATTATTTCATAACCCGACCTAGGATTCGAATCCAGAACCTCGTGATCGAAGCCACATAGGCTAACCACTAGACCGATAAGACAATCACTATTAGGATTAATACATACACCTCAGGCTTATATTCACCGGCCAGCATTATGCACACAAAGTGTTAATAGTTGACAATAACCCATCTTATTAGGTCGGCCTATTAATTATAACTAATAAAAAAATAATGATTATGAGTTAACAGTGGCATGAAGTATGGATTGAATAAATTTTACCCCATTGCTCATTAAATATTTGAATAATGTTAAATGAATTTTATTATTATTATTATAGATTTAAGTTGCTATTATAAAATTTTTCAATGAAAGTCATTATATTTTACTGTATAAACTAATAATCAGATTTTATTAATAATATTTTAATAAAGTGCTAGAGCTATCTTCTGGTAACCTTTTTAAATATTAATTAACTCAGCTTTTAATAATATAAATTATAAATTCTGCAATTAAAAAATTCCACTTTCTCATGGTCTAAAAACAACTTTATGAAGGTTAATAAATGTCAGGGACTTCCTGTTATTAAATACCTACTGTATTTTCTATGGGCATTAACATTATTTTAATGTTTTATGTTAGCCCTTTTTTATACCATTAAATTTATTACACAACCTGGAACCCAGGACCTTGTAATTCAAAGCCACTTAAGCTAACCACTTGACCAATGAGGTAGTCTTAGATGTGTGTCAGTCACATATTTGTCATTTAACTTTAGTGTGCTCAATATATTTATTTTAAAATAAATAAGATTAAAGTAAAATTTTTTGTGACATCATAGACATATAAATAGCTATGTATGTACAAAACTGACCTACAACAAAACTGGACCACAATTTGAGTGAAGTTGAATTAGATATATGAATGGGGCTAAAATAGTGCATTTTATCTTCCCTACAAAAATTAATGCCCTATAACAACAAAAAATAGAATTTTTTACTGTTATGTTACTGGAACCAAAACATTTTGTGTTAACTTTCTGTTATAGAAACAATTTTAACAACCAATTAATGTTGAAAGCCACAAATTACAAAAATTTAAGAAAGAACCAACTGGTTTTTAGATTCTTGCTTATTACTAAAGTTTGCTTCTCGCCGCGTTACGGGGATAAGCAAGCTCATGACTACGGAACCCATATGGGTTCAAAACTAGTCGGGAATACTCCGACAACCGTGATGTGAGTATCAGCCGTTATATTTTAATAATACAACCGCCGAGTGGCTCAGTGGGTAGTGACCCTGCTTCTTCGACCTAGGCTGTGGGTTTGATTCCCACATCTGTAAAAATGTTTGTGTGGTGAGCATGGATGTTTTCCAGTGTCTGGGTGTTTATCTTATAAGTATTTATAATATATATAAAATATTCATCAATAAGTACCAATAACACAAGTTACCTATGCTTACTTTGGGGCTACATAGCGATGTGTGTAATTGTCCTATAATATTATATTATATAATACTAAAAAGTAATCAAAATTTGTGAATTCAGTATTTCTAAATAGGCCCTGATATTCTACATAAGCCTAGAAAGTTTCAAAAATGCTATATCTACATTTTGCACTTTCTTTTTATAAAACTCTCATTTTCTTGAAGTCAAGTTGCTGTGGATTGGTCTCTTATTACAAAAGGGGTCCAACTATACTTTGTAAGACATGGGAACACTAGCAAATATATTTTTAATTCAATGATTTATTGTTATCACATATATAGAGGACCAGCAGGACATGCTGTGTTATATTCTGCTAAGATATTTCAGTTCACTCTAGTGCACAGGTATAATTAGCAATTTATGAGCCCAGTGTCAGTATGCGTTACTTGTAACTGACTTTAAATACGGTATTGCTTTTTATGTGGTGTGATCATTTCTGCGCCCCTCCAGGGTCTATACCCTGTGCATGAGCACCACCGGCAGTGCCCTACTTACAGCACTGCTCTAGTGAACTTTTTACTACTTCATCCCCAGAGATTGAAGGGATGGCAATCAAAAATGGCATATGATAGCAATGAATATGCCTATTATGTACATAGGTAAATGTTATAATTAGTTACAGTAATGTCATCTGCATAATTGATTCTCTAGGTCACAATTATTGGTTATTTGTATTCTGCTTAGTGATTCAAGTCTTATCAAGCATGTCATACATATTGATGGTCTTATATATTTACTTGAGGATAATCTATGCGAACATGTCTGTCAATGGTGTAGTAATTTTGCTTTGATAACCAATCGTTATGATTCAAAATCTTCCCACGTAATGTTCTTATCTGTAGTGATTTTTACTATTAGTCATATTTTCAAACAAAACAATGATTTTTTGTTCACAGTCTTGTTTTGATAAGTTTTGCAAATGACATAAATTCACTGAGATTGTATTAAGATATACTGATCTGGTTTATATGCCTGTAATTTTACCAGCAATCTGAGGGTATGATTGTTTACAAGAGGATCCCCTCTTGTAAATTTTATTGATTGATATATTGGGCATAAGACCTACCACATTACTCTAATATGGTTTGGCAGGTAGGGTATGTTTCATTCTTTAACAACCACTGTTGTTGATGATAGTGAACAGAACCAATGGTGTCATGTGCCGAAGTTAGTGCAGTTACACCCATGTGTCTCAGAGACACATGGGTGTAACTGCACTAACTTCCAACTTTATAGAAAGTTTCTCAAAAGATTGCAAAACTGAACATATTATTCCATAGCACAACCCATTGAACCTAAGACCTTGTTATCAAAAGTCACAACCAAGCTACTAGACTAAAGAGGCAGTCCAAATCTATTATTGCTCTCTTATCTCTTACACCTGTTGATGTGCGGTAATACAGGTTCAGGACTTTGGCACCCTTGAATGTGGTTTCAATTGCTAACCATTAAAAGAGTCAGAGTCCTTGGGGTGGCCTTGCCCCTTGCGAGATACAGTGAGAATAGGTGGTACAGTGGGAAAAGCTTGATGACCTCAGCAGAGTTTCACAACAGGTGGGCCTTATAATGAACATGAGCAAGACAAAGATCATGTGTAATGCCCACGTTCCACTCCACCCAGTAATTGTTGAAAATTCTGCACTCGAAATTGTAGACGAGTATATATACCTAGGGCATATAGTCCAGTTAGGTAGGTGCAATTTCGAGAAAGAGGTGAACCGCCGAATCCAACTCGGCTGGGCAGCGTTCGGGAAACTCCGTGACATCTTTTTGTCCAAAATTCCTCAGTGCCTGAAGACGAGTCTTCGAACAGTGCGTGTTGCCACTGATGACCGACGGATCCGAATCTTGGTCGCTGACTGCGGGCTTCATAAGAAGGCTCAGAGTCACTCAGCGGGCGATGGAAAGAGCAATGCTCGGAGTATCTCTGCGTGATCGAATCAGAAATGAGGAGATCCGCAGAAGAACCAAAGTAACCGACATAGCTCAGCGAGTCGCAGAACTGAAGTGGCAATGGGCGGGGCACGTAGTTCGAACAGCTGATGGACGTTGGGGGCCCAAGGTGGTAGATTGGCGGCCCCGCACCGGAAAGCGCAGCGTTGGTCGACCCCCAACCAGGTGGACTGACGACATCAAACGTGTCGCAGGGAGCCGCTGGCAACAGGCGGCTCGGGATCGTTGTGTTTGGAAGTCCCTAAAAAAGACCTATGTCTAACAGTGGACGTCTACAGGCTGGTAATGATGATGATGATGATGATGATGAGTGGGAAAAGAAACTCCATTATAAAGAACAATTCTCAACACAACAAACTGCAGTCATATACATTAATGTTGATATTGATTGTGGTTAAACCCCCAGATCGTATGACTTCTTTACGCGTAACGTAGACCGCCGTCAGGCATTGTGTTACACCGTGCTATGATAATATGGGTGCTGGTGATTTCTATACGCATTCCTTCAAACTGACAATATACGAGTTATTATTAGGTTTCATATCGCTTTTGTTTGTGTCCTACCTATTGTATACGAGGCAACGTTTAAATAATATCTATGTATCTAAATCTATATCTTAACGTTACCGACGTGACTTTTCAAAAGTTGTGTAATAGTCTACTTGAAATAAGTTAATTTGAATAGCATTAAACTAAGTTTCGACGTCTGTCACTGGTACGCTTCTCATCAATAGATAGAGTGGTTCGAGAGGAGTGTTAGGTAAAGTTACTTAGGTAAAGTTTAATTACTAATGTGGTGCAGGCATTCCATGCGGATGAAGTCGCGGTCTTCCGCTACTACTACTACTACTACTAGGTAGGTATTTTAGTAAAGGTACATATACAAACTTGATTCTTTTCAAAATAACACGCTGCTTTAAAGCCAGTTAGGGAGCTTAGGGTGATAACATCTGATTCATTGACGTGCTTTCCGAACCATAGGTATAAAAGACGACCAACTTACCAACTCTTTAATTTTTGAAGAGCCAGCTCGAGAATTATCACTATTCTCTTGAAAATAAGAAACTCTCAATATTATTCAATTAATCGACTCAGGACTCGAAAGCAGAACCTCGTGATTTGATGCAGGTGGCTTACCACTGGACCAACGAGGCATTGTTCTATACTTGTGCGTATGTAGTACTGTAAACATACTGGATATTTGATTTTTACGATGATGGATCGGTTTTCCGTGAGCTTTTACGTAAATTATAAATGAAGGATGCCTAACTGACCGGGTTTTTGCGGGGGTTAATATATTTTATCAATACGCGTGTTTATTCTAGGAGGGCTACGGTTTAGCCTGTTATACTAGCGAATGACGTAATCGTCAAAACGACGTAACTTTGATATTATACTAACCCCAAAAACAATAAAAATTAGTAGTAAATAATCTACGCGGGTAATATAATACCGAGAACTATTCGACTAATACTTAAAACTCAAAAGCTTAATAGTCGGAAGGTTATAAGGCCAGGGCAAATGGCCTTAAAAATAATAAAAAGTATAAAAAAATCGCAGTAGAATGAAATCCATTGGAAAAGGAGGAAAGTATCACGGAGGAGGAGGAGGTTTCATCCTACTGCGATTTTTTTTGGTTTCAAAAATTATCGGCACTTGTCTATATCTCTTATTCATTGTTTACTTTTGTGACAGAGAGGAAAGTTTAATCATGTCCATAGAGTAGGGAGGTACATATTTACAGATTACTTAGATATAATCATAAGAAGGCTCAGAGTCACTCAGCGGGCGATGGAAAGAGCAATGCTCGGAGTATCTCTGCGTGATCGAATCAGAAATGAGGAGATCCGCAGAAGAACCAAAGTAACCGACATAGCTCAGCGAGTCGCAGAACTGGAATGGCAATGGGCGGTAATGATGATGATGATGATGATAGATATAATCAGCCATTACACCAACCGATGGATGTACACAGCTATTGTAGGGAACAACACAACGATCCTGAGAAGTCCAAGGCTATTGACATGTTCAGTTTCATAGGGGGCTGAACAACACTGCACTTTTCGGTGCAGTGTCGTCATTCTTGTCTAGACCTTTTGTAGTGCAAATCGTAAAGATTGGCACTCTGAACTATGTGCGCTGTATATTGCCACTTCAATTTTACGTCAATTTTAAAAATAAATCAACCAACATAATGTTACGTACTACTTTTTGTAGCCGACTTTCTACAGAAAAACCTGACCGTTTAGCCCGCAACAAACTACTTCCCGTAGTGGGTGATTAGCGCGATTGATACTCACCAAGATTTCTTATAATCCATTTATCTAATCAGTTGACATATTTTATTAGGAAACGTGAAATCACCATTTTTAATACCATAATGAGCTGGAGATTTATATTATAGGTTTATTAATATAGGAATTCATATAATATGTAGGACGTCGGTATTCTACTAATATTACAATTCATGTGAAAGTGAAGAAAGAAATAACCTATGTTCATATGTTTGGGTTTAAGTTATTCTTTCACACAAAAACTTAACTGAACTTAGGTAAAGCTTATATTTACATATATGTTATTAAGTAGTTGTCATATCATCATACATATAGTAGCTGTGCTTAGTGATTTCACCCCGTAGATTCCGTTTTCATGGGAGTATCGAGAAATCTGTTTTTAGTCTACATTGCGAAATGAGTATTTGCGTACGTTTTGTAGGATAGTAGCAATAGAGCTCTTTGTGATAGAACTCGTTTGGAGATGCCGTGATGCTTTGTTCTGCTGCCAAGCAGCATTGCTGAGTGCCTAGTGTGAGATTACTTCAAAACAATCGAAAACTTCACTTTCGCGTTAAGGGCAAATTTTATATGGAACTGAAGCAGCGCCCCTGGCGGGAGTGAGAGAAAACTCAAATGGGCGAGTGTCAGTTATTATCGACATTTACTTTACGCCGAAGTTACTCGAAGCGAAAAAGTGAATAACTCTGATTGGTTAAAACAAGTTTGTGCTGAGTGTAAGTCACAAATAACCACCGATCGAATAGTAAAGTTTTCGCAAACGCGAAGGTTAGCTGTCACTTTAAATTTAATAGTGAGAGTGGACCGTGAATATGTTTAGAAGACTACACTTATTTATATTTTGTGTAAACAGTGTAAAATTAAGAAAGACCGGTTATATTTCACTTGGAAGAGGTCGCTAAGATAAGTCTATTGAGAAATAACAACGCCAAGTTTTGCCTTACGATTTACGGCAACGCAGTATAGTCATCGCTTTTCCATGAGACTGCTTGTTTTTATACAAAGTTACAACCGTTGCAATGTGCAAGTGAAGGCAGGCAGCTGTCCGCAGTCACCACAATTAGTGTCACCGGCGTCATTATCCTTCAACTCGAAGATTGTGCAAAGTTACAGCCATAGCAATAATCATGGTGAAGGCAAGCTATCCCCAGTGACTACAAAGGTGTCCTTGGCATCATTATTATCTTTGCAATCGAAGGACAATGAGAAGAATAATCATGATGAAAGCAGTCAATATGCAGTAATCACAGTTTGTGTCCCCGGCATCATTATCCTTACACTTGAAGATTGTGCAAACTTACAATAAACATGTTAAAGGGAGGCTATCTACAGAGATCAGTGTCACCGGCCTCATTATTCTTAGAATAATTACTGTGTTATATTTTTAATTTATTAATTAAAACAAAATACAAAGGACATTACTTTATATTTTCAGAAACAAAAGAAAATGAAAAGGTTCACATATTTCTTTGATTTGCAATTACCCGTAAATAACTTTTGTCAATATTATTGTATTTATTCTAACAATCATGAGATTATATACATAGCTAATTTCAAATAAAAGAATTTATTAAAAGGTGTTGTTGTTTATTTATCTTTATCAATAGGTATCTTTCATTGCCCCATTAGAGGACCAGGCTTTTTGACTCTGTAACTATATATCTTACATGTTACTAAATATGACTGAGGCTGATGATGTAACAAACTGAGGCACAATGGTGTAATACCACCACCTTGCAGGCTACTACTCAAAGTATAGCTCAATATTTTTTCGTCGGTTACTCCTAACTAAATCAGGAAATGACTCCAGAAACTCATGAGCCACTAATCCAAGGAGGACATTCTTTATTATATAACTAATCATAAATGATATATTACATTACTAAGTATTTTATGTTCAAATAAAAAAGTTTAAAGAGTTCAGTAATATTTTATTAAATAATGGTATTTAGTTAAATTTTAATATTTTCATGTATAAACTTGTAAGTTTTTAAAACTCTAATAAAATTGTCCTATTATACTATGCTGACACACTTTAATTTTAAAATAAACTAAACAAAGCTTAAACATACAATAGACAAATATCTCTTATAAATCTAATCCTTATTCAAACTTATTGTTCTTATTCCATTTATTATTAATTTATCTGTGGTTTCTTAATAATTATATTTGTTCGGTGAAAGTCTTGTATATACAGTGCTTTGTGCTGGCTGGTCTTGTTGTACTGCGATGTGAAACTTCATGTAATATACTAATCATCATTACTTCTCTGCCGTGTTCGGCAACAGCGACTGGATTCTCTGTTAGTTCACACGGGGGCTTCGGTCGTGCGCCCTCATGTGACTTATGTACCCTATTTTTGCGCGGAATGTCCTAGCGCATTGAGGACACGTTAGGGTACCGTTGGTGTAATTGTACGTGATATTTGAGGGTGGTTTCGCTTTGAGATGTTCATGACGCGAATCTAGATCAGCCCTCCGCTTGCTCTCGAAACTAGAGGTACTCTGCTGAATTAAGGACCTCCATCCGGCTCTGTTTGCGGCTAACCTCTCCCAATGCAAAGAATCTATGTTACAGTTAGCCAAATGCCTCTTCTGCACATCTTTATACCTCAGGAACTGTCCGCCTTGTTTCCGCTTACCATTCCGAAGTTCAGAGTAGAATAAGCGTTTGGCTAACCTTACGTTGGGCATTCGCACTACATGCCCCGACCAACGCAACTGTCGCCTCATCACGTACGCCTCGATGCCACTAACATTCGCCCGGCGTAAAATGTCGATGTTTTTAATGTGGTCAGACCACCTGATATTTTGAATATCGCGGAGGCACTTGAGGTGAAATTTATCTAATATACGAATGTGTCTGCGATAAAGCGTCCAAGTCTCAGCAGAGTAAAGAAGATTCGGTATTACAATCGCCATGTATACTTTGATCTTTGTTCTTAGAGAAAGGTGATGCGAGTGAAAGACTTTCTCTCGAAGTTTACCAAAAGCTGCTGAGGCAGCACAGATTCTACCAGCTACCTCTGAATCCAAGTCACCCTTAGCCGTGACAGTACTTCCCAAGTATTTAAATTTATCAACCTGCTTGAGCTGTGAGTTCTTTACGAATACTTTAGCAGACGCCTCCTGACCATTCAGGGTGTTCATAGCCAAAACTTCAGTTTTTGTAACATTAATTCTTAAACCAAATTTTTCACAGGCTCTGTCAAGATTCTCTACAAGCTCTTGCAGGCCACTCAACGAATCAGTTGCAAAGCATAGATCATCAGCGTACATGACCTCCGCAACAAGATCATACGAGACCTTGGACAGGAACTTAAGTCGCCTCAAATTAAAAAGTTTACCATCTGTACGATATCGAATTGATATTCCCTGAGTGTTGTTCTTTAAGGCATCGCTGACTACTACGAAAAAGTACAAGGCAAATAGTGTCGGAGCTAAAACACAGCCCTGCTTCACACCACAAGTTACTGGAAAACGTTCCGATTCTTCGCCTGCGACTGAGACACAGCAACTCATGTTATCGTGCAGTAGCCTTAACGTTCTAATAAACTTTTCCGTGCAGCCTAGCTTTCCCAGTACTAACCATAAAGCCTCGCGAGGCACACTGTCGAAAGCCTTTTCAAGATCAACAAAGCAAAGGAACAAAGGTTGATTCTGCTCGCGGCTTTTCTCTTGTAACTGCCGTATAGAGAAAATAGCTTCGCATGTGCCCCGATTGGGTCGAAACCCAAATTGGGTCTCAGGAAGAATCCTTTCTGAAATTCCGACAAGACGATTTAGGAGAATACGGGCAATTAATATACTAATAATGCATTATTGGATGTACTTTGCATAGACCAATTAAGCTCCGGCTAAACTAGCTGGTATGCAATGCCTGTAACAATAAAAAACTTATAATACAACTAGTTATATACATAAATGGATCAATTTCAGACTATTATGTTACTCAAAATAAACTGCAGAAGTAGTAAACACTAAAACTATTTGCAGGTGAACTTTGTTGACTTAATTTCTTAGTAAAAACCTCCCAATTTTTAATATTATTCTGGGACAATTACACACATCACTATATATAGCCCCAAAGTAACTGTAGGTAGGTATGATAACTGATGAATATTTTTATATATATTATATATATAAATACTTATTATTATTTTTATATATATTATATATAAATACTTATTATTATTTTTATATACATTATATATACATAGCTATTATATAGAACTATGTGGATGATTATATAACATCAATAACTAAAGAATGGCTACAGGTATCTTGATAAAAGTTGGTATTACATACATAGTACTCTGTTTTCCTGATATATTTATTGAAACAAGATGTAAGTCGGTCACTGGGCTCAGTAGGTATGTACCCAATATAAAGAATACCAATAATATATACTTATTTAAAAAATATTTATCCAAACATATTCCTTACTATCTGTTTGTATATTACATTATCTATCTACCTCTCTGGAGAAAATATTTGTAAATATAAATAAATAATATATAGTTAATTAGGTATATGTAATTGATGTTAAGAAATTTAATATAGATTTGTAAGCTTAAAATAGTAAAAGTTTCAACTAACCTTTTTCTATGTAGTTTTTCATCACAATTCTTTTAAAGTATTTAAATTGTAATTGTTTCATAATTATACTCTTATGTCAGAAGTTTGGGAAGATATTCCTTTTTAAATTACATGATTAGGTATGTAGATACTATTTAATAAACCAAAACGAATTTATATAATTCAGTTTTGGTAACACATCCACATATTGTTATTAAGAAGTAATTGATGTTTTAATGAAACTTTTTCCAATTTTCCACGGTTTTCGTATCGCCACTACCATCACTGTTCAATATTTGCACCTGCTCCGCCAAATTTTGTATATTGCCCAGCCTTAAACATAAAAAGTAATAAATAGTTATTGCAAAGTTCAATAATCATAACCTCACAGAAGCCGAATATCTTTTCAAATTCCACTTACTGCTTCATAAATGTGACCATTAGGTCGAATTGAGATGCACTAGTTCTCATTTTATATTATTATTTACTCTTTAAAACATTTAAAGGGTAGATTATTTAGAAGATGTTTAAAAATTTAAGTTTAAGAATTACGAAGTTATTATTTAAGACTTTGAAGTATGCCAAACCACAGCAAAACAATGTTATACGAATCACAGTTTAAAAATGCTAAAATGGAGACATTATGACCACCTCAATTTTAATAGATAGTTGATTCCATAAGTCTACTTTATAGAACTGTCATTTTTAATTTGGTTGGTTAATACAAATGATATTTCATTTTGATTGGTTAAAATATCGAAGCCAATTTTTCACTAGTGAAACAAACTTTTCGAAAACGATTGAGCCCACACTTGACCACTTTTCGATTACGGCAGCGTAAAGTTATATCGATTAACGCGAATGTGAAGTTTTCGATTGTTTTGAAGTAATCTCACACTAGGCACTCTGTTTGAAGAGTATGCTTGCCAGGCACAAAAAGGTGTATTAGCTGTCCGCGCCCGCTGTAGCACGTCTTCCATACATATTATTTAGCCAAGTGTTGCTCTGTTATGGGCTAAGTTACCTTAGCTTTTCGCTTAACATAGGGTGGGCTCATTGACATATTAATACTATGGACTTCGGGTCTAATGCAAAATTTACGTCAAAAGTGTCCCAAGATATTTTATACATACTAGAATGTATTTATGTTTTTATACACAAAATAACATTGTAATGTATGTCTTGTCGTATTGTTATACAGTCTAATTTGCAACGGTCTAATTGCATGCAATAAGTAATCAGCTTCGATTGACGGTTACCATGGCAGCCTTTTTTTGACATGACAGCTTCCCGTGAAAATAGGACAACATAAATGGTGTGGAGTCGGTAGCTTTCAAATTTTTTTGGCATCTTATATTTATATATTATATTTACAGCAAATTTTAATTTATATTTACATATCCCTGACGTCTATATGCTGGGATAAATCTTGTACCAAATAATAGTTGTTGTAATTATCTTGTATAAAATAATAATTAGTTATAATAATAATTAATTACAAACCAAATCCACTAATGTACAAAATGATATGCCACTCGACATAGTTCTTTACTTTGAAATTTTAAGTTCTCGATATTTTCCTCTTTTTAATTAAACTGAAAATATATTTTTTTACTTCAATGACGTTAGATCACTTTTTTAAATAACTGTTCCTAATTTCATGTAAATAATTCTTATAGTTATCAAATTAATATACCATTATGGTAAAAGTCATTTGATTAATATTCATGACATAAAAAATAAAAGTTGACATAAAAAATAAAAAATTTTGAATTGAAAATAATCCAATTATTTTCATTCAAAAATTAAGTAATTAAATAATTCAAATGTTAAACAACAAAATAACTCTATGCAGTCGTTGTTCTAAAACATTCTATTGCTCACGGCAGATCCGAACTAAATGTGGTTAATTAGATAAACATATTGCACTCCTTCTATCCTATACGCGGGTAGCGTGTGGGAAAAGGACAGATAGATACTTTTGTTCATTTTGGTTGGTTATGCAATTCGTTTCTATAGTTTATTAAAATTTTAATAAAATAGCTTGTTTCTAAGCAAAATAATACTTTAAAATCATCAGTAAATATTTACTTACTGAAAATATGGTACACCGTCTTCTTTTCTCACCTTACTCGGGTAGTTCTTACAAGTTTTTTATAACACATTACGGCATTATTGATGTGTATTCTGTCAGTCAGCTAATATGAGACTGAATTGCGATTGGAACTCATTTCGCGTTTTGGCTTACTTTTGGTTCGGACACTTTTTATCGCTGACCCGAAGTCCATAGTATTAATATGTCAATGGGTGGGCTATATGCTTCTTTCATCAACATTTGTTGGGTGGATTATTTATTTCAGCTAGTCCGCCAACCCCCATTAGAACAGCGACATGGGTCAATGTTCTATACCCCGCTCTCATGACGAGGAAGGCCTGCAGTGGGCCTTTAATAGGCTGATAATGATGAAGCAATACCTATATGTTCCTATATAGCGCCACGCCATCAGTACAAACCGCATGACCTCCCATTTACTACAGTTACGTACGGATTTCTTTCGGTCTAGGACACGCGGCGACCTTGATTCGCTCGGATGAACCAGACCGAGAAAGGTTGTAAAAACTCGTATAACGTGTAACCATTTGTGGACAGATATCTTTATATGTCTACTCTGTTTGACTCAGAACTTGTCTCCCTTAGTACGAAGTTCATCACTTCAGACACGGTCATGCTCGATCTAAATCAAACTCAAAAAAAAAAATTGGTTGTCTGTAAAGTCGGTTTACTGACGATAGTTGAACGTGACAAAGTCTTAAGAAAATACTAATGGAATGGTAGTAGCATTTAATTAGTTATTAAAAATTTTAATTTAAGTATATTTTTATAAATATTAATTTAAATTAATAAAATATTTGATTTTGATTTTATAAATTTATATTTTACTCTCTGTTTGACTCAGAACTTGTCTCCCTTAGTACGAAGTTCATCACTTCAGACACGGTCATGCTCGATCTAAATCAAACTCAAAAAAAAAATTGGTTGTCTGTAAAGTCGGTTTACTGACGATAGTTGAACGTGACAAAGTCTTAAGAAAATACTAATGGAATGGTAGTAGCATTTAATTAGTTATTAAAAATTTTAATTTAAGTATATTTTTATAAATATTAATTTAAATTAATAAAATATTTGATTTTGATTTTATAAATTTATATTTTAAATTTATAATAAATTTATTAATTTTTAATTTAAAATTAATATATTTAATAATTATATTTAATAGACGGATGTCGAACGCTGCCGAACGCAAAGGCCGATTGTGCTTCTTTGCCGCTCGTTCCGCGCTCTAGCTTGCACTTCAAGCCTTACATGGAACGCCTCAAAGCGAGGTAACGCCGCATGAGTCATGTTTTTCGTGCGTGCAGCCGGTTCTATCGAATTATAAGACGTTGTCACGTCAAAATCGGCGCAATTGTCTTAGACGTAAACAAGTTGAAAGAAACTAATTTTAATCTATGCCTATTTTCAATAGTGTTGCTGCCCCCCTTGAATTTACCTGGGAAATTAAATACCAAAAATGTTCATTTCCTTGTACGACTAGTGACTACGCTACCGGTTGGAGTGGCAGTTCAGAAAACTCTTTAAAGGAATCTCTTCAGATGTGTCAATTTACTCTACGGCGTTAACTTACGAAGTATAGTTTACTTGACTGATTTAAATCGGTATCGTATTAGGTAACTAGCCACGGATAATACCGAATATATCCTCTAGGATTGCTAGAGGATGTGGGTTTATAAATGAAATTGGAACCTAAATACTATAATACTAGGTTTATAATTAGAAAAAAATGCCGTTGGAATTTTAAAATATTGTTTCCATTTATAAACTAATGTTTTTTGTTTCGATACTCGACAACTATTATCGACGTCTGTAAGATAACTATTTGTACTAAGGGTACTGAACCAAGCTTATCAAATGTTACTTAGAAATGCACTTAAATATTGGTTTAATGAGTCCTTTAAGTTTATAGAGGAAAATAAATAAATCGAAAGAAAGAGCCGCATAGGAAAAAATGTTGCTATTTATAACCTTCGATTGAACTGCGAAGTCATTGAGGTAATTACGTACAAATCTCAATTTACATACAAAACCTTTGTAGATATTTTAACTATGTATTCTTTTATGTTTTTATTTTATGTAAACAATAGATTTCTTAAAAACGAATAATAGTGTTATCTGAATATTATATCGTCTCCGAAAAGTACAGAAATATCATGAAGGATTGGGTATATTTTTATAACAATATTCAATGCAATTTTATGTAATTTTTATTGTTTTAAAATACCGTTAATTTCAGCTAAAAAAATTTTTAACAAAATATAGAACAGACTCAAAACGCACTAAAAAGTAAAAAATAACTGTGTCATTTAGTTGCTTTATATTGCTTAAGCATATCTATGTAGACGGTGCCAGCCAAGTCGATTTAACGTAGTAAATCAGTATGTGGGTTCTAGGTAAGGTCCTTAAAGTAGAAACCTTGGCTGGCACCGACTCCTAGATATGCTTAAGTAAATTAAAGCAACTAAAGGACACAGTTATTGTTACTTTTTAGTGCATTTTGAGTCGGTTCTATTTTTTGTTAAAAAATTTTATTTCTTACCTTTTAGTGATTTATCGCCACATACTGTCATAGTATATTATACGGCACTTGTAGCCAAAAAGCTACCGATACTTACACAAAAATCGAAATCGCTGCAAGTGTGCCTATAAAATTTGAAGAGTTCCTTCAATTATCCCAAGATATCATCATCAGATCCTAACATGGTAAAAATGGGAGCATCTTGGAAGTGTGCCCTTTCTAATAAAAAAAGAATTATCAAAATCGGACAACTCTGTAAAAAGTTATGCGTGGTCATACATAAAAAATATATATATACGTGTCGAATTGAGAACCTCCTCCGTTTTTTTTCATCGGTTAAAAATCCTCTCTCGTATAGGGAGAGAGACTTCGCTTTGAAGTAGGCCATGATAAATAAACTGATGATGGGCAGTCATACCTACCTAGGTATTGCATAGTTTGTTAATAAGCTTACATTAACTGTTTAAAACTTGTCGAACCTACGGGAGTCGATCCCGCGTCTCTCTGGCTATCGCGGCCTGATGCGAACTAGGGAGGCATTTCGATTTTACGTAATTATAATATTTATCTGTATATCATAAATTAAAAAAAATAAGTGTTCTATAAATAATAAGCTCGGAATAAAATGTGGCAATGTTTGTTACACGAGCTAGTAAAAATAGTAAAATATTCTCTAACGCGATAACTTGCACGCCCTGTAAGACTTCTATTTTAGTTTAAATCCTATCAACTATGCGCTGGTAGGGTTTTCTATACACAAGATGTATATGTCAGTTGACGACCTCCGTGGCGCAGTGGTATGCGCGGTAGATTTACAAGACGGAGGTCCTGGGTTCACGGCGGGGCAGATCGAGACTTTTCTTAATTTGTCTTGGTCTGGTGGGAGGCTTTCGCCGTGGCTAGTTACCACCCTACCGACAAAGACGTACCGCCAAGCGATTTAGCTTTCCGGTACGGTGTCGTGTAGAAACCGAAAGGTGTGTGGATTTCATCCTACTCCTAACAAGTTAACCCGCTTCCATCTTAGATTGCATCATCACTTAACATCAGGTGTCATAGCAGTCAAGGGCCAACTTGTAGTCGATAAAAAAATAGAATCTTATGATTTAGTGAATTAAAATTCAAAGCTTGCGCTACATTTTTTTATCAGACTATTAACTGCCTACTACAGAGCCTCCTTAAAGATAAGGAGATATGGAGATCAGATCCACCGTGCTGCTCCAATACGGGTTGGCAGGTTTAGGGTGTTAATTGATTCTTTAACGATCACTATCACATGTTGATGATCATGACCGTAACAGACTGGTTTTACGTGCTCTTTAAATCACAGGGTTTAACATCATCTAGGTTCTTCTCAATTTCAAGCTTCAACACTTCGGAAATTCAGTATCTTATCATAACTCGTAGCAAATCAGGACTCGAACTAAGGACCATATAGGATTGGAAGCCGTGATTAGAAGCCATAAAGGCTAACCACCACACCGAGAATACAGTTGTCTGCGCTACATATACGTCCGTATTTAAGAGTGTAAAAGCTCGTACCCACTTGTTGGGTGTCGAACCCAGATTTTATTTGAACGTTTTAGTGGCAGAGGATTCTTGTTGGCACTGAAACGTCCAAATAAAATCCGGGTCCGACACCCAACAAGTGGGAACGCGCTTTTACACTCTTTTTTTAAACGTTCGATTCCCGGCGGGGCAGATTGAGATTTTTCTTAATTTGTCTTGGTCTGGCTGGTGGGAGGCTTTCGCCGTGGCTAGTTACCACCCTACCGACAAAGACGTATCGCCAAGCGATTTAGCGTTCCGGTACGATGTCGTGTAGAAACCGAAAGGGGTGCGGATTTCATCCTACTCCTAACAAGTTAGCCCGCTTCCATCTTAGATTGCATCATCACTTAACATCAGGTGTCATAGCAGTCAAGGGCCAACTTGTAGTCGATAAAAAAAAAATAGAACCTTATGATTTAGTGAATTAAAATTCAAAGCTTGCGCTACATTAATTATCAGACTATTAACTGCCTACTACAGAGCCTCCTTAAAGATAAGGAGATATGGAGATCAGATCCACCGTGCTGCTCCAATGCGGGTTGGCAGGTTTAGAGTGTTAATTGATTCTTTAACGATCACTATCACATGTTGATGATCATGACCGGAACAGACTGGTTTTACGTGCTCTTTAAAAATCACAGGGTTTAACACCATCTAGGTTCTTCTCAATTTCAAGCTTCAACACTTCTCTTATCATAACTCATAGGAAATCAGGACTCGAACTAAGGACTATATAGGATTTGAAGCCATGATTAGAAGCCATATAGACTAACCACCACACCGAGAATACAGTTGTCTGCGCTACATATACGTTCGTATTTAAGAGTGTAAAAGCTCGTACCCACTTGTTGGGTGGCGGACCCGGATTTTATTTGGACGTTTTAGTGGCAGAGGATTCTTGTTGGCACTGAAACGTCCAAATAAAATCCGGGTCCGACACCCAACAAGTGGGAACGAGCTTTTACACTCTTTTTTTAAACGTTCGATTCCCGGCGGGGCAAATTGAGATTTTTCTTAATTTGTCTTGGTCTGGCTGGTGGGAGGCTTTCGCCGTGGCTAGTTACCATCCTACTGACAAAGACGTATCGCCAAGCAATTTAGCGTTCCGGTACGATGTCGTGTAGAAACCGAAAGGGGTGCGGATTTCATCCTACTCCTAACAAGTTAGCCCGCTTCCATCTTAGACTGCATCATCAGTTAACATCAGGTGTGATAGCAGTCAAGGGCCAACTTGTAGTCGATAAAAAAAAAAAAAACTAAAGTTCCGACAAGTGTAAGCTCCACACCAATAGGTATGCTTTGCCTCTGGAACATCCGATTGAAATTCTGACCCTGCACCCGATAATTGGGAAAGAGCTTTAAAGGCGATGTTAAACATGATACAAGGACCAATAAATAAAATGTGAATCCCTGCTATAAAGCTCAATAAGGGTCCAATTGATGACCCGATTTGAACCAGTCTTTATTGACATTGGTCGTCGATCGGCTGACCCATATTGTTGATAATTTTGTATTTACACTGAATCGGAACGTTCGTTGGTGATTACACGTTGGTCTGACTGCCTCGTTGGTCGAGTGGTTAATCTATGTGGCATCGATCACGAGGTCCTGGGTTCGAATCCTAGGTTGGGTTGCGGATTATAACATTTTCAGTACATTCCAAGGCCGTAGTCGGGAAGTTGGTGGTGTTACACTCCCGTGCCTCGGAGAGCACGTTAAGCCGTCGGTCCCGATCACTATAATCAACATCTGATAGTGATCGTTAATAAATGAAACATTATCACCCTAAGTCCCACAACGCTGCTCCAATGCGGGTTGGCGCCGCATTGGAGCAGCGTTGTGGGTCTATGCTCCATATCCCCTCTCCTGGAATCTGAATCATAATCATTATAAACTTAATCATTTCATTTCTCATTCTCGCTGAATAATGGGATAAAAACCCATGTTTTAATTTGGGGTATAATTCAAGGGTTAATATTTACGTCGTGCAGGAGCAACAGACGCTAACTTTCCCTTTTATAATATGAGTGTGATAGCTCTGGTAAAGTGGTGGTGATCAGATTTTTCAATTCTACGCTTACCAATGCTGTAAATTCCATAACACACAAGTTTGGATTATGGTTATTACTGTTAATAACGTTACAAATGTACCTATTAACTGCCAATTGTCACCATAATTCCTTTCCATAGAATGCACCCGCATAAGGTGTTTAACTATGTTATCTACTTGTATTTATGTAATTGTGAATAATCAAAACAATGTCAGTAAGATTCGCTTAATAGAGCAATTTCTTTTTATCAGCTAAAATGTGGGTCCATTGGATTTTTTCGTGCCATAAAGATTTATTTAGGATTTTCGGGAGTCATATATTAAAAGTGCTTGAAATGAAAGTTTGTTCTTTTTTAGTCTGTGCCTATAATTCTATCCTGTGCCTATAATTAATATTTTATTGTTTTTAAAGTGGAACTATTTTTGTAACTGTATTTTATGGAGGGGATGATCGCCACAACACAGTTTTTTACTTATGTGGGATCATCGTTTTTAGTTGTATATTGAATTTGTTCCAAATAAACTTTATTTTTTTTTTTATTTTAGTTTGACGGAGTCAGGGACTTCCATGTGCTTGAAAGAATGCATTAATAAAGCATAAAGGAGATAATGTCTTGGAACCCGCTTACAGAGTTCTGCGTTCTAAACATTCTTCCACGCTAGTTGTATGTTGTCCCAAAACGCTGCTTGCACAGTGGTATAAACATTATAAGGAACGCTGAATATACAACGCAAAACTAGAGACGCTTGGTCTCTTTCTCTCTGCGCGGGCTTTTACATCTCTCCATTTTATTTACGTATCTAAAGGTTAAATTTTATTTCTTATTGTTTCAGGTGTAATATTTCCCGGTTTAGGGGAAAGAGTGCCAGATGGGTACGAAGTAGTGGAGTTGACACCAACAGGACTGCCCGCAAACTTAAACCATGGCTCGATGCGCTCACCGGAATGCTATCTGTGCATACGAAGAGGCAGGGATCGACCACCGCTGGTGGATATAGGCAAGTAAAAGAGATAATAAGAAGAAACTAATCGCAAAGTGATTCAAAGTCGGCGTACAGATATAAAAAACAGCGTTAATTTCCAGTGGATTAATTCACATCAAGATTTGTTATTAACAGACTAACAAGTATATGCACAGACATTTTTACATTACTAATTTTCAAATCCAAAGACAACTATGGGGATCTGGACCTCAACATATCCTAAACCACGATAGACCAAACTCCATATTTTTTCCCTACCGTATTAATTATGGAAATCATTTCAAGTTTTATGATATTACAAAGGTCTAGTTATTATAGCTCTTTGAAAAATCCCCCTCTAAAATAATAATAATTACTTAAGGGGACTTTTATTTCGGGGATTTCTTTAAGTTAATTAATTTTTTTCTTAAACTATACCACTACAAGTGATTCTAAACATTACTAAATATCCTTAATGTTGTAAACAAAGAGCAGCGCATTAGGTTTATTATCTTTGTCAGGATTCCTCCTACTCTCAAATGACTTCATAGTGTCACCTTGGCAAATACTTTACAGCATTTTATACGTAGAATGCATTTATTTGTAAATGAACTCGAATTACGATCACATTTCTATTTATACTTAAATAGTCTGGTCTAACTTCAGTTTTGAATGAATGAATGAAATATTCTTTATTGTACACCAAAGAAAAGAGCTTACAAAATAGAAAATACATTACAAATAAAAACAATGTACGATTGGCGGTCTTATCGCTAATGAGCGATCTCTTCCAGACAACCAATATTGGAGAGGAAAGTGCATCCATTAGAGAAGGTTCGGATGTACGTACACACAAATAAAGAAACAATAGTAACAAATTATCAAATAAAAATATACTTACATAAAATACTGAATGCAAACATATATACATATAGTTTTCTGAGAAAGATATATTTTGAAAGTAAGAAAGTTATAATATCTCCCACCGAAGATTATTAAGCCGCATAAACATAGCGCAATAAAAACTTCAGTATCTTGAGAGAGAGAAGCTACATTTGAAAGGAAGAAGGAAAAGCACAATATTTATTACCCAAGATTTGAATGCAGGACTTTAAGATCCAAACCTGCATAAGCTAACCACTGGATCAACGAGTCAGTTTATTTTTCATATACTAGGGAGTAGATATTTCTTAAGTAAACAAACCAGAATCCTTATAGCGTCGTGTCGATATATTTTGTCGGGGTGACAGAACTAAGGCGATTTGAGAAACCGACATTCGATACTTGTTGACTATTTTTGTATAGGTACAAAATATTTATTTTTACACAAAGAAATAAATATGCTAATAGTATAATAAATGTTTGTAGGCATTCAGATATTATATTTTTTTATTTTATAGTATTGTTTTCTTTTCAATGTTTAGCTTGTACTCTACAAATAGACAAATTGTATTTAAATTGTTTATTTATAGGACTCCTTTAATGCGCACTTATTGTCTCGGTGATTGCGTTTCATTTGATCGATCGTTGTCACTCTTTTTAACCGCGAATAAACAAAGAGGGGTGTCTGTCTGTGGCATTATAGCATCCAAACGATGCGCTTTATTTGAATGGTAGTTCGTCTGATGATAAGGACATAAATTGGCAATTATCATAAATTAAACAAGCTAAGCCCGGAGTCTGGAAGTTGGCGGTGTTACACCCCCGTGCCAGAGCACGTTAAGCCGTCGGTCCCGGTCACTGTCATCAACATCTGATTGTGATCGTTAATAAATGAAATATTATCACCCTTTTTTTTTCTTTTTTTTATCGACTACAAGTTGGCCCTTGACTGCTATCACACCTGATGTTAAGTGATGATGCAGTCTAAGATGGAAGCGGGCCAACTTGTATAGGAGTGGGACGAAAATTCACACCCTTTTCTACGCGACATCGTACCGGAACGCTAAATCGCTTGGCGATACGTCTTTGTCGTTAGGGTGGTAACTAGCCACGGCGAAAGCCTCCCACCAGACTGACCAAGACAAATTAAGAAAAATCTCTGCCCCGCCGGGAATTGAACCCAGGACCTCCGTCTTATAAATCCACCGCGCAAACCACTGCGCCACGGAGGTCGTCAAAACCCTAAGCCCGCCAACCCGCACTGGAGCAGCGTGCTGGGTCTACGCTCCACATCCCCTCTCCTATAAGGAGGGAGGCCTGGCCCTGTAGTGGGCCGTTAATAGGCTGATAATGATGATGATGAAACAAGCTTAACCCATGTTACAAGGGCTCATAATTATGTCTTTGCTTAATATTTTGTATAGGTGGATGCTAAGGTAATTTTTTCCTAATATGCTATCACTAAAGTAACAATTCCATTTACCTACCAAATTGTATTAATATGTAACGAAATGTAATCTAAACGACTATACGAGTACCTACCAACAACGATGCCCTTGTAGTGTCGTACTTTGTAGCGACTTTTGGTCGCCTGCACTCATTGGATTTTTATCTCCTAAACAATGTTCGGTTTTATAAAAATACATAAATGTGAAGTCGGGACGTTGACCTCAAATAATAATTATTCCAATCTTTATGTGTTTACAAGGCATCTTCATGAAGATTTTGTATAAAACATACTAACATTTTATTAAGCAATTACCTCAACAGTTGCACGGCTTAAACGGCTGGACTTGTTGTGCCAATAACTAGCCATATATTTTAACTTAATTGGAGAAAGGAATGTTGGGCTATGGGACAATTCCACGGGAAAATCTACCATCTATGAAGAAAAATAACAATGGATTTTGATATTAAAATCACATTAGTATGGTGGTAACACTATAGTAGTTTATGTTTTCATAGAATTAATATAGTTGTGATTTTGATTTTTATGAGAAAATTGTCCTTTTCAAGTCGCCGCTGTAATACCAGCTGATAGTGAATTTAGGCCTGTGTGCACCAAGATTTCGGTTGTCATAACCAACGGTTAACATAACTTTACTATAAATTTACTGTTTACGACAACCCGTACGCCGGTTAAGGACGGAAACAGGGCGGTTATCTTAACCGAAATTACGTCCTTAACCAGTGTACGGGTTGTCGTGAACAGTAAATTTTACGTTTAGCTTATATTAACCTTTGGTTATGATAACCGTGATCTTGGTGCACACAGGCCTTATTGGTCAAGTTTAAATTTAATTTTATCTGAAAGTATTTAATATAATTGTCATTGTTTGATATACAATGATTCATTGAGTAATTAAATATCAATTAGAACACTATAATTTATGTAAATACTACATGTATATATGTCATAATATGATCTTCTATTCTTTTAATAAAAACATAGTCAAGATCTTGGCTATACGGTAATCGTAATACCAAAGTATACTATAAATATAATCATAAAATAGCTGTAAATAATTTTAAAACCTTTAAAAGGAGTTAAAACGACAATTCCCGCCCAGGTCAGACTCTTTCCAAGACAGATCGGACCGATTGTTTCTCCGATGATTTATTTAAACGGACTTTGCATGATTATGCCTTGCTCTATTGTCTATTGTAATCAGTATGTCGATTCTTGAAATAATGCATCGTACAAACACCTTTTGAACATCTCGTCTATCATTCATTCATTCGTTTGAATGTCAGTCCAATATACTCGTAGCGAAATAGTCCAGCCAGTTTAGGTTTTATCTCTTTATCTTATCAGTTTTTCGCAAATATCTCGCGATCTATTGCTCAGAGGTCAATAAAGGTCATTATAAAAATTGTTTGTCGTGAAATTGGGGTTTAAAATAGCTAAAATTACTGGACTAAAATGTCATTGGAGAATACCGATTTCTGTTACATCCGCTTTGCAGCTTTTGTGCATCGACTTCAAAACTGACGTTGTTTTCAAGAATCGACATACAGTTTGTTCTATTTTACTCCTAAAAATGATCCTATGGAGTTTCCGAGATCCTAACGGGCTTCCTATGGAGCTATCGAAAAATTCATGACTGTCGGGCATTTAATCGAAATTTTTAATTTCCCGCAGGTGTAATGTACGAAGGCAGAGAACGTTTAATGGCCGACGCGGAAATGGTCCTATTATCCGTTGGCGATCGTCTGGCCAACGTTAACAACTCCACCGCCAAGTCGTTCATAACGTACCGGCGCGCGCATCCGACGGCGCCGTGCAACGCGCTGGTCGTGGTGGACGTGTGTGTCATCATCACGTGCAAGGGGGAGACGCCGCCGCACGCCTTCTGTATGATTGGGAAGAATTTAAATAAAGGTATTTATTTGTGTACATCGTTATCATCAGACAGTGGAGGTCAACTGCTGCACATAGGCCATTTTAGGGACTTCCAAACACTACGATCTTGAGCCGCTTGTGGCCAGCTGCTCCCTGCGACACGTTTGATGTCGTCATTCCTAATGTCTAGTGGGGGGTCGACCAACACCACGCTTTCCGGTGTGAGGTTAGGGGCTTTCCAGCACCTTGGGCCCGTCCATCAGCTCGTAGAACCACGTGCCCCGCCCATTGTCACTATAGTCCTCTCTCTCTATAGACTCGCTGAGCTATGTCGATTTGATTGAGGTTTTTACTTGTTGTTTTCCACCTGTGTCCCTCACATTACCATGTAATCTTTGCGTGTTGAGCTATTTATTAACTGTGGTTCTTCTGCGATTCTTGATTCGATCATGCATTAACCTGAGCATAGATTACCTGAAAGACGAGAGACTGGTAATGGTAATAACTTAAACTAAACAAAACACTTCTAAACACCAAGTGCTCGAGTCTTCATCACTCGGGGTGCTCTTACAACCCGTTTGATATCATCTATCGGTTATTAGTAGGTTCTAATTATGTTTATGCCACTTTAACGTCATGAATCGCTTTAATGGGAGCTCTCGTACTTCTGCGAAAAACGATTTTTAAATTTTTTGGCAGAGTAGCAGTGTTTTTTTTTTCATTTTTTATTATACAGGTGCAGATATTTATTTATTGCGGTTCTATATCAGTAAAAGATCGAAAATCCGCTAACAGTTCTGTACATTTTAAGTATTATATTTTGTTCAATTTCTGATTCCAAAATAACTAAATGAATTAAAATTATCTGTTTTCAGGGTTAATAGGCAGCAATGTATTCCTTTGCTACAAAAAATCAATGAATCGCCCACCGTTAATAGCTTACAAACCTGAAGTTCTGTTTAGGTGAGTTCACGTTGATTCAAAATGTTCTATACAAATAAGAGATTCTTTTCAGGTTTCAAATTAATATTGACTAACTGGTGGCTGGTCTTGTAAAATCTCCAATATTTTCAATAAATTCAACACCTCTGGTGAATATTAAATAATTTAACATAATAACTTATCACGCCTATCTCACTGCGTCATTTTTTTTATCGACTACAGGTTGGCCCTTGACTGCTATCACACCTGATGTTAAGTGATGATGCAGTGTAAGATGGAGGCGGGCTAACTTGTTGTGGAGACGAAAATCCACACCCCTTTCGGTTTCTACACGACATCGTACTGGAACGCTAAATCGCTTGGCGGTACGCCTTTGTCGGTAGGGTGGCAACTAGCCACGGCGAAAGCCTCCCGCCAGTAACTGTAACGACAAATTAAGAAAAATCTCAATCTGCCCCTGGGATGTAACACTGCTAATTTACCAACTCCAAGCTGTTACTAAAATTTCTTAGAAGAAAATCAACTTAATATTATAATTTGCCCTAGCTAGAATAAGCTCGGGTCGGAGCACACTCCTGCATTTCTGCTACGCTCGATATTAAACCCAATGTTATACTGTACTTGGTTTTTTCATCTTTCGGTTTGAAAATTTAAACCGGAAGTGTATTCTAAACAATTTTATATCTAAAACTATTTTCGTTTCAACAATACTTCAAATATACGCAATGTTAGAGTGTTTTTCGCAATTTACACCCACTACCTGTTGACCTAGGTCAACTGGAAATAGCTAAGAATTCTCCTCAGACTATTTCCTAGAAGGATATGTCATCATATCGGCCACGCCGTTTAGGAAGTTGTAACGGGACGTATACATAGTGCGGATAGACAGACAGAGACGAATATCTTAGCATTCCATGGATTCACCGTGCGAGTGCCGGGTCCATCGCGTGGCTGAGAGAAAAACTCCGAACAGAGCCCAAGACTTGTGACACGGGTGTAGGTTTAAGGGTACCCTTAGTGGCGCGCGTTAACACTCACCTCCTCTGTTCAAGTTATTCTCCCTGCCCAGCCAAATTCGGAAGGACCCTACTAGAGCAGCTTTGGACACTCGTTTCATTATTTCGCTTTATTTTCGATTATAGAGAGACTTCGCTGGTATACCCATCGCACCCATTTCTACCGCGTATAAACTAACCACATAGCCATTTTTGGTTAGTTCATTAGTAAAGTCATAATATTTATTTACTTTACAAGAATTTAAAGCATTCCGTAGAAATGCAACAAAAAACAAAAATAAAAAAAATATTTCATAATACAACCCAAGACGTTAAGCCATAATTTCATGATACAAAACGGCATAGGCAATAAGTTACTGTAACGTACAATATACGTTACATAATATGGTGCTAACATTAGAATGAATCATTGAAAAAGAATTGAGAGTGCTGTTATATTTAAAATGAACGCTAATTGAAATAACTTTCACAAAGTGAGTCTGCAATTAACGCCCGACGGCGCTAAAAGGCTATGTTTAATGAACTTTAGCCTCGCGCTGGGGCAATGTTTAAATGCATTTACTGCATGTTTCTGTGACCCGCACAGCTTTTAGCAAGGCTTAATTTGTTTAAAGTGTTTAAAGGTTCTATAATTATGTAAATCTTAATAATAATAACTGTTTATTTACCGTAAACATGGTTTCTAAATAGTAATCAAAATATAGTTCTGGGTCCAAACATATTTTCTGTTCTAAATATTTTGAATAGTGTATCCTTATAGTTATTATATTTTTAAATATCATAAATATAGATAATACTTTATAACGATAACTAACAGACTTTGTCCGTGAGGAAAAACTTCAAAAAATAAAATTTTCGTAAACCTTTTTTTGAAGAGAAAAACTGGACATGCTATCCTTAAAAGACAAATCCTTTTATTAGTTCTAATAAAGAGAAACAATCCTTTTATACATTGTTTTATTAAAGCTTATGTATTTTAGGCAGCGTTTTCGATAATAAATTTTTTTAAGTAAAAATAGATTCGACTTAAAACGCACTAAAAAGTAAAAAATAACTGTGTCATTTAGTTGCTTTAATTTACTTTAAGCATATCTATGAAGTCGGTGCCAGCCAAGATTAAGAAACCTTTCTTTTACGTAGTAAAGCATTTTGTGGGTTCTAAGTAACGTCCTTAAAGTAGAAACCTTGGCTGGCACCGACTCCTAGATATGCTTAAGTAAATTAAAACAACTAAATGACACAGTTATTTTTTACTTTTTAGTGCGTTTTGAGTCGGTTCTATTTTTACTTAAAAAAATTTATTTCTTACTTTTTAGTGATTTATCGCCACGTATCGTAATCGTACTTATACTGTCATAGTACAAATATTATATGGCACTAGTAGCCAAAAAGCTACCGATACCGAGACAAAAATCAAAATCGCTGTAAGCGTGCCTCCAAAATTTGAAGAGTTCCTTCAATTTCCCCAAGATATCCTCATCAGATTATAACATGATGACAATGGGACCACCTTGGAAGTATGCCCTTTCTAATAAAAAAAGAATTATCAAAATCGGACAACTCTGAAAAAAGTTATGCGTGGTCATACATAAAAAAAATATACGTGTCGAATTGAGAACCTCCTCCGTTTTTTTTCGTCAGTTAAAAAGGGGCTTACGTTATTCCATTTCTTTCACCAATTATGTTGATATTTCATCCAATTTACGCGCCCATTTCAAATGTCATTTGTGCGTCTTCAATTAGAGAGAAATAGCGTAACACCGTAAAGACAGTTATGTTGTTGGGGTGGCACGATCCTTTAAAGTTGAGGAAACGACTCATGAAAAATCTAGTATATAAAATTTCCCTGTCACAATGTTGGTTACCGTACTCCTCCGAAACGGCTTTACCGATTTTTACCAAATTTTGTATGCGTATTCAGCAGGTCTGAGAATCGGCTACTATCTAATTTTTATTTTAATTTTTAATGCAAAACAACGTTTGCCGGGTCAGCTAGTTATTCAATAACAAACTAAAAAATTGTTAAAATAATACAGATGCATCTAAGCAGGAAAAGCGGAAATTCTGAGACACAGGTTTTAAAAACTTACACAATTGTAAAATGACTTATTTCAACAACAACTTTAATTTAATTTCAATAATGTTATTCCTCAGGTACCCGTCCACAGAGCGCCGCAGCCTAGCGTTCCCAACATCAGTGCCTCTGTTCTGCCTGCCGATGGGCGCCAGCTGACGTTGCCACGTCAGTACCTCTGTTCTGCCTGCCGATGGGCGCCACGCTCGAGGTGTGGCCCAACAACGCCGCGTCACCAAAACCCGTGTTCTCAACATTTGTTCTCACCGTCGCCGATGCTACGGATAAAGTGAGTTAATACCATTATGTAACTTAAAGCCCCGCAAGCTGACGTTGCCACGTCAGTACCTCTGTTCTGCCTGCCGATGGGCGCCACGCTCGAGGTGTGGCCCAACAACGCCGCGTCACCAAAACCCGTGTTCTCAACATTTGTTCTCACCGTCGCCGATGCTACGGATAAAGTGAGTTAATACCATTATGTAACTTAAAGCCCCGCAAGCTGACGTTGCCACGTCAGTACCTCTGTTCTGCCTGCCGATGGGCGCCACGCTCGAGGTGTGGCCCAACAACGCCGCGTCACCAAAACCCGTGTTCTCAACATTTGTTCTCACCGTCGCCGATGCTACGGATAAAGTGAGTTAATACCATTATGTAACTTAAAGCCCCGCAAGCTGACGTTGCCACGTCAGTACCTCTGTTCTGCCTGCCGATGGGCGCCACGCTCGAGGTGTGGCCCAACAACGCCGCGTCACCAAAACCCGTGTTCTCAACATTTGTTCTCACCGTCGCCGATGCTACGGATAAAGTGAGTTAATACCATTATGTAACTTAAAGCCCCGCAAGCTGACGTTGCCACGTCAGTACCTCTGTTCTGCCTGCCGATGGGCGCCACGCTCGAGGTGTGGCCCAACAACGCCGCGTCACCAAAACCCGTGTTCTCAACATTTGTTCTCACCGTCGCCGATGCTACGGATAAAGTGAGTTAATACCATTATGTAACTTAAAGCCCCGCAAGCTGACGTTGCCACGTCAGTACCTCTGTTCTGCCTGCCGATGGGCGCCACGCTCGAGGTGTGGCCCAACAACGCCGCGTCACCAAAACCCGTGTTCTCAACATTTGTTCTCACCGTCGCCGATGCTACGGATAAAGTGAGTTAATACCATTATGTAACTTAAAGCCCCGCAAGCTGACGTTGCCACGTCAGTACCTCTGTTCTGCCTGCCGATGGGCGCCACGCTCGAGGTGTGGCCCAACAACGCCGCGTCACCAAAACCCGTGTTCTCAACATTTGTTCTCACCGTCGCCGATGCTACGGATAAAGTGAGTTAATACCATTATGTAACTTAAAGCCCCGCAAGCTGACGTTGCCACGTCAGTACCTCTGTTCTGCCTGCCGATGGGCGCCACGCTCGAGGTGTGGCCCAACAACGCCGCGTCACCAAAACCCGTGTTCTCAACATTTGTTCTCACCGTCGCCGATGCTACGGATAAAGTGAGTTAATACCATTATGTAACTTAAAGCCCCGCAAGCTGACGTTGCCACGTCAGTACCTCTGTTCTGCCTGCCGATGGGCGCCACGCTCGAGGTGTGGCCCAACAACGCCGCGTCACCAAAACCCGTGTTCTCAACATTTGTTCTCACCGTCGCCGATGCTACGGATAAAGTGAGTTAATACCATTATGTAACTTAAAGCCCCGCAAGCTGACGTTGCCACGTCAGTACCTCTGTTCTGCCTGCCGATGGGCGCCACGCTCGAGGTGTGGCCCAACAACGCCGCGTCACCAAAACCCGTGTTCTCAACATTTGTTCTCACCGTCGCCGATGCTACGGATAAAGTGAGTTAATACCATTATGTAACTTAAAGCCCCGCAAGCTGACGTTGCCACGTCAGTACCTCTGTTCTGCCTGCCGATGGGCGCCACGCTCGAGGTGTGGCCCAACAACGCCGCGTCACCAAAACCCGTGTTCTCAACATTTGTTCTCACCGTCGCCGATGCTACGGATAAAGTGAGTTAATACCATTATGTAACTTAAAGCCCCGCAAGCTGACGTTGCCACGTCAGTACCTCTGTTCTGCCTGCCGATGGGCGCCACGCTCGAGGTGTGGCCCAACAACGCCGCGTCACCAAAACCCGTGTTCTCAACATTTGTTCTCACCGTCGCCGATGCTACGGATAAAGTGAGTTAATACCATTATGTAACTTAAAGCCCCGCAAGCTGACGTTGCCACGTCAGTACCTCTGTTCTGCCTGCCGATGGGCGCCACGCTCGAGATGTGACCCGAGAACGCGTCACCTAAACCCGTGTTCTCCATATTTGTTCTAACTGTCGCTGATGCTACGCCTAAAGTTTGTCGATTTTACGCGCGTGTTGCGTTTCGCACCTCTGTTGTCATATTTTGTGCAGTGCGGGCGAGGACCGAATCAAGTCATGTCTTAATAACAACAGGCAATATTTAAAGGTCCATGGAACCCGATGTTTTAGTAACCTATGAAAAACGAAATTGTATTTCAGGTATACGGCTCAGCTGTGACGTTCTACGAGAGCTACCCGCACTCGTCTCTGAGCGACTCTCAGATGGAGCAGCTGGGCTGGCGCGCGGGCGTGTCTCAGAGCACGCACTCTTTACACGCCAACAAGTGCATCTGTCTACTGTCGCGGTGGCCGTTCAGTGATACCTTTGAACGCTGGCTCTTGTACATTCTGGTGAGTTATGTACTGTACGGCACTCGTCACTGAGCGACTCTCAGATGGAGCAGCTGGGCTGGCGCGCGGGCGTGTCTCAGAGCACGCACTCTTTACACGCCAACAAGTGCATCTGTCTACTGTCGCGGTGGCCGTTCAGTGATACCTTTGAACGCTGGCTCTTGTACATTCTGGTGAGTTATGTACTGTACGGCACTCGTCACTGAGCGACTCTCAGATGGAGCAGCTGGGCTGGCGCGCGGGCGTGTCTCAGAGCACGCACTCTTTACACGCCAACAAGTGCATCTGTCTACTGTCGCGGTGGCCGTTCAGTGATACCTTTGAACGCTGGCTCTTGTACATTCTGGTGAGTTATGTACTGTACGGCACTCGTCACTGAGCGACTCTCAGATGGAGCAGCTGGGCTGGCGCGCGGGCGTGTCTCAGAGCACGCACTCTTTACACGCCAACAAGTGCATCTGTCTACTGTCGCGGTGGCCGTTCAGTGATACCTTTGAACGCTGGCTCTTGTACATTCTGGTGAGTTATGTACTGTACGGCACTCGTCACTGAGCGACTCTCAGATGGAGCAGCTGGGCTGGCGCGCGGGCGTGTCTCAGAGCACGCACTCTTTACACGCCAACAAGTGCATCTGTCTACTGTCGCGGTGGCCGTTCAGTGATACCTTTGAACGCTGGCTCTTGTACATTCTGGTGAGTTATGTACTGTACGGCACTCGTCACTGAGCGACTCTCAGATGGAGCAGCTGGGCTGGCGCGCGGGCGTGTCTCAGAGCACGCACTCTTTACACGCCAACAAGTGCATCTGTCTACTGTCGCGGTGGCCGTTCAGTGATACCTTTGAACGCTGGCTCTTGTACATTCTGGTGAGTTATGTACTGTACGGCACTCGTCACTGAGCGACTCTCAGATGGAGCAGCTGGGCTGGCGCGCGGGCGTGTCTCAGAGCACGCACTCTTTACACGCCAACAAGTGCATCTGTCTACTGTCGCGGTGGCCGTTCAGTGATACCTTTGAACGCTGGCTCTTGTACATTCTGGTGAGTTATGTACTGTACGGCACTCGTCACTGAGCGACTCTCAGATGGAGCAGCTGGGCTGGCGCGCGGGCGTGTCTCAGAGCACGCACTCTTTACACGCCAACAAGTGCATCTGTCTACTGTCGCGGTGGCCGTTCAGTGATACCTTTGAACGCTGGCTCTTGTACATTCTGGTGAGTTATGTACTGTACGGCACTCGTCACTGAGCGACTCTCAGATGGAGCAGCTGGGCTGGCGCGCGGGCGTGTCTCAGAGCACGCACTCTTTACACGCCAACAAGTGCATCTGTCTACTGTCGCGGTGGCCGTTCAGTGATACCTTTGAACGCTGGCTCTTGTACATTCTGGTGAGTTATGTACTGTACGGCACTCGTCACTGAGCGACTCTCAGATGGAGCAGCTGGGCTGGCGCGCGGGCGTGTCTCAGAGCACGCACTCTTTACACGCCAACAAGTGCATCTGTCTACTGTCGCGGTGGCCGTTCAGTGATACCTTTGAACGCTGGCTCTTGTACATTCTGGTGAGTTATGTACTGTACGGCACTCGTCACTGAGCGACTCTCAGATGGAGCAGCTGGGCTGGCGCGCGGGCGTGTCTCAGAGCACGCACTCTTTACACGCCAACAAGTGCATCTGTCTACTGTCGCGGTGGCCGTTCAGTGATACCTTTGAACGCTGGCTCTTGTACATTCTGGTGAGTTATGTACTGTACGGCACTCGTCACTGAGCGACTCTCAGATGGAGCAGCTGGGCTGGCGCGCGGGCGTGTCTCAGAGCACGCACTCTTTACACGCCAACAAGTGCATCTGTCTACTGTCGCGGTGGCCGTTCAGTGATACCTTTGAACGCTGGCTCTTGTACATTCTGGTGAGTTATGTACTGTACGGCACTCGTCACTGAGCGACTCTCAGATGGAGCAGCTGGGCTGGCGCGCGGGCGTGTCTCAGAGCACGCACTCTTTACACGCCAACAAGTGCATCTGTCTACTGTCGCGGTGGCCGTTCAGTGATACCTTTGAACGCTGGCTCTTGTACATTCTGGTGAGTTATGTACTGTACGGCACTCGTCACTGAGCGACTCTCAGATGGAGCAGCTGGGCTGGCGCGCGGGCGTGTCTCAGAGCACGCACTCTTTACACGCCAACAAGTGCATCTGTCTACTGTCGCGGTGGCCGTTCAGTGATACCTTTGAACGCTGGCTCTTGTACATTCTGGTGAGTTATGTACTGTACGGCACTCGTCACTGAGCGACTCTCAGATGGAGCAGCTGGGCTGGCGCGCGGGCGTGTCTCAGAGCACGCACTCTTTACACGCCAACAAGTGCATCTGTCTACTGTCGCGGTGGCCGTTCAGTGATACCTTTGAACGCTGGCTCTTGTACATTCTGGTGAGTTATGTACTGTACGGCACTCGTCACTGAGCGACTCTCAGATGGAGCAGCTGGGCTGGCGCGCGGGCGTGTCTCAGAGCACGCACTCTTTACACGCCAACAAGTGCATCTGTCTACTGTCGCGGTGGCCGTTCAGTGATACCTTTGAACGCTGGCTCTTGTACATTCTGGTGAGTTATGTACTGTACGGCACTCGTCACTGAGCGACTCTCAGATGGAGCAGCTGGGCTGGCGCGCGGGCGTGTCTCAGAGCACGCACTCTTTACACGCCAACAAGTGCATCTGCCTACTGTCGCGGTGGCCGTTCAGTGATACCTTTGAACGCTGGCTCTTGTACATTCTGGTGATTTATGTACTGTACGGCACTCGTCTATAATTGTAATTTCTAAATCAGGAAAATAGGAAAAATTCACAACCGTCTACTACTAAGTCATTAGTCGAAGTGTCCATATCCTTTACACCCGATATTAACAGAATACTTGATATACGAATGTTATAGATATAGACAAATATAAAAATATTTGATGTTGGAATCGTAATTATATACTAAATGAATATAAATGTTCAGGAGATGTCTTGGAACAAGGAGCCGCTGAGTATACCTATCGAGCGGTATATAACTCACCTGTTAGAAGAAGTGCCATTTCCGGAGCCAAGGATATTATTGCAGGTACGTAATACCGGAGACTATACTAAAGCCAAGCTCGATTGAGAATGCTTATCAACAAATAAATTAAAAATGAAGGTAGAAATCACTAGTCATTTTACACCGATTTTTTTAAATTAACTAGTTAATTACGAATTAATCACAATAAATTAGATTAGTAAGCTTAAAACTAATTAATATATTCAATCTATTTTTTAAAATAACAACACAATTTTAAATTTATTAGGCATAAAATTTGTTGCATTTTCTACCTTCATTTTAAATTTATTTGTTGACAAGCATTCTCAATCAAGTTTGGCTTCAGTATAGAGTCCTGAGGCTGTAAAGGGGCTTCTCCAAATATTAAAGAAAATACGTTTTTAATAGACGATCTTTTAAAGTCTTAACTTGCATAGAAGATGATCATTACAAAATGTGTAGGTCGATTAGAAATGACCAAATACTCTGTTCATAAAGTAGTGCTTACACGATAGCAGATATATATCGGTTAGATTCGTTGCGAATCGGACTTGCGCACTGAGGGTTCCATTTTTTACGGAAATTGCTGTTTCTTTTGATTGCAGCTTAAGGGTATTATAGACCTGTTAGATAGAGTTATGGTATGAATTTTAATTTAATGCTCCTCTATGCGTTCATGAGGAAAGGCGTAGCAACTTTAAAATTATTAAAGGTATTTTTACTATTTGACGTAACTAAAAGTTTACGGTTTTCGCAATTTTTCGTTTATCCGTGCTATATGACGTTGTTTCTTACCAAATTTCAACATTCTTAGCTCTAGGGAATTACCTTGTAGGTTTTGTTTCCAAATTTGGCGGCATAAAAGGCTGTATCTTTCGATCGCGTTGGCTTAGAAGTTTAATTTTTTCATAGCTCCGTGGGACAGTAGATCTGAGTATTTGATATGTTGTAATTTCAGCTTGATATCTCCACGAATTCCTGGGAAAAAGGGTGTTGACACATAGTCAGACGGACGAACAACGAAGTGATCCTATATTTTGAAAAAGTTTAAAAATATATTTTTACACTATTTCAAAATATTATAACATTTACTTTTCAGCTATCGCCAACGAATGCTCACGATCGTGTCATAGTAACACGTCGCGACGACCAGCCATTAGTACGCAGCGGGGCCGGTTTTAGACAGCTGCTGTTGAATCTCGGAGCCGACAACTGTTTACTGTTACTCGCGTTGGCAATCACTGAACAAAAGATACTTATTCATTCACTCAGGTAAATAGAGGATACTAATATACATTCACTCAGGTAAATATAGGATACTAATACATTCACTCAGGTAAATACAGGATACTTATACATTCACTCAGGTAAATATAGGATACTAATACATTCACTCAGGTAAATAGAGGATACTTATACATTCTCTCAGGTAAATAGAGGATAGTTATACATTCACTCAGGTAAATAGAGGATAGTTGTACATTCACTCAGGTAAATAGAGGATACTAATACATTCACTCAGGTAAATAGAGGATACTTATACATTCACTCAGGTAAATAGAGGATACTTATACATTCACTCAGGTAAATAGAGGATACTTATACATTCACTCAGATAAATAGAGGATACTTATACATTCACTCAGGTAAATAGAGGATACTTATACATTCACTCAGGTAAATAGAGGATACTTATACATTCACTCAGATAAATAGAAGATACTTATACATTCACTCAGATAAATAGAGGATACTTATACATTCACTCAAGTAAATAGATGATACTTATACATTCACTCAGGTAAATAGATGATACTTATACATTCACTCAGGTAAATAGAGGATACTTATACATTAGTTCAGGTATATAGAGGATACTTATACATTCGTTCAGGTAAATTGCTGATATTTATACATTCACTCAAGTAAATAGATGATACTTATACATTCACTCAGGTAAATAGAGGATACTTATACATTCACTCAGGTAAATAGAGGATACTTATACATTCACTCAGGTAAATAGAGGAAGGATACTTATACATTCTCTCAGGTAAATAGAGGATACTAATACATTCTCTCAGGTAAATAGAGGATAAGATGACTAATATTAAATTGAATACAATTTAATATTAGCCATCTTAGACTTAAGCTAATTTTCTTCTTGTTACAGGCCTGACACATTGACTGCTGTTTCAGAGGCAGTTTCAAGTTTATTATTTCCATTCAAATGGCAGTGCCCCTACATACCGCTGTGTCCTTTAGGTAATTATTATACCTTTTCTGCTACTTACAAGGAATATGAATATATTTTGTTTTTAGATAGTTATGGATAGATATAAGTTTGAACCATAATAGCCACAAATGGCCTGGTCTAGTTCAGACGTACGTTGTTGAGGACTCGATATTTTCTTTTTTGTTTTCATTACAAGTTAGCTCTTGACTGCAATCACACCTGATGGTAAGTGATGATGCAATCTAAGATGTAAGTGGGCTTGTTAACAATAGTATGAAATCCACACCACATTCGGTTTCTACATGACATAGTATCGGAACTCTAAATCGTTTGGTGGTATATCTTTGTCAGTAGGGGGAAACTAGCCACGGCCGAAGCCACCCACCAGCCAGACCGAAATGTAATAAGATAACGCGACCAATCGTTTACTATTGTCAATGTTTAAATATTATCTAAGTCGAAAGACAAAATATCTTTATTCAGTGATATCTTTATGATGATTTTGAATGGTCAATATGTAAGTTTTATGCAAAAGTAATGGTGATAATTAAACACAAACATAGAATTAAGGTTTCGTGGGTTTCAAACGCGCTGTTCCGTGCCTACAACAAACTCATAATTATATATGGTAATATTTTTTTATTGTTAATATTATGATTTTCAGGTCTAGCAGAAGTGTTACACGCGCCATTACCATATTTAATAGGAGTGGATTCAAGGTTTTTTGACTTGTACGAGCCGCCGCCCGACGTGACGTGTGTCGACTTAGACACTAACAATATTACTGTAAGTTTTCATTTCAAGTTAAATTGTAACAATAATTATAAGCAAGTGCAGCTTGACTAAATAATAATTTTAACTCGATTCCATATCGTCACCAGTAAAGCAATCAAAATGTTGTTATCTCTTTCTAACACATTGATTCCCAAAGTGGTCAGTGGTCCACGGTCGTCCCCATGGTTCCACGAGAGACTTAAAGGGAGTCTACATTATGAGATAAAACCTTTTTTAAGAAGCTCAGCGAGTGTTACTTGTAAAAATATGCATATTTCATATTTTAGACGAGTTTTGGGAAATGGTAGAAATGTTGATGGGGTTCCATAGGTACCAGCTAGATTTTGAAAGTGAGCCATTCATCCAGAGAAAAGGGGTTGTTTTAGATTTGTATGGCGTCTAGGCCAGGTATATGTACAGTAATTCAATATGCTTAGAGTGATAAACTAGACGTTAATTATAGTTTATTTCTTACGAAATAGTCCTATTCCAAATTGTAGAAATCTAATATATAAAATTCTCGTGTCACAGTTTTCGTTGCCATACTCCTCCGAAAATGCTTGACCGATTTTGATGAAATTTTGTATGCGTATTCAGCAGGTCTGAGAATCGGCTACTATCTAATTTTCATCTAATTTTTTTTTTAATTTTTTAAGCAAAACAACGTTTGCCGGGTCAGCCAGTTATTTCTATAAAAACGTACAGGCAATACAATGGCGTAGTCTATGATGGAACATTGACATTGACAACTGTCATTAACATATGACATTTGCTTAGATGACAAAGATGCGTTCCTAAATACAATGTTTTTCATTTTTATTATTTCAGGAATAACTACTAGAAAATATTAATTGTTAAAAACCGTTAATAAAACGAAATACAAGTAGCGGCACGAAACTCTAGCGCTGACCGTTATTGCGCAGAAGTAAAAATTTAGGTATCATGGGGAGCTTGAGGAATGAGGGGCGGGCGTGCGTAGCGGTGATTGGCTCCCCTGTCGCTTTCCGTCCCCCGCACCGAAACGACGCACCGACGACTTCCAGTGTACAGTCTCGCTCTGAGTTGCATTGTTATTATTGTTAATTTTCAGTTGGTTTGTTAAATATAATTATATATTTTGTTGTTTTTTTAAGTTTGTTTATGAATTTAAAGGGAATAATATAACTAGAAGAAATACCGTTTTGCGACGCCAGGCGTGTTACCATTGCCTGATTCAGATTAGACTAGTCTTATATCTAAAATAAAAATTCACAATATAATAATGTTTTAATTTTCTATTCCCCGTAAGCTTTTCAAAATTTATTTATTCATTCATGGTAACTATCTATACTATATAATTATGTCTTAAGTAATACGAAATCTTTGGAAATTAGAACTATAAACTATAACATATATAAGCACAAACACGCACGTAACGTACACAAACACATACACACACATACAGATTAAAACGATGTTGTAACATGATTTGGCTATTAATTAGGTAATTAAAGTAAATATTGTATTGCGTACGCGACGGTACCGATGCGCAGCCATCCCTTCTACGTTTCGTTCAGCGCTAGACTTACATGCCGCTAGTTATATTTTCTATTGTAATAACTATTTCTTGAAGTATGTATGTACTACAGATAGGTACATAGTAAATACATACTGCAATAATTTTTTAACGAACGCATTTAGATGTATATTGATATCTATGGTTAAGGTCTGTGGTCAAAAGCATAGATTACTATAGCATCAAAGTTGTCATTTTGCAAATGGTTTGTATCGATTCATAGGTTTTGCAATTTATATTTTTATCAAATTATTTCATTGGAAACCACTAAAAATATAATTTATTTTTATTCCCGTGATTTTTTACTGTCTTTTGATATACTGTACAAAGACCTGGCCAGAAAAGAAACAACCCTTTGGGAACCTCTGGTCTAACATGACACTGTATTCGAATTCGACATTAACACTATCGAATTTCGGTATAGAATAGCTCTATAGATCCCTCAAGCCAGTTAATATCAATTAATGGGCGCCTGTGGTTCTAATGAGATATGACCTTAAGTCAATCAATTAGATCACAAATGTTACATTTTTGTTACAGATATGCGAATCCCAGAGGCATATATCAATAAAGCTTTTGCCCAAAAGACAAGTGCGCTTACTGAGACAAACATTGGAGCAGTTATATGCCAACATACGACCCGGTATGTTAGGTCAGTTTGTCAATTTGTTAATTTTTTTTTACCTAGCTTAAGGCTTTGTAGTATTGTTAAATAATCACCAATTTTTATTCTAGCTTCACCAGTACATTCTTCACACAACAACAAATATAATGGAGAACCAACGACAAGTTTAGACAGAGATTTTCAGAAAAGGAAAAAGGAGGTAAGGATAAATTTTTTTGAATCTTTATTTTTTTGGGAAGATTTTAATGTATAATTTGTTTTGATTTTCATTGTATTTTTCAGCAAGCATTAGAACTAAAAATCCAGGAAGCATTTCTGAGGTTTATGGCACAGACGCTGCAAGGGTACCGCAGCTACCTCATACCGATCACCAAGGCGCCCACAGTGGGCACCACCGACCCGCACGCGCTCTTCCACATGGACGCCTTCCTTCGCTCCAGAGCTGACAAGGTAAAATAATAATAATATGTGAGGTCCATGGCACAGACGCTGCAAGGGTACCGCAGCTACCTCATACCGATCACCAAGGCGCCCACAGTGGGCACCACCGACCCGCACGCGCTCTTCCACATGGACGCCTTCCTTCGCTCCAGAGCTGACAAGGTAAAATAATAATAATATGTGAGGTCCATGGCACAGGCGCTGCAAGGGTACCGCAGCTACCTCATACCGATCACCAAGGCGCCCACAGTGGGCACCACCGACCCGCACGCGCTCTTCCACATGGACGCCTTCCTTCGCTCCAGAGCTGACAAGGTAAAATAATAATAATATGTGAGGTCCATGGCACAGGCGCTGCAAGGGTACCGCAGCTACCTCATACCGATCACCAAGGCGCCCACAGTGGGCACCACCGACCCGCACGCGCTCTTCCACATGGACGCCTTCCTTCGCTCCAGAGCTGACAAGGTAAAATAATAATAATATGTGAGGTCCATGGCACAGACGCTGCAAGGGTACCGCAGCTACCTCATACCGATCACCAAGGCGCCCACAGTGGGCACCACCGACCCGCACGCGCTCTTCCACATGGACGCCTTCCTTCGCTCCAGAGCTGACAAGGTAAAATAATAATAATATGTGAGGTCCATGGCACAGGCGCTGCAAGGGTACCGCAGCTACCTCATACCGATCACCAAGGCGCCCACAGTGGGCACCACCGACCCGCACGCGCTCTTCCACATGGACGCCTTCCTTCGCTCCAGAGCTGACAAGGTAAAATAATAATAATATGTGAGGTCCATGGCACAGACGCTGCAAGGGTACCGCAGCTACCTCATACCGATCACCAAGGCGCCCACAGTGGGCACCACCGACCCGCACGCGCTCTTCCACATGGACGCCTTCCTTCGCTCCAGAGCTGACAAGGTAAAATAATAATAATATGTGAGGTCCATGGCACAGACGCTGCAAGGGTACCGCAGCTACCTCCTTTTTAAGAAAACTTTATTTTAAGAAAATATTTTAAGAAAAATTGGTAAAGCAAATTATCCTGAAAAGATAGATATGCCATCGCAAATCTAAAACTAAATTTTGTATGAAAAAAATCTGTCGCTTAAAAAAAGCTGTTGTTGTTCATGATATTGATGTATGTTTTGAGCAACTCACTCCATGCAGAGAATCTCACAATTATTTTGATAAATGTTGGAATTTCACACACTAAAATGAAATCCTTTCTAATTTTTAGTATAATTTATTTAGAACAAATGTTTTTCTTTGTAGACAGAACAGCGCTTCTTCACGCTGATAATGCGAACGCAAATGTTCACGCGTTTCATAGAAGAGCGCTCGTTCGTGTGCGACAACGACCAAGGGCTGACATTCTTCGACGAATGCATAGAGCGAGTGGCCAGCAAGGACGCAGTGGTATGCGCGGTGGATATATAAGACGGAGGTCCTGGGAGGGGGAACGAGCCTTTTCTTAATTAGTCTGGTCTGACTGGACATTCGCCGTGGCATTCTAACAAAGACGTCCGGAGCGCACCGTGTTTGTGCCGCCGCCAGATCCAGACCCCGGTAAGAAACCTTATGATAATGTAAATTACCACAGATCAGTGCACACGCAAAAGATCTGTGTTATACGTTAGTTACTATATTTGAATTTAAATTATGGTGGGTATTTTCCATATTATTAAAATAAATTAAAACGGCTGAAACTCATGACACTGTTGTGGAATATGTCCGAATAGTTTTGAACCCATATGGGGTCTTGCTTCTTCATATAACGAGTTTGCTTCAAGGTTCGAAATTAGTCGGGCATACTCCGACAATAATAATTTAATTTCTCGGACTTTTCAAACAATCATGACGACCTCAGTGGCGCAGTGGTATGCGCAATGGATTTATAAGACGGAGGTCCTGAATTCGATTCCCGGCAGGGAAGATTGAGATTTTTCTTATTATTGTCTTGGTCTGGCTGGTGGGAGGCTTTCGCCGTGGCTAGTTGACTATCTTAGTTTGCATCATGACTTAACATAAGGTGTGATAGCTCAAAGGCCAACTTGTAGTTAATAAAAAAAAACTCATGTTCGTATCCACAATTGACAAAGAAACCTTAATAAATAAAAAACCAAGAAATTCATCAGAAACCAATATCGTTTTTTTTAAAATCGCATAACATCCGTTTATTAGCCTTTGACAGACAAACAGACATGGCGGTTGGCTTTGTTTCATAATATATAAGGGTATTTGTGTTTGGTGCACTTGAATAAATAAAATTCGTATTTTTCAATTCGCAGAGGAACAGTACACATACGAGAAGTTTATACTAGACGAAGGGCTCGTGGATCGCTGTCGCCAGAGCTCGCGCGGCGGCGCGCTGCAAGCCCTGCCCGCGACTGCGCTCGCCTCCGCCGAGTCCTTAGCCGACGCCTCGCCTATGGCTAGACGTACTAAGAATGAAATTTCTGCTGCGCAAAGGTAAAATCTTCTGACTATAGCTCGTTCGAATTAAGACTGCAGTGCAAACCCCGCCCCCTAACCCATAAAATTACAGTGGGGCAAGTGTGAGTTTTTCACCGAGCGACTGCGTAAAAACGTAGTCACTCGTAACATCAAATTATATAGCAAAAAAAGCGTTTATACTCGCTATAACTAGATGGCGCTACTAAAATTCCATATAAATTTGCGTTACGTTTTTACGCGGTCGCTCGGTAAGAAACTCACACTCGGCACTCAGAACACAAACACCGCGTTCGAAATTATGCCTTCGATTGATCACTGTGAACTTGACCTGATTTGAAAAGATTTCATTGGTTAAAGGGCGGGGCTTCGCCGGTGATCACTGCATTCTAAACGCAAACGAACCATAATGTTATAAATGCAAGTTTTGATGAATGCTTCTTAATATTTATTTATACTCCGAACCATATAGATTGGCAATTTAGGGCGTTGAACCTACGACAATTGCTAAAAGCTGAATTATTGACAAACTACTACTATCTATCTCTCTCTTACCTATGCAATTGCAATCCATAATATTGGCAATATTGTCAACTGACGAAACTTATTATTTGGAAGTGAGACTCACGCTGGGTATTACGAATACATACGTAAAAATTTCTTAAACTTTAATGACTCAACTTTATAGACATGCTTAAGTAAATTGAAGCAACTAAGCGACGCAATTATTTTTGCCTTTTAAAGTCGGTTAATATTAATTTTTTTAAAATATATTTTAAAAAATTAGATAATTTTTCTTTAATGTTACAGTTATTGTTGCGTTTTCTAGACTAGCGCGTAAAGCAAGCCTGTCACCCGAGGAGTGGGCCAAGTGTCTGCTGGGGGCGTGCTACTCGCTGTACTTCTTGGCGCTACCGTGCCGCATCTTGCTCTGTCGGGGAAGGGAGCACGCCACCCTCAGGGACGCCTTCGAGCTGTTGGAGCGGGCCACCAAACTACGAGTGCCTTGCGACGAGGTTAGTTTTTGATGGCATTTAGTTTGCCAGTAATCTAAACTATGTTAAACCCTCTCCATTTGGTCATTTAATATCGAAACGGTAGCAATTTGCCGCGCGCGCAGTTTACCTAAAGTCGCGGAACATTTTTCGTAAAATTCCTTGCTTGACCGCTTGATAAGATATCTACCGAATATATATATCTGAAATCTGAATCTCGGAAATAGCTCCAACGATTTTCATGAAATTTTGTATGACTTCATTTTTAGAAAACGTATGATTTCTAGAAAAAATATCGAACCAAGCTCGGTTTAAAATATCGAACCAGGTATTTTAATATTTCCAATCTAATTTTAGGTAATCTATTGCAAATTTCTAAACCGTGTCGTCATCAGGTGTGCTACAGAGTGATGATGCAGCTGTGCGGCATCCACTCGCTGCCAGTGTTAGCGGTGCAGCTGCTGTTCCTCATGAAGCGGGCGGGGCTGCAGCCCAACGCGCTCACGTACGGATACTACAACCGTTGCGTGCTCGAAGCTGATTGGCCGAAGGATATGTCCAGGTTAGACATTGTAATCATCATAGCAGTGCCACAGAGTGATGATGCAGCTGTGCGGCATCCACTCGCTGCCAGTGTTAGCGGTGCAGCTGCTGTTCCTCATGAAGCGGGCGGGGCTGCAGCCCAACGCGCTCACGTACGGATACTACAACCGTTGCGTGCTCGAAGCTGATTGGCCGAAGGATATGTCCAGGTTAGACATTGTAATCATCATAGCAGTGCCACAGAGTGATGATGCAGCTGTGCGGCATCCACTCGCTGCCAGTGTTAGCGGTGCAGCTGCTGTTCCTCATGAAGCGGGCGGGGCTGCAGCCCAACGCGCTCACGTACGGATACTACAACCGTTGCGTGCTCGAAGCTGATTGGCCGAAGGATATGTCCAGGTTAGACATTGTAATCATCATAGCAGTGCCACAGAGTGATGATGCAGCTGTGCGGCATCCACTCGCTGCCAGTGTTAGCGGTGCAGCTGCTGTTCCTCATGAAGCGGGCGGGGCTGCAGCCCAACGCGCTCACGTACGGATACTACAACCGTTGCGTGCTCGAAGCTGATTGGCCGAAGGATATGTCCAGGTTAGACATTGTAATCATCATAGCAGTGCCACAGAGTGATGATGCAGCTGTGCGGCATCCACTCGCTGCCAGTGTTAGCGGTGCAGCTGCTGTTCCTCATGAAGCGGGCGGGGCTGCAGCCCAACGCGCTCACGTACGGATACTACAACCGTTGCGTGCTCGAAGCTGATTGGCCGAAGGATATGTCCAGGTTAGACATTGTAATCATCATAGCAGTGCCACAGAGTGATGATGCAGCTGTGCGGCATCCACTCGCTGCCAGTGTTAGCGGTGCAGCTGCTGTTCCTCATGAAGCGGGCGGGGCTGCAGCCCAACGCGCTCACGTACGGATACTACAACCGTTGCGTGCTCGAAGCTGATTGGCCGAAGGATATGTCCAGGTTAGACATTGTAATCATCATAGCAGTGCCACAGAGTGATGATGCAGCTGTGCGGCATCCACTCGCTGCCAGTGTTAGCGGTGCAGCTGCTGTTCCTCATGAAGCGGGCGGGGCTGCAGCCCAACGCGCTCACGTACGGATACTACAACCGTTGCGTGCTCGAAGCTGATTGGCCGAAGGATATGTCCAGGTTAGACATTGTAATCATCATAGCAGTGCCACAGAGTGATGATGCAGCTGTGCGGCATCCACTCGCTGCCAGTGTTAGCGGTGCAGCTGCTGTTCCTCATGAAGCGGGCGGGGCTGCAGCCCAACGCGCTCACGTACGGATACTACAACCGTTGCGTGCTCGAAGCTGATTGGCCGAAGGATATGTCCAGGTTGGCAGTTACGCTATCTTGTTTTTTTATATAATAATGCAACGTTGGTCGAACTATTTGGACGGAAGATAGTCATGCAAGTGGCTTAAAATTCTGGATTGGGCTATGAGAAATTAAGATCTTTCTGCCATGAAATTGTCAGTAGAGACCCGGCGTTGGGATAATATTATACTCTCAACCTCTGAAAGCTCAGTAATGCGTCGGTCCCAACTATCGTCATCACTGCACTAAATGAATTTTCATGCAGTTATCACCAATGGGTAGTGATTCCTGAGGAAGGTTTTACATTACCTTTTTAATATGGTTTTGGACAAATTGGCTTAAATATGATGATAGTGTTTGCTTGGTGTTTACCCGCCTGGAAACTTTAATTGAAAACGCTGATTAAACCTTCTGAGATATAATAAAACAATATATGGAAAGATTGTTCCCATTTATCAGGACTACAAAAATATAATGCTATAAGTATTTTTTTCAGATCAGGTGCAACATATTATTTCATTTGCAGGCGCCTGCTAGTATTATCATATGATGATCGTTTCAGCCTTTATCACCCTAAATCTGATAACAAGCGTTGTTGGATCAACATTAATGAATAAAAGTTCAATACTGATTACAGTGGATCGCAGTTACTGTGGAACAAACTAAGGATCGCAGTAATGGGCGCGGCGTTGTTTCGGAAAGCGGGCGCGCAGCGGGCCATACGCTCCGCCGGCACTACGGGCAGTAAGTTGGTGTTCATTCATTGTATAACGAAACCAAAAATATGATATTTTTTGTAATTTTCCTCAACAGTTTTTTTTAGAATTAAAGTTATAACAAAACTCGTCATAGATTTTATTGTTATTTTGAGTCTTAAAATGTTCTTAAAACTTTTATGTAAGAAATAAGTTCGCGATTGATGACGATCACATCTGATAAGTGTAGATGTCTGGTCACGCTTATCTTAAAGATGTCCAAGTGTATTAATTAGGAAGTTTAGACTTCTAGAGATAATTCTTGAATTAAACATGTATACAAGTTATAAAAACTCAAAACACTTAGTAAAAGACCTAAGAGTATATATGTGTAGGGATAAAAAATCCATCCGGTGTTTTGATAATATTGATTTTCTTGAGGGTAATAAATGTCGATATAATTTTTCAGGCACGGGAACCTTACCGCGCGTCCGTACGGTTGGAGGTGAAGGGTCTGATTTGGCGGCATTAGCACTTGCTGAGCCGACCCGAAGCAGGTCTAGTTTAGATTCCGGTAAGATATTAATTTTTTTTACAGTATGTATACATAGTCAAAAAATAATTATTCTTCTTTTTAAATTATTGCATAGTGGTTTGTGTAAATGTTGAACGCAGTAAAAAAATATTTGGACTTACCAACATAAACATAATATTTTTAATTAATTTATTATACTTATCGTTGTTATTTTGATTTTAAATCAATTTTGCGTTGACTTTGAATCAAATTTTACCGCATGTATTCGTCGGGTATTCGTGGAAAATACCAAAATTATTCTTAGTTTAATTTTAATGATTGGTCTCTAGCGTGCGAAGGAGCGAACGCAAGTGCGAGCGCATTCGAGGCTCTGTGTCGGCGCGGGAACATCGTGCGTGCCAACACGACGCATCCGCGCGCGCACAAGCTGTCGCACGCCGCGGGCATACTTATCTCAGGTAATCATTACCATCATCGTATCGTAATAATCATCATCATTATTCTCATCAATCTATTTTTAACTAGCATACGCCCGCGACTTCTCCCGCGTCTAAATAGTGTATTGCAAAGTAACAAAAACAACAAAAATAAAAATAAATGTAAGAAAAATCGATGCTCAAAAGATAGATATATCTAATTTTTGAGCCACCGCACAATTTTTTGTAGTCATGTGAAGAAACAATTCTTCCATAATTTTTTTTCTTTAGGTACATAGCATCATGCCTCGTTCCCATAGGGATAGGCAGAGACTACATCCTTCCATTTTCCATTTCTTTAGATCTGGAATAGATAATGCATGCTGTTTATGATAAAAGCTTCCAGGCGGCTTAAACTTCTCCGTCTTTTTCAACAGTTATTGTCATATTTTGTCCAATTTACCTAAAATTTTTAACAATTTCTAATTAAACTTTCCTCAGGGAGCACTCGATCCATTGGTGAAAACCGCATGACAATCCGCTCAGACAGACAGACTCTGGAATGATTACTACAAAATATTAAATATTGTGACCCGGTCAGATTAAACATGCTTATAGCCTTAGGTAATGCGATTCGCAGGATCCCTTTGAATATATCAGCTCTCTAGATTTTTAATTGCCTACTTTGCCTAGTAGGGACCTGATTCTGAGACATGTTTAAAAAATATGGCTGTATTTAAAAAATATGCCTCTGTGTTAAAAAAAATATGCCTCTGTGTTAAAAAAAATATGCCTCTGTGTTAAAAAAAATTTGCCTCTCTGCAATCAAATCCCGAACATTGTAATTTTTAATACATTTATTGGTATTTTAGGTTTGCCGTCAAATCCAGATCTAACTGGAACGTCTCGACCGAGGAGCAATTCGTTAGGAAATGAAGAACCCGAACCAATAACTATTACAGAAAAAAGACAGGTAATGAAATGACAGCTACCTTTAGAGTGACGAAGTGTGTTAAAGAGTTGTTGTGTTTTCTTCTCTCTGCAATGTGATATCTTAACTAGGGCATACGACCTTGGGCTTCTTAAAAGATTTCAGTGAATGTGTAATACAATAAGTATGATGATTAATATTGACTTGTTAAAGTATATAGATTGGCAATAAAGGGGCGTTGAACCCTCGAAGGTAAACAAGTAGACAAACTTCTATCTATCTATATGTTCGTAATATAGTGCATAACGATTTCAAATATGTATGTTTTCCTTGATTTATACTTTTAAGTCCCGAACACTCAATCCAAAATCAAATTTAAGTATATCTCGAGTCGACTAACTTTGACAATTTGCAATAATAAATCTGTCAAAATAAGTTAGCTCGAGAAGTAGTTAGTATCTTTAAACAGTATAAACATGAAATTTATGAAAAGTTTAAAGCGTTTTTTTTTATTTTTTTAATCCAATCTTTCTTTGAAAGAGCGAATCTTGTATAATATATAAATTGAATCTCGAAAACGGCTCCAATTATTTGTATGACATTTTATATTCAGGGCGTTTTGTTTAGTGGGCAATCGAATCTAACTATACTAAAGTCAAACTCGATTGAGAATGCTTGTCAACAAACAAATTTAAAATGAAGGTAGAAAATGCAACACATTTCATGCCTAATAAATTTAAAATTATGTTTTGTTATTTTATAAAATCTTATTTAAAAGATATTGAATATATTAATCAGTTTTAAGCTTACTTATCTAATTTATTGTCATGAATTCGTCATTAACAAGGTAATTAAAAAAAATAGGTGCAAAATGACTAGTGATTTCTACCTTCATTTTTAATTTGTTTGTTGACAAGCATTCTCAATCGAGTTTGGCTTTAGTATAGATGTCATTTTTAGAAAATGTATAAATCAAAAAAGGCGAGAAAAGCTCGATCAACCAGGTACATAAAATGAAGGCATACTGGGTTTCAACATTTGTAATAGGGCAAGTTCTCTTTGCAGACAATCCACGTGAGTCCAGAAAGTCCATCCGACCTCCGAATACTGACACGATCGAAGAGCTTCGCGGGCGACGCGCAGATCGTGCAGAATTTGCAGAGGCTCTCGTTCTCCAGCGGTACCTAGAAAATCTATACATATAAATAAAATTGGACTGTCTGTTTGTAATATTGAAATAACCGTTTTTTACTTCAGGCAATTGATATATACGGTACATACACATTTTTACAATTTTTGTTTTGTCTGTTTGTTCTGGCTAATCTCTGAAACTACCAGTTGGATTGTAAAAAACCTTTTTGTATACGATAGCCTGACTCGTGAGGAGTGACTTTGGGTAATTTGTATCCAGAATAGAATACTATACACTATGGAAAGTTTTAAATCCAAGATAGCTGCCACGTCGGAATGGCCAATTAGATTCTTAATTTTTTTATTTCATTTTATTGTCCCGGTAAACAAGGATTCTACTATCCCGCACATCCCCACAAATACGGGGGTAAATATAATGATAATAATCTGTTCGTTTGTCAGGTACAAATGTCAAGACTCGCTGCTCAAGAACACTCAGTTTCCCCGAGGAGCCAGAGAAGGAAGCAGCAGCTATGGAGCCTTTAGACTTAACCTCCAAATCATCACCTTTGAAGTAAGTGCACTTAATTTAAATTAATTCAAATTTACCGCGACTTTTTTCTTACTAATAAAATATTAATTTTTATTAAAAATTAGTTGCCATTTTTTAACTAAAAAATATCATTACTATATTTTTCTTTACCACGCACAACTTTTTACAGAGTTGTCTGATTTTGATAATTCTTTTTTTGTTAGAAAGGGCACACTTCCAAGGTGGTCCCATTGTTATCATGTTAGGATCTGATGACGATATCCTGGGAAGATTGGCACCGACTCCTAGATATGCTTTAGTAAATTACAGGAACTAAATGACATAGTTATTTTTTAATTTTTAGTGCGTTTTGAGTCGGTTACATTTTTTGTTAAAATTTTTTTTTAAAGAATATATGCCATAGTGACCATGTTACGGTCATAGTTCTAAACTATATCTTTTAGAAGTATTTGTTATTGATCACGTCAGTCTAGCTATAGATCTGTCTAAATCTAAAAAATTTTTATAAATTAAATAAGCATTAATACAATCACATAATTTTCATCCTTATATAAGTTCCCGTCCAGAGAAAAAAACCGTTTTATTCTAAAAATATTTTTCTTTACATTTAATATAAATCGAAGCCTTTTTTTTATATTTATACAATCGATATATTATATTGTTTTAAAAGTGTTTTACACATAAACCTTGGATAGAATACAATAGAAGGGAGAGGGCCTTTGCCCAGCAATGGGATGAAATTTAACTTATAATAATTATGTAAATGTCTTTATAACTGGTTTAAATAAATAAAAAATGTTGTATCTCAAAAACAGTACCAATGCTAGTTATTAATGACGGCAAAACTAACTTTCTAAATCTAGAAAATATTTAAATAAAAAAGTGTAATAATACAATCAAATCATGTACAGATTATCACCCCGAACGCCAGTGCTAGCCGACGACCCTCTGGGAGCCCTAAGCCTGGACGAAAGCGAGCCGCTGACGGAGCCGAAGCCCCCCGTGGAAGAGCCGCTGCTGCCCAAACACGAGCTGAGCGTCAGTCCGAAGCTGTTCCACAGAAGGAGCAACTCCTTCCAGGATGAGCCCACGGAGGAACAGCCCGGGTACATAACTTCCATTGTTATATGTGTTATCCCTTAATCTAATTTTTATCTGACTGCGTCAGAGGAGGGTAGTGTTTTTTTGGGGGTTTATATGTCCAAGTATATCTCAAGATCCTGGGTCGGGCTATGGAATTATTCTGATGTTTTCTTTTTCTAAGAAACAGTAATTTTTTATCATGCTCTCTGAAGCACATGTTTGTAACAGTCATTACCAACTATAGTCAGCTATTAAGAGTTTCTTGTAAGCGAAAATAACCAAAATCCTTACATGTTATGAAACACATTTCCCAGCCGTGCCCGTCTGTTCGCAATAAACTCAAAGACTATTGAACGGACTGGCATGCAGTTATGCCAACACATAGAATGTTTCCTGAGGGAGGTTTTTGTATATAACTTTTTGAAATTTTGTGCAAATTGGATGAAACATGATTATTGTTGGAAAAGTCGGAAAAATTTAAGCCGCCTGGGAGCTTTTATCGAAAACGCTGATTTATCTATTTAAGATATAACGAAACAATGTATGGAACAATACTTTCTCTTTATAAGGACAACTAAAAGTCCGCGATAGCAATTATCTATCTTTTGTGGATAACTTTATATACCCATTTTTTCTTTAAAAAAAGAAGTACAATATTTTTTTGGTTTTCTTGGAATGTTGCAATATATTATTTTCCTCGCGAGCGAAGTGACGGGCGTCTGCTAGTGAAATTATAAAGTAATGTACTGTTATAACTCCTCCTTTAGTCGTATTCCTCATTGATGAGGATCGTGACCACCTGCATCTTTGATTCTGTTTGAGATGTGACGCCACTTTGCTCTGTCCTCTGCTGTATAATGTTTAAAGGTGATTGCTGCGCTCGTTGATTCTCCCGCAGGAGCTTTGGTAGCATATTTCACACCTTTCAGCCCGGGTACTGAAAGGCGCCGAGTGTTAGTCGGATCGTCCCACAAATTGCTCTCTTTGTTTTCTGTACTCATTGATGGGGGGTTATCTTGGGAAAATAATCACAGTGGGTTCACTCGTCCTTCCGGATCAGTCTTTTAGAGGTGATTTAGGCCTGGCTACCGCTTTATGGGCGCTGGGTGGTCATGGTGTTGTCAGGTTATTTACCGCCGCCCGAGACTCGGCGTTGACCTTTTACGGTAGGTGTGGTCCCTCCTGACCAACCCTTTAAAAGATACTAAGTGTAGTACTTCATACAGGTAATATATTTATTAATTTCTGCGTGTTTTTAGAATGTAGTTAATTAGAGGTGTGTCCCTACCTCAGTCCTACCACATGGCATGTCCTCGGCCTAACTGCACTTTACTTGGCATTGCCATTTTTCAAATTACAGTTTACCCCGATAATCCGGCCCCTGTCTAATCCGGCGCCCCCTGTAATCCGACATGACTTTGAATTATGTTTGTCAATCTTAGGCTAATGTAGATCACGCAGGTTTGAACAGGTCACAACTCGTACGCGCCACCGCTATTGTGCTCGACTCTCAATTGTTATTTAATTTACTAAATTCGGCTTACATAAATTAAGTATGATTTGTACTTCAAAGTACATAATATGTACATATAACATATAGATTCTTATCATTGAATATGTAACTTGTCGGATTACAAAATACTCTTTTGTAAAAAATTCCGGACTATAGCGGTCTTAGGCAGTGCTCTATAATCCGACAAATTCGATAGTCCGACACTGCCCTGCATAATGTTTGTCGGATTACCGGAGGTCCACTGTATCTGACTAAAGCCCGAATACTGAAATGTATCTCAGATATTAAGAGTTTTATTTTACTACACCAAATTTGAGCGCTACTGAAATTCAAGAGGGCTCAAGAATTTCGATTTAGGTGACCCTTTCAGTATTCCGGCATTGACGGACTAAAGTGCTCTTATGTCTATTAGATACATTTTCATGTGTCAAAAGTTGTAATTGTAATAAATATCGATATATGATAAAATAAATGTGGTAAAAAGTTAATTAAAGGTTACTGTAAAATTAATGACTTTATTAACGCCAAAGATTCGTGGAAGCAATCAGCGTCCCAACCGGTGGTAGAGTCACTATGTACTGACAGATTTGACGTTTCAATATTGATGTTTTTAAAAAAGAAATAAGGTTTTTATTACTTTCATTCATTATCAGAACACATAAAATGATTTTGCGTTCTGGACCTGATGGTAATGAAAACAGAATTTATCAATTCGATATGTATTAAGGATTGGAAACTACCTAATTTACAAAGCCGTATAGTCCAGTTAGATATTTATTACATTACAATTTCGGCCATACCCCGCTCACGGTGTTCCCGCTAACCTGCTAGTGTGTGGACAACACAAATGTAAGAACGTGATGAGCTGGATAGTTTCCTGTCGGCAGGAAACTGCATAGGAGCGAGACGGCACCCGCTACCGTCTCATCCAGCCTGGCCAGCCTTGGTAACACGCTCAAGATCAGCTTTGGGTGAGTTCTAGTTTAAGAACTTAGCTTTAGATTAGTTAATGTTATAGTTTATTTGTCTTTGTTATAAATATAATCTGTCAGACACATAGTATCCGCCGAGATATAATATCTATCATTGTCAAATTTCTTTGTCTATTCCGCATTCGGTTCCATACAAGACTTATTATAATCATAATCTCCTGCACCGTAGTCCGTAATAAATTCTTTATTTATTCTAATCCTCAAGACCCCTAGTCAGCAATTAATATAAAATAACACAACAACACATGGTGTCAGAAGTGGGATAGAGTTGTTGAGGTTGTCTTCAACACTCATGTATGGTAATGAAAGATGAGTATGGCAGACGAAGTATGAAAGTAAAATAAATGCTGTAGAAATTAGATAATTGAGGAGTATGAGTGGAGTGTGGCATAAAATAAGACATTGTGACTGAAACCGAGAAAGGTGTGCTCAGATGGTTTGAACATGTAGAGAGATTGAATGAAAGGAGACCTACAAAGGCGATTTAAAAAGGTGAGAATGGAATGTTGGAAGGAGAAGACCAAGGTGAATGTTCCTGAACCAAATCCAGGACAGTCTAGTAAAAGACCAGGTCAAGAGTACCTTTAACCATACTACTACATTTTGTCTATACTAATTATAAAGAGGAAGCGTTTGTGAGTTTGTGACCTTGTGACTTTGAAACAAATAATATAAAGTAATACTTTATAAAGTTAATAAGCGTATGATTGTGTCTAAAACGAGAAGTTAAATGATGCATTATCTTTATAAAGAATACGAGGTTTTGTGTATTCAATTTTTTTTTATCGACTACAAGTTGGCCCTTGACTGCTATCACACCTAATGTTAAGTGACGATGCAGTCTAAGATGGAAGCGGGCTAACATGTTAGGAGTGGGACGAAAATCCACACCCTTTTCGGTTTTTACATGAAATCGTACCGGAACTCTAAATCGCTTTGCGTCTTAGAGTTCCGGTACGTCTTTGTCGGTAGGGTAGAAACTAGCTACGGCGAAAGCCTCCCACCAGCCAGACCACGACAAATTAAGAAAAATCTCAATCTGCTCCGCCGGGAATCGAACCAAGGACCTCCGTCTTATAAATCCACCGCGCATACCACTGCGTCACGGAGGTCGACATTATTACTCAACTCGCGAGTTGCTAAGATGACTTTCAAGGTCATAGCATATTATACAATGAAGTTGTCAGATTTTATAATGTTAACATGTATATAATGCTCAAATTTATTTAACACTTAATAGACAATTTTTAATTTCAAATTTAAATAACATACGTCTATATCGATAAATTCATCTAGTCACTAATTTTATCATCATAAGGTGATATACTTATACATATAACTATACTGTTTAAATGCAGGAATTCTAAACATTTAACAAAGCATGATAATAATCAAACAATCATTTCGGATCTGATTATTTCAGACATTGCATGTATGTATAATATAGGAAACGAAAAATTTTTCATGTATTTTTTAGCAAAAAGCTATTGAGTATTTAAAGGAAGAAAAATAGAATATCGTCCTTTGAGCATGCTAGATTATAAGGACGATGTTTTGCTTTATTTTTATTTTAAGCTTTTCAATGTTCTTAAGCCAATTCCTCTGTCGCTAAAACTAAAGGATCGATACCCAAATTTCACATATACAATTTTAAAAAGTATATAGCAACTTTTTAGCTTATTAAAGTTGTTTTTTAAATAATTATGACAGAAGAATTGGCACTTACAGTGGAATTCATAGTCGTAAAGTAAAATAGATCCCTAATAAACTGCATTTAGCATTTACAGAGCGGTGAAATGTTGAATGAACCTATATTGTATTTTAAAAACAATCTCACGAGGCGTCAAAAGCTTACGAATAGATATTGCTTGTAGAGAAATAGAAACCGTGACTAAATAGCTGCGAAAGCAAAAATGTCGCTTTCTCTTTCATTGCATTGATGCGAAAGAGAGAGCAGTTAGGCGATCTTAGGCTTACAAAATCAGCTTTCAGTTTTCGGCACTTCAAAATTCAGCCGATGCTAATTTTGAATTTTTATTTTATTTATGAAATACACAATACTGGAAAACAAAGGAAGTTGAAGTACTTGGGGCATATACTTTCGAGGACCAAAATATGACCTACTACAATAAATCATCCAGGGCAAGATACAGGACAACTGTAGCGTGGCAAAGAGAAAAACAACCTGGCTGAAAAATCTACGCCTGTGGTTCAATAAAGCTCTCGGTCACTATTCAGGGCTGCTGTGTCCTAAATTTAAGTTGCCCGAATGATCGCCGACCCTCGTTAGAAAAAGCACCTCAAAAAGAAAATGAAACACATATACTAAAGCCAAACTCGATAGAAAATGCTTATGAACAAACAAATTTAAAATGAAAGTAGAAAATGCAACACATTTTATGTCTAATGATTTTAAAATTATGTTTTTTTTTTTAAACTTATTTAAAAGATATTGAATATATTAATTAGTTTTAAGCATACTTCTCTAATTTATTGTCATGAATTCATCATTAACAAGTTTATTAAAAAAATTAGGAGTAAAATGACTAGTGATTTCTACCTTCATTTTTGATTTGTTTGTTGATAAGCGTTCTCCATCCAGTTAGGCTTTAGTATAGAGGTTGAATTCGATAGTGCCGCGTGAATGATCTCCTTAACAAGCCTATGTCTATTGTCTATGAATTCCACTCGTAGTTGTTATGAATCACATTTTTTTTCTTTTTCGCACCGTATGCCATTGCTAGTTTGTTTCCTTAGACGCTATTCGCCTGCCAGACTGTCGTTGCGCAAGGAAAACATGAAAATCGGCAAAGCTATGATCGAGAATTACTTCAGGTAAGCTTTCCACTAACGTTCATATTCATTTGTATGTGATCACTAAATTAATTAAAGGGATACATAAAACATATGCTCGATACACTGGTTCTTAGTTTTAGTTTCAAACTTATGTTATACAAGAAAAACAAAATATTTAAGAATGTGTAATAATTAAACAATGCACACCTAACAAATAATTTCTCTGCGAAAAAAGCATTATTTGTTTGCATCTACAGAGTGTACTCTACTGATCTAATCTTTCGCAATTGTAATTCATAAAAAATTAATTTATAACCATAAATATTTTATATGAATGCATTCATCTTAATCGCTCCTGAAATATACGGCACCATAAACAATTATTATTTAGAGCACAAGAGGTTGTGCATGAACTGAACGCATAAATAACTCAGATTGTGTGCCTATAAAGTACCTAAAAAGATATTGCAATATACGATTTAAAACATCACGGCACGTGGTAGAAATTTTAGAGAACGGTGATATCGAATTGTTTTTCAATATAATAGTGTCTATAAATACTAAAATGTATTTTATTCTAAAACTTACAAAAATTATAGTACTTACAACAATGTAACACAATCGCAATTTTATATCTGTGCAAAGCAGTTATTGTATATTACGCTATTAAATGTTATAACAAAGCATGTGTGTCTCACGCATATAGTCCTCACCAATTGTTTCAACATATTTTTATTAGCGCATTTTGTGTCGTCCAATACTAAAAACGTCAATTTTGGGTGCATCCCAGTAGTACCCCATACCGTAGTTCTAAAGAACTGTTGGGATACTTTCCGGGCTGTCAAATTATATCCCAATAGTTCTATATAGTACTGTAGTATAGTTTTTACTCTTGACGTTACTTATAGCATATAAGTTATAAACTTTATATTATTTTGATTGATATTTCATTTTGTTTTTAACAAAAAAATGTCCCTTGCGACAAAAGCTATGTTGTTAAAACCAAGTAGTGGTTGTGTCTAAAAAAATATTCTCTTATTTTAGAAGTTACAGGGGGGGACACATTTTACCACTTTGGAAGTATCTTTCGCGCAAAGTATTCAGTTTAGAAAAAAATTACATTAAAAACCTCAATTCCATTTTAAAGACGTTTTGTGCAATTTAAGCAAAGCTGTATTCGATATAGTATGTTTATAGATACTCTCAAATTTAAGTGGACATTTATTATTGCAATCAAAAGAGATTCCATATTATATTTATAAAAACTATAGATATTTTATATGTCATATGTTGTACAAACAAGATGTTGATATCGACATTTATTTAATTTTGTCCCATTAGTTCTATATAGAACTAATGGGACAAAATTAAAGAAATGAGCACACTAAGCACTAACATGGTGTATCAACAGTTCTATAGAACTAAAATTAGGGGGTACTACTGGGATGCACCCTCAATTTCATACTGTAGCTACTTAGACATATCCTCGAAGCTCAACGAGTTTTCTGTTGCACCGTATTATGTTATTGTGTTAGCGCATTGTGTTGTCCCATACTAAAAGCGTTCATTTGAAATCGTGGCTACTATTTAGTCATATCCTCGACAGCCCGACGAGTATAGCCGGCAAGAAGTCCAACGAACTCCTGCAGAGCGGTCTGAGCAGTCTCAAGTCCGCTGCTACTAGTATGGCGAAGAAGTTTGACGAGATGAAGGAAGTTATATCAGCTAACTCCACGCCAGTCAAAGGCGCTATCGGGAACGCTACCAGTGCGTTAACAAGTTTCATGAACGAAGACGAATCTGGAGACGGCTCTTCCGAATTTAATCCAGATGGTAAGGGATTATTTTAATTCATTACAAGTTAGCTCTTGACTGCTATTACACCTGATGGTCAGTTATGTAGTATTTACAGAATGCACTCAGATAGAAGTGGGCTAGCTTGTCAGGAGTAAAATAAAATGAACACTCTTCTCGGTTTCAACACGACTTTGTACCGGAATGCTAAAACACTTCGCGATAACTAGCCTCGACTGCAACTTCCTACCAGCAAGACTTGGTTTTTTTTTTATCGATTACAAGTTGCCCCTTGACTGCTATCACACCTGATGTTAAGTGATGATGCCATCTAAGATGGAAGCGTGCTAACTTGTTAGAAGTAGGATGAAAATCCACATCCCCTTTCGGTTTCTACACGACATCGTACCGGAACGCTAAGTCGCTTGGCGGTACGTCTATGTCGGTAACTAGCCACGGCGAAAGCCTCCCACCAGCCAGGCCAAGACAAATTTAAAAATATCTCAATCTGCCCCGCCAGGAATCGAACCCAAGACCTCCGTCTTATGAATCCACCGCGCGTACCACTGCGCCACGGAGGTCGTCAAAACTGCGCCACGGAGGTCGTCATCTTTGAATTTAGAAATTTTAATCAGCCCAAACGGGGATCATACCCAGACCTGCATTTTATAAATCCACTGCGCATACCACTGCGCCATGGATGCTGTCATATGAAAAATTTTCTTCAATATTGAGCAGTGGTTGTGTTTCTTGCCGGGTCAATTATTAGATTACACTTTTAATAAATTTATTTGATATTACTAATATTATGATATATCTGACTTGCTGGCTATTGCACAAATTAATAATTTGCAATTGCTATACAAAATTAACAAAATTACCATTTTCTTTTTTTTAACCACCAAATAAAAGCAAATAAACTCGTTCATGTAATAATTTATAGACCTAAAGTATTTATATACTAATCATTTGTTAATCACCTTTGATTAGCATTTAATTTGTAATGACTCTTACAGAATTGTCGGGCAATGGCTTCAGGCGCGCGTCGAGCGATGCGGAGCTAGCGTCGTCTATGGAGCGCGGCTCGCTCGCTACTCTACTGTCACATCTACCCGACAACCTTTACCCCACGCTTAATGTACGTAATAAGTTAAAACTTTACTATGCAAAACAACTTCAACTTGTCTTGAATATATCCAAGTGATGGTAAAATTAGTCTGAACACTTTGAAATGTGTGGAATTTACTAAAAGGATATTGCCAAAATTTGCCCCAGGCTGTCCATACTTATGCTCATATTTAACTATTTAATTTCAATACACAATGAATTTTAAACAACTACCCATGTTTCATAGCAATCACTTGAAAATATATCAAAAAAATAAAAGTTATGTGTTCCGAATCACGTGACCGTCGTCGTAGTATGAAAAGTCAACTGTTTCAACCTTCATAACTTTTTCCTGCGACTGCATAGCTACATACAACTTTGTTTTTCTGTAAATAGAAAATCTGCACTATTTAATGACATATATATCATTACTGGCCAGCCTGGGGTACACTTCCATACAATTTTTGGCAATGTCCTTTGTATACTGTATTCTAAATCTGATCAAGCCGCAAAGTAAAGACCTAATAAATTAGAAAATGTTACATTTTCAGGGCAATGTCAAAGCCGAGAACGTGTCAGTGTCAGTGCACATAACGTCGTGCTCGCAGTGCCACCAGTGCCTGGCACTGCTATATGACGAGGACATCATGGCGGGCTGGGCGGCCGACGACTCCAACCTGAACACGCGCTGCACGGCCTGCGGCAGGCACACCGTGCCTTTGCTCTCTGTGCAGGTAACATTCACAGGAACGTGTCAGTGTCAGTGCACATAACGTCGTGCTCGCAGTGCCACCAGTGCCTGGCACTGCTATATGACGAGGACATCATGGCGGGCTGGGCGGCCGACGACTCCAACCTGAACACGCGCTGCACGGCCTGCGGCAGGCACACCGTGCCTTTGCTCTCTGTGCAGGTAACATTCACAGGAACGTGTCAGTGTCAGTGCACATAACGTCGTGCTCGCAGTGCCACCAGTGCCTGGCACTGCTATATGACGAGGACATCATGGCGGGCTGGGCGGCCGACGACTCCAACCTGAACACGCGCTGCACGGCCTGCGGCAGGCACACCGTGCCTTTGCTCTCTGTGCAGGTAACATTCACAGGAACGTGTCAGTGTCAGTGCACATAACGTCGTGCTCGCAGTGCCACCAGTGCCTGGCACTGCTATATGACGAGGACATCATGGCGGGCTGGGCGGCCGACGACTCCAACCTGAACACGCGCTGCACGGCCTGCGGCAGGCACACCGTGCCTTTGCTCTCTGTGCAGGTATACCGACCGTAACATTCACAGGAACGTGTCAGTGTCAGTGCACATAATGTTACAGTATTATAGGTACCTGGCACTGTTATATGACGAATACATTATGGTGACCATGTGGGAAGCCCTGGACCTACGATATTACGGTCCCTTTCCGCAGGATCCCGTCCTACGTCATACCCCGCGACCCTCCTGCGCCCTTTTTGCTGTGGCATCCGTGGACCCCCCATTTTCGTGCAAAAGCTTCAGCATGAAACCGGGGCTTACTGTCCCTTTCCGCATCACCCCATTTTGCGTCAGACCCTGCGACTGCCCTGCGCTTATCTCATTTTTTTGTGGCATCTATGGACTTACCAGGCCAGACTCTTGACCTTAGTGTAAGTTAGAGTTGGCCAGACGTTGCATTATGTGGTTAAAAATATTATTTGCAATTTTGAAATCCACGTGTACAAAGTCGCAGGCATAACTAGTCTAATTTAAAAAGTAGTCGTATTTTCTATAATTTACGAATTTTCTAAACTAAACTAAGTTATATGAGTAATTTTTATTAATTCCAGATTATACGAACGGGTCAAACGCAAGCAGAAACTATAAGCGTGCCTTATTTAAATCCTCTCGTTCTAAGAAAGGAGTTCGAATCTATTTTAGGTAATTATTTTACATTACATTTATCTACTAACTATATACTATATCTATAATCTAAACAATAAGGAATATGCATATGTATCAGTTTAAATTATGACTTTTTAGTTAAGTATTAAAAAGAGTATTAACAATTTCTGACAGCCAAAAAAAGACAATAAAAATATTTTGACATGTTACATCATTTGTGCGCTATCGCATAGTACGTTAAAATGGCATTGTTTTGAATGCTAAATATTTATAATTTTTTTTGTTATTAAATAATTGCTGCAAATAACATTTTTGCTTTGGTGATATATCATTCATCCATGGTTTGCAATGTCAGAAATGTATTAAAAAACAAGTTTCCATGTTAAAAATGTAAATAAAAACATGCATGTTCCCTATTATTTTTACAGGTAGGGAAGGTGATTCATGTCTAGCAGAATCAGAATTTGTGGAGTCTCACCCAATTGTATATTGGAATTTGGTTTGGTTCCTTGAGCGAGCTAACATTGAGAACCATCTGCCTGACTTGCTGTGCCCCAACTACTCCGCCAAGTACCAGAGTACGGACCAACTGCCTGATGTCGACAAACCTTTTGGTATGTTTCTTTTATGGTCATGTTTTAAATATTTTACTGATAAATATTATGTAAATTAAATAACTAAATATTTTACTAAATGATTATTTACTAGACTCTATCGTATCATGAAAAATCTGAGTCTCTATTTAAGCGCTCCTTGGCTCCTTCTGCTTAGAATCCAAGGTCACTAAGAAAAACTGATTTTTTTATGCAGGCCATAGACATTCAAGTAATTTAATCAAACAGACTGCGTCAAAAAGTTTTATCGAATTGGCACATATTTGATAATTTTACCAAATATTTAAATTTTCAAATGGTATGAAGAAATATAAATTTTGGCTTTTCAACTTGATTTTAGGAGGAAATCAGTCAATTCAGCTAACCACTTTGTATGCCAATATTTCTCACTTTTTACACCATACAGTACGATTTTACTTTCTTTTCTTGACCTTCAGACAAACATTATATCGACTATTGCTAAGGTGTCGTCTGTAGACATTGTAGGGAAACACAACAACACTCGAATCGATTGAGAAAGTTGTTTCAAGTCTGCATAAAAAGGTGTGTCGTTGCTTCTCAGATCATGCCAATTTGATGAAACTGTTTGATCAAAATTAGTTGAATGTCTATGCCTGCATTACATATAGTGTTTTTGTCTCAGGTGTCCGCGTAGTGTGCGAGTGGGAGAGCGCTAGGCCCGCGGAGGGCGAGGCGCAGGCGTTGTACAGGGCGTGGCGCGGACGCAGGCAGCAGCCGCGCTCGCGACAACTGCGCGCGTTGCTGCTCACTGACCACGACTGCAATGCGCACCAGTCGTGAGTAACGATTCATAATCATAATCATTTATTCATTAGAAAGTAAGTTCATAATATGATGGATATTCTTAAATCTAATTCCCCTATACAATCTACCAATTATGGTGTATGAATATTACATATCAAATAAATTTTACAATTGTACATATGAAATAAAATAAATATTATATCTGATTAAAATTACTACAGCTATGTCAAAAATGAATACGATGTCAAAAAAATAAAAGAAAGTCATTAAAAATTTTTTTCAAGTGACAATTAAATTCATCAACATCATTAGCCAATGGGCGTCCCCTTGTCGGGCATGGGCCTTTTTAAGGACTTCCAAACACCGTATCCAGTGGTTCTTTACAACCCGTTTGATGTCGTGCGCCTACGTAGTAGAGGGTCAATTTTTTGTTCTTGCACTGTGAGACCCCGATGTCCATCAGCCCTTCGGTTACTATGGTTCTTTTGCGGGTCTCCTCATATTTGATTCGATCACGCGGGGATAATTCAAGCGATGCCTGCTCTGTCGCACGTTGAATGACTCTGAGTCTTCATAACGGCCCATATTTAGCGACCAAGTCTCGTCGTTTTTAAAGCGATTTTTACAAAGATATCGCTTTCGCTTTTTTATCTTTTCGACAAAATTAACCTTTCATATTGAGTTGGTAGTGTTACACCCCATGTTTTGGAGTGTGTCGATTCTTGAAAAAAAATGTCGGTTTTGAAGCCGATGCACAACGGTTGCAATGCGGTCATCTCCAATGACATTTTGCCATATTGGACTGACAGTCGAACTGCCGGACGGACGAAAGGTAGGACCGACAAAAAGTAAGCAAGATGTTCGTACGATGTATTTTTTTTTCAAGAATCGACATACTAGCTTCGCCACGGTCTCGGTCATTATCATTATCTGCTCTGCCTTCTCTATCATTTAAGGAAGGAGGCCTAACCCTGTCATCATTTTTAATTCGGAAAAACGGCCCTGCGAAATAGGCTGTTATCAAGAAATTGGCGTTTAAAGGATTGTTTGTTGTATAGGGTGGTAGCAGCTGTGCTGGACGGATTGGTCAGCAACGATCTGTCGGACGCAATACGCAGGCTGGCCGCGTGGCGAGACTCCACGTGTGGCAACAAGCGGTATTACTCTTACTATAGGTGAGCTCAACTGTTTTAAGATTTCTCGCATTTTTAGTATTATAGATATAACATACCTGTATTTATACATAGCCCGCTAACCCGCATTGGAGCAGCATGGTGAGTCTACGCTCCAAATCCCCTCTCCTATAAGGAGGGAGGCCTGGCCTTGTAGTGGGCCGTTAATAGGCTGATAATGATGATGATGATGTCATGCGGTTTTCATAAATAGATAGAGTGGTTCCTAAGGAAGGTTTTTATATAATTTGTTAACATTTATGTAAATTCAACGAATACTCTGTTTTATCTATTTGAGATATAACCCAACAATGTATGGTCTTTATTACGACTACAAAATCCACGATGGCATTTATCTTTCTTTTGAAGATTTTTACCCATGTTTCTTAAAAGAAAGGGTTATGTACATTTTTAGTTTTGGAAGGTTGCATCACGCGGGCGAAGTCGCGGGCGTCCACTAGTACATTCTAATTTACATACAATTAACATAACCTTATCCATGTGAAATTAAATTGTTCATGTATTTCAAAAATTTCAGCGTATTGTCATTTCCAGGGACATATTATTCCTAGCGATGGCAGCTCTCGGCGAACAGAATATCGACTTTGTAGCGCTCCAGCGGGAATACACCCGCGCCCTCGAACAGCTGGGCGCGGAGACGCGGCCGCAGGACCTGCCCCCCTCGCCCACCGCCGCCTGCTGCAGGCACTACTTCAAGAGGCTACGGCTGAACATCCACGAATGATGATCTAAAGCTTTTTGCTATCTTATTCAGGGGCTAAAGCCGCTGTAAGGTAACGATGAATGAAAAAGGCATTATCACAATATCGAACCATAACCGCTGAGATTATCGTAAGCGACAATTTTAGTAAATGAAGCATTTTTGAACGGTAATGGATCGACTTATCTCAACTTTTCGCCCAAAACCCCCTATTTATAAAATTATGTCGCTGTTTAGTGTAGCAAACTAAGCACGATACTACAGCACATTGTATCGCAAACCCGTACTTGTTCAGGCACGTAACATCAAAATGTGTTGTTTGCGATAAAATGAGCTAATGTCTCCAGTCAAATTAGATTTTTGTCAGTTACGATAATTATAATTTATAATGAATTGTCGTAACAATATGGTACAATGTGCTGTCGGTTAAGCTAAAATGTGAGAAATTGTTATATTCAAGATAATCTTAGTAGTGGCATAACTTTATAAATAGGGGTTATGGGTGAAAGACGAGATGGGTCAATCCGTTTACGCTCGAAAATAATTCTTGTAGGAAAATTGTTGTTTACGATAAAAATGTCGCTTACGATAATTCTTCGGTTATGACTCGATATGTTCTCGTGAGTCACAAAATATGATTTTTCTTTATAAACTTGCCGACGAAATCATGTCAAATGGCAAATTAGATTACTGACGAACATCGTAAACCGATTCTAAATAAGAATTTTGTCTAATGACATTATATTATAAAATGTAAATTATTTGCAAATACCACAGACTTTACCGATGATTTTTTTTAGATACTGGGTTTAAAAGCTGTTTTCGTTATCTCGAATTTTTATTCACCATTGTATTTATAATAGTTTTCAACATAGCAATAATATGATAAATGTTGAAATGCATTGGACATTTTTTACACAAAGTCGTCTGTTAAGATATTTGACAAAAATGAGACAGCCGTCCATTATGCTCTAAGTCGACAACACCGCTACCGAATCTCTGATATTCAAATTTTAACATAAAGGCGAAGACATTGTGATGGAAATGCAAGGATGAGTTTAAAACTTGTAAATTGACGAAAGGGTATGATTGCAAAGTTAGTTAGTGCAGTCTTTGATCATTGTACCCTCTACATCGATATATTGTCGCCCACGCGAGGATATAGACGAGTCCTTATGTTATGTTAATGTATGTTTATTATGTTATGTTAATATTTCTTGATATTCAAAGAATTTTGACACCCGTCCTATATCGGGAACGTTAACGTACGAAAACTTGAAAGCAGATTAAAGTTAAGTATAGTGCTACAAACTTATCTGACCCGACGGCGCAATATATATATAATAAAAATACGTCTTAAGTTGACTTATTTTGCCAGATTTTTCTATTGCGAACTGCAAGTAATTCGACATATAATGCGATTCAAATAACAATAGGAAAAAAGCTAGCGCCATCTTGGAACGCGTTGGTCGACAACTTCAGACTTTGTAGTATGATATGCAAAAAAAACTGTTTTCAGTATGAAGCTGGTCCAAGATGAAGCCAGTTTCATTCTTATTGTTATTTGAATCGCATTATAAGACGTATTTATTTAGCTATAATTTTGATTTGCATTTGAGTAAATGTTCACAATGAAGGCTCGTTTTTACACAACCGTGCGAAGTCATTTACTCACAATTTTTTATATTTTGTAAATAAACGAAATTTAAGTATAAACTACTTTTTCTTTTTATTAACTCAAAAATGAAAATTTTTTCGTTCACTAAAGTTGACGGTCACCCGTTACGCAGTACGAGCTGTTTATAGCTGGCGAGCGCACACGTTTTTTGCCAGGAAGTTGACCTTTGCGCCCGCTTCGTGAACAACGCGCGGTTTGTTTGATAATAATGTGTCCATTATTTTTTTTTTTTAATCTAGAGTGAAAAGTGAAATGTAGTGGATTTTTGTTTTATTTGGAGAACCGCAATCTTGAAAAATCCACTTATCCGCACTTAAAGCAAAAACACTTTATGCGAACGACAGGTTGTGAAATAATCATGTTATTTGTTACATGACCTAAAACTTTATTCCTTATATTCTCCAACTATCTACAACCATATATTTTGGAGAATATTTTATGATTGCGGGGGATTTGAGAGTTAAATAAAATTGTGATGTGATGACCTATTCTTGTTCAGCTTAAAGGTAATTTTGCCCCAAAGCATATTTGCAAAAGCATAAAGCATATTTAATTATTGTCTGAATTTCTTTGACAAATTTAGACGATAACTTTATTTGACACTATATAATATGTATATTTTAATTTTTTTTTCGTCTGTATATCATAATATGTCCAGCTTATTTAATTTTATTAAATAATTCCCGTTTCTAATTATTTAGTAATAAATAATATTCTGTTAAACAACATGATCAATCAAGTTCTCCTTTACATTGGAGTTAAATAATATTTCTTTATTAGGTCGATTAAGTTTTTTTTAAATGGGTTTCAAAAATTTTGACAGATAATCTGAAAAATTTCTGGCTTTTCAGTGCAAATTGAGTTTATGTTTCAAACTGCACTCAGATATTTGTTATTGTAGAGACAACTGTAATGTATTGTGATAATTTTATAGGCTTTGTAATAAAAATCATTAATCGACAACCGAAAATTGGCTCGAAACGTTACATTTACTCGCTCTATATAAAGCTAAGGAAAGATATGTATAAAAATAAATTTTAAAGCCTTATTTAGAGCCGTCACAATCACTTAAATCATTTTTCCATCATATTTGACATACAATACAAATTAAATTGTACATACATAATATAGTTATATTGGTTTGTTGTCGCGATTGAGTTTAATTTTTTGATTGACTTAAATTTACTTTTCTCTTTTTTACGTACGACGTATCCATTATGAGTAAATCTCGGGTGCTAATGCGTGTTATAAATTATAATTGTAACTTTTAATTCACTGTACATATTGTAATGTATAAATAAGAATTTGAATTGACAACAATTCGATGACGTAATAAGTGTGAAAAAGGTTGTTGATATATGACTGCAAACCTGTTCCTTGACCAATAGGCCTAAGATGCGCACGAAGAGATATTTCGTATAGATAGGCGTCGTAGCGGAGTCAAAAACATTGCTTTCTCCTTCGCCCCAACGAAACGAAATAGATACCGGGTGTAAGGGGGACGTTAACGAAAACGTAAATCAGTGATTCAGTTTGACTATTAGCTAATTAGCGTTTGAATTTATTGTTCCTCTTTTCATGATTAAAAAAAAATACAGTTTTTTTACTCAATTTTCAGCCGCAGTAGTTGAGTCAATCTCATTAAGATCGTAAATAGGATTTTTTAACAAAAAATAGCATTTTAAAATTAATTTCAAAACGTACGTTGAGTTCTAGCTGTTCAAAGAGTCCAACGGCACGCGCTGTGCGGCTATTTCGCCCGTGATGGTTAAGTTACGGAGCGTTATTATGGCATTGTTCGCAATACATTGCCCGCTCAAAATATCAAAAATCGGTAATCCCTTATAACTATATTTCCTGCCTGTATTGGGCGACAATTTGTCTTTTTCTCTACATGAAAAATATACTTCGAGCGCATCTTAATCCTACTCAGTCTGTCGTTTGCAGCTATTTATTGAAAACCTACCCCCAATGTGTGATGTGATATTTCTGATTACATCCTTTTTAAATACACAATTTATTTATCATTGCACATGTTTTCTGCCATTCCAAAATTGCACTTACTTTTTAAACTTTTGATGAGTTAAGGAATGCTAACTGTCATTAAACAAATGATTGCAATTCAGAAAGGTTCACGTTTGTGTATTTTTATCAAAAATATGTAGTCTTGGGCAAGAAGATTGGAAATTGGTACGTTTTTTTATTTGTAGAGCCAATAGCTTTCGTGCACAGTACAGTGCATATATTGTAACTTACTATTGAATATTATGCAACTTTATAACGAACTTAACGTGAATTTATTTTCTTTCACACATTAAGAGCTTCTGTAGGCCAAAGAGATATATTGTGTGTTAAAAGGTTCTCTTTTATTGGATTGGGGCCAAAATATAGAGCTACATTTTACAATTCGCCGCTAGGCGCCGATGTGTCATTTTCTCTTCACGAGTGGTCTCTTCAAGCGCATCTTAGGTTTGCTGCACACTAGCGCACATTCTGCGTCGAGTGATCGCATGCGTAAAGATAAGCTCGTGTGTAATAGTAAGTATAACTTAACTTTTCCCAATATTCGCCATGAATTTTGATTTATATTAGATTTAATCGAATCAAGTAATTAAATTAATCAGTGTTGTGTACCTAGTACGATCTATTATTACGAATATTTAATCGCGGAAAATTTCACGAGAAATAAATCGATTGAATTAATATTATGCCATTAAAAAGTGACTGCCAAATCGAAAGTATTGAAAAGTGTCAACCTTTGTAACATAATAAATTAATAATGTATACAGATTTCGTTTATAAAATTATTTTTAAATTGTATGCATCATCGCAATATGCAATGGCCTAAAATATATTGATGCTTTCTGAATTTAACATACTATTTATATAATGAATACTCATCACTAACAATAGTTGAGGATCGAAATACTATTTATTCAGTTATCACTTAGGGTGAGAGTTCGTAGCCGACCGCAGACGACAACTCCACGACGACGTGTTGCAGGGACACGTTTTATTTATTTATTTATGTATTCTTTATTGCACATCTATAAGTAATAAACATGAAATAGGTTATATAAGGAAGTTATAACCAAGTGTTCATAGGCGGCTTTATTGCTAATCTCTGCCAGGCATCAATTAGAGTAAAGATTAAATATAAATTTTTTTTTGTATTTTCATGAAATAACATTCGTGGTACATTAAAATATGTAGTGCGACACGTCGTCTGCTGCTGTTGTCTTTGGTCGGCTACGAACTCGCACCTTTATTGTAGTTTTAGTGAAATAATGTGAGGCAGTTATTTAGCAGGTATTATTATTTTATTCTCATATTGTATAGATATAAGAATTGTATATATTCCGCGTTTAACCACTAGTCCGCTCTGAAGTTGCAACATTACGTAGGATAATAGCTCCACTGAGAAAGATTTATTTTAAAAAATCAATTTGAACATTGCGCATACGCATCGTGATCAGAGTGGACTAGAAATTTGGCGAGATTTATACTATATATTACATCTTTATTATTACTTTTAACTACATAACTTTAATTAATTTTTATTTGACGAATAATATTATGTGTATAATACAGACGTTTCGAGTTTGGACTGTATAAGTTAGGCTTTTTTTTAGAAGCACCTTGTATATGATCGAGGATCGGATATATTATATTATTATATATTAAATGTTATATTGCAGATATAATTATACTTTATTTGCCTCAGATTATGTTTAAAGCCATATATTAAGTTCAATACGATATGTACAATGGTGATAGTCACCTAGAAGTATTTTTGTAATATTTGAAGTGATTTATATCATGTACAAGGTAAATAAAAAGACATGCAATAATAACTTTCAATGTATTGAAATTAATTTCAATTGTAATGTTTTATTTTAAATTTATTGTAATGGACAAGTATAATGAGATGGATATAATTTTTATATAAAAAAAATATAATGCTTCATTAAAATGTTTTATTTTCTTTCCTAATTTCATGTGAATCCTATACTAGAGGTCGCTCGAAAAAGTAGCCTGTGTTATTCTGATGTATAAGGGCTAACGCTAAAACTGGCGCGGTTGCACGCTCGCGGGTGTATAATGAAAAATAGTATGGACAGCGCGACGGAGCGCGGGCGCGGGTGGCGGATTCTCAACCGCGCGGCGGGCGGCGGGTACACGGCGCGGGCGCCCGCGACGGGCACACGCGAGCGGGTTTGTTTCTACAAATCAGTCGAGCGCCGCTAGATGCTACGGTCACACGCGCCGGAGTTTAGGTACAATCATGAACATCGATACAGAGCGCGTAATAATTGAGGTACAATTTAGGCCGGTATTATGGGATATGGCAAATGAATTATCGAATTCTTCGCCGAGTAACCTACTTATCAAGAACAGGTTATGCAGTCGACGTTGTTATCGTTGACGTCTTTTTGCCAAATAATAAATTAGTAAATAATCCATGGTAATCTACTCCACACAACTGTACACGCTTGACATCAAAATTATACTAGCAGCGCTAACTGAGACGGGCGCACGCGACGGGTGCCCGCTCGCGGATTTGTGGCTGCGCCAGTTTTAGCGTTAGCCCAAGCTGTATTATTGTAAAGTTTATAGTTTTTCCGTGAAAGAGTAACATTCATCCATTCATCTATACTTACAACCTTTCGCTTTTATAACAGAACTAGCAGTCGCCCGCGACTTCGTCCGCGTGGAAATCTCTTAGTTACCCTTTTAATTTTAAAGACAGACTTTCATATAAAGTGTGCTCTTTTCCCGCTACCCCTCTCAATTTATTTTTAGTTTCCCGTCAATATCCTCCGTCCCGTCCCGTGTACTAAATATATATATATATATTTATAACTCTTAATAAATGCATTAATTTCGACCCAATTTGATTACCATAAAAACGGTTCTAGAGAGTTAATCTGAAAAGATAGACATACTGTCGTGTGGACATTTTTTTAGATCATTTCAAGAGAAATAATTCTTTCATACATATATTTTTGGTATCTTGGACCGTTTTCGCAGCGCACGCAACGGAAGCCCTCAATGATGAATAATTTTCCCCGTTTTTTTCACATTTTCCATTATTTCTTCTACTATATTACCCCATCAAGTTTGCACTAGTTAATTCCATAATCACGAGTTTTTTATCTTATATGGTACCAAATCCAAGTCTGATGCTGGAACTTGAAGGTGGTCATAAGAACTTCTAGTTAGATAGATAGTTCTAGATAACATCGCAAAATAAAAGTATGTAAAAATAAAAGATTATTTTTAAATTTATACTTGTTATTACTTAATTACACATGCTATGCTATACAAGACATTTGTGATGAATGATAGATATATAAATACACTTGATATAATTATCAATCATTGAGTGTCAGTCATACCTATCACTCGATACAAAAATCTACCATCATGATCATAAAAACAATCCTCAACTTTGTATGTTGCACCTTTTTGGTAAGCTTTCTTTGGTATTCTTATTCTTTCTGGATAACTTGCACTCCAATCAACTTTGTTATCATCTTCCTTGTACTCTGTAATATCAATTTTTTCTCTTTTTTCATTAAATATTTCAATTTCTGTATTAATTTCTTGGGCATTTTTTACATTATTTGGTACATTGTTGATTGATTGCACTATTATTTGATCTGGTAGATTTACATTTTTGCCTTTATCTAATCTTTTCTTTATTTTGTTTGCTAATTCATCTAGGGTTACTTTTTTCCAGTCCTTTGTTATACTAGGTTTAATTTCTTCTAGTGTGTTGTCTACCTCATTGGATTCAAAACTATTAACATTTTGTTTATTCTCTTCTTTAGATGCACACCTCTGCACTATTTGTTCAAATTCTCCCATCTTTTCTTCAGAAATATCCATTTTAATTGATTTCTTATTGAGTGGTGGTATCGTTCTTTCTGAGAACTTGAGGAAGTGTGTCCTTAAATCTTCTGGTATATCTAAAGTCCCTTCTTTGAGCTCCCTCCAGTTTCTCATGGCTGAGGAATCGTGGCGAGCTATTCTATCTTCTGTTGCTGGTTTCCAAGGGTATTTTAATAGTTTCTGAAAAGTCACAATATTAACATGTTATGAGTGTTTGTTTTTGAATCTTGTTAAAAACTAAATATTTCAAAAATTTATTCTCTGATTTTTCTATTAACACACAACACTGATAGCTATAATTTTGTACATTAAAATATATTAATTTACCCTGTACATTTTTCAAAATTATATATGCATGTAGTCATAATTGGCATAGGCCCCAAACTTTGTTAAGAAATATGCCTGCTTTGAAGTTTGATTGCAGACTAAGAAGCAACAAGCCAAATTATACCGGTTTAATAGTCCCACTCATATACATATATTGTACATGAGTGGGACTATTGCATATTTGATAAAATATGCAGCTGCTATTTTAACAGACTTCAAAAAAAAATGTTATCAATTTGACGCGATTTTTTTAAATTTGAGTTAATATGTTAACTCATTACTCCATCATATTGTAACCGATTTTTGAAAACAGTTTTTTTATTTGAAAGGTATTTCTAGATCGGTCCGATAAAAATTATCGACATTGGCTATACATCGTATGTGTCAACAACACGGGCATAGCGTAAGAAAAAATACAGCGCCTGTGTTATGTCAAGTCTACGTAGTATCTTTTTTCGATTCCTTTCAAAACACAACTAGTGTGGGCAAGCCACCACTAGTCCCCTACAATCTGTTACATGCGTGTGGTGCTCTCAGCAGTGAACATGTTAATGATGATTCAACTAGGTAGCATCAATTAAATTATTGATAATTATAAAATGTGAAAAAATATTACCTTAGCAACTTGCTCAGTAACAGGGAAACTTTCAGCTATCCTTTGAGGTGTCCATTCATCGGGTTGAGTTGTAGCTAAATGTCTTATCTGTTCCTTCTCGCTCCATGTAAGCAAGTTGGGCATATTCTCCTTGAAGTATTTCTCTTTCACTATTTGGTACTTCAAGTGATGTTTACCAACAAGTGATTCATTTAAATGTGCATTGTAAGCTTCGCCAACCTAAATAAAAGAAAGCATTTATAGATAATCTACTTTAGTAATAATGTATCAAGGCACGACATGTTTAGACGGCTAGACGGCCAAAGTCATAGTTGTTACATCTCTATTTCTACTTACATTGTAAAAGTTGGTTTCCGACTGTTCCATAAATTCTTCGACATCGTCATCTTGTACTTTGATGCCGTCTTCTCTAAATGCACTCAGTCTATTATCTAAGCCGGGGTTAGGGCCGGGGCCATCAAGTCTTTTACTTCGGGTTCTCAAGTGACGCACAGGTACAGGCAGTTTATCACAAATGAGGTACAGGCGTCTAGGGAGTACAGCGAACATTGTTATGAACAAATATTTATAGCGTAGTTATTTCAATGTTTTTAAGGTTATTTTTTATTTTAAACAAAATGAACAGCATTTCACCAGCACGCAAATTACACATCAGATTTGACATTTAATTAATTTAATACTGATTGTTGACGGTGACAAGTGACAGATGACACTGACGTAGGTATTTTTTTTAATTTATTTAAAGGCCTAGAATCAAGTTTTTTATGGCTTTCACGTATTGGGTAGGCAGGTATATAAGTTATTGTGCATAGTTAATATAGGTAAATCGTTATATGAAATCTTTATACCTTTTTATTCGTTGGGAAATGCTCATAGATACCCGCATGCCTAGGGGGCAAGCAGGTTATGTCCCCACCGACTAAAGCCTCACGGTTTAACAACCTTGACACTCAGTGGCGGATTTACCAGCAGGCTGAGTAGGCTGGAGCCTAGAGCGGCAAATTTTAAGGGGCGGCAAATTTATTTCATAAATTTATTATTTCGGTTTACAAATTAAAAAAAAATAATTATACACACACATAATACGAATTTCGAAAATTGGAGAGAAATTAAAAATATTTAACAAAAATCGAAATATTCTCATATACAGTGGTAATTAATAAATATTTCAACATCTCTGCATGAACAATTCCTAAACGCTTTACTAATTATACATTAATGATTATGAACTTTTAGAATATCGCGATTCGATATTATAATCGAAATTTAGTAATTTTTACATATATTCTTCACTGATAACTGCTATAATTTTTTCTCCGTGTACCTAATAATTATATATATATATATATATATATAATTATGAGATCTGCTTACCCAATTCAATCGATATAATATCGATGGTCTAACAAAAATACTGACTAAAATTGACTAATTTTTATTAAATAAAAAACTAGTACAATATCTTATAGAGATCATATTAATCAAATAACTGATAGTTAAACGACTGTGACTTGACAATAGAAAAATTCAAAATATAATGAGACAATTTGCTCATTAGAAAATTGATACATTTTATCAGTTAATTATTTTGTTTGCAGTAAGAAAAAGTTTGGAAAATTCAAATGAGCAGGCCTCAAGCGCTCATGTCGTACACGAATTATTTTAATTAAATGTTTACATCAGTATATTTGATAACTTTTTCGCAAAGCTAACATTTTCAGAAAATGCCAATCGGAATGAATTAAGATAAAACAATACTCAGCTGCAATTTTTTATTCAACGGCTTCTCTCCAGTTAAACAAGTATATTAAAAAAAATTGAAATGAAAAAATTATGTTTTCGAAAGTACTTGTTCGTGTTTACTGTGAACACGATCATCCAGAATCCATACGATATGGCATTAAAATTTCTTCCTTTTAAATAAAAATATTCCATTATTCCATAGTTCTCAATAATAATAACTATATGGGAAAAGTTGAAGTAACGAGGATGATGGGGCACAAATTATAAAGTTGGAATTTTATTGATAGAAAATTGATATGATTGTGGACTAAGATATCAAAATTTAGAGGCGGCAAAAATTGAATAGCCTACGGGCGGCAAATCTATAAATCCGCCACTGTTGACACTGGACCATGGGAACGACCTCGCACACAACAGCAAAACTTCCTTATACCTAAGTTAAGCAGACTGATCGAGTTATCGTTATTGAATACCAATGCCTCCATCAGCTATCGCCAATCGCTATTGTCTAGCAAAAGCGTGTAATAATTAACACATTATTTAGGCATGCATGTAGTAACGAATGCACGCTATTCAAGTTTATATGGAATTTGGAATCTTCGTATAATAATCGAATATTTTGGTTAATTTATACGCGGTAGAAGTGGGTGCGAGAGGTATACCAGCGAAGTCTCTCTATAACCTGCTAAAAGACCTTGGCCTTACTAGAAGTGCAGTAACTTCCATATTGGAACGAGTGTCCAAAGCTGCTCTAGTATGATCCTTCCGAATTTGGCTGGGCAGGGAGAATAACTTGAACAGAGGAAGTGAGTGTTGACGCGCGTCACAAAGAGTAGGTACTTTTAAACCTCTAACCTCTGGCTCTGTTCGGAGTTTTTCTCTCAGCCACGCGATGGACCCGGCACCCGCACAGTGAATCCATGGAATGCTAAGATATTCGCCTTTCAGGTAATGTGCTTTTGGAAGATACACTTAGATCTTATATAGATAAAGGTATAAGTAGAGAACGGCCCTAACTCAAGAATTTTTGACGTGACAACGTCTTATAATTCGATAGAGCCGGCTGCACGCACGAAAAAACATGACGTCATGCGTCGTTACCTCGCTTTGAGGCGTTCCAGGTAAGGCTTGATTTGCAAGAGAGAGCGCGGAACGAGCAACAAAGAAGCACAATCGGCCTTTGCGTTCGGCAGCGTTCGACATCCGTCTATTAAATATAATTATTAAATATATTAATTTTAAATTAAAAATTAATATATTTATTATAAATTTAAAACATAAATTTATAAAATCAAAATCAATTATTTTATTAATTTAAATTAATATTTATAAAAATATACTTAAATTAAAAATTTTAATAACCAATTAAATGCTACCATTCCATCAGTATTTTCTTAAGACATTGTCACGTTCAACTATCGTCAGTAAACCGATTTTACAGACAACCAATTTTTTTAGGCATCTTTGATTCTTATCAGTTCGAGTGAATTTGTACTTTTTTACATTATAATATCATGTAAAAAAACGTAACTAATGTCTTTAAAATATCATTGTAATATTAGTCAAAATATCAGCTTGAAAAATCCATTAAAAGTTAGCCCCAGAATAGGTATTAATGCTAATGTCCAGTAATGGTGTCATTATAACACTAGTGATCTTTTCTGTCATGAGGCGAAGCCAAAATAAATAAATAATTATGTTACTAAATCGGTGAGTACGTTCAGCTATTGGTCCAAGTCGTTATCATCAACATTAGATAGTGGTCATTTAAGAATCAAACATTACAACCTTACTAACCTAAGCACATCAAATCGCTGTAGTGCAGCGTGGCGGGTCCAAGCTTGTAATCCCTATAATAATAGAGAAGCTGCAATAGACCTGATAGTGATAATCAATCGCTCAGTGCGCAATGATTGTTGAAATTACTGTTTCACATGACGATCACCTCGTGAAAGCCGAAAAGGAAAAAGCGTCAGAATACTTGGACCTTGCTCACGAGATTACCGCTATGTGGAATGTTGTGTCGATTATTAATGTTCCGATCAGTCAATGGTCTTTTTGCGATAAGTGTCGACTAATATCTTAAGAAGCTTTCGCTTAGCTGTTGGGTGAAGGGTCGAATTCACAAGGCGAAACGACGCGTATTGTGAGTAGGTTACTCACTCTAGAACTCGGACAACCAGTTGCTTGAGTACTAAGGAGCAGACTTTAAAAAAATGTTAAAATCGACATTGTTAAGAAAAAAAAATGTAAATAAATAAATGAGAAAATATAAAGAAGCTGCTCATGGTGATAAGGTTATATAATAATGGCATATTTAATCCAAATCCGTCCACCCGTTTTCGCGTGAGTAATACCAGTCAGAAACATCCAAACTTTCACATTCACAATCAGTGTGATTCGGTCATTAAACGCAACGTGTGACCAAAACAAATGACGTACGAAACGTCCACAGGGTCCACTTATCGTTTGCCGAGAAAGAAAAAGTTACAAATCGTGTAACTCGCATCTATAACGTGCAGGTAACCAGTCACCTCGCTTTGGTTGAAAGACGCGCGCGCATTTTCAATACCTACATCAGTGACCGTATGCCGATAAATATCTAAAATTAATTTTCAGTTTTAATCCGGATTAACTAAAAAGTAAGTATTAATATTTTAAATTAGAAAAATAATATCAAGTTTATGAAATATTTGTTTTCAATCAGGAAAAGTCCAGTTACAGGATGTACACGTCCTATGAAAGTTTTCATTTTAGTAGTTTAGGTAGGTCCTACGTTCCTTTAGATTTTATTTAGAACCAAACAATTATGTACTTATTCTTTTATTTAAACGTGGTATACATATAACTACAGTACTAAAAAACCTGCTTTGGAGAATACTAAAATGCTTAAGATTTAGTGACAAAGTTAATCTACTTTTCTATATATTTTTTTTTATTTATTTATTTATTTACAAAACTAAGAAAAGTTTCTACCTATTTAGCAGCAAAATTACATACTGAAATAATCTTAATAAAAAATTATGCGTGGTCATACAAAAAAAAACGAAAATTATATACGCTTTGAATTGAGAATAGAGTATGCTTAGGTACACTAAAAAGAGAAAAATCAAAAATAAAAAATATCAAGCAAAAATACGTAAGTGCTTTATAATTATGGGTTTCAGGATGGTATAAAAATAGTTTTCGGACAGTTTTTTCAGAGTTGGTTGATTTTTGTGAGTTAATGAAAGATATAGGCGTAGATAGGGATTACACTAGGATCTAGATATATTTACATAGGTAAGTAATAGGTATATTAGGGCGAAGGTTTCGTCGTTTACAGCCTGAGTATCAGCTAAACAAACGGTAAAAATTGGGCGAAAGATTTTAGTCAAGTCATCTACTTTTATATTACTAAGTAAACTGCGAGCATTCTGACATAAAATAATTACTAAGTAATGTCTCAAATTAATTACTGAGTATTGACTACTTAGTAATTAATTTCATGTCAGAATGCTCGCAGTTTAATTAAGCCCTAAAAATATAAAAATATGAACACAGTAGATGATTTAATTAATGTTAGCAAGTAGCACAACAGAACAGAAATTGTGGTGGTTGGCTTTGGCTGTCGCTTGATACCGGTTTGCATCGACCAATTAACGACTAAAACCAATAACCGAAAAATACACTGTACTTGCTACATCATAGTTTTATTTTTGGCACTTCCGGCTACATCTTGCATTATATCCAAGAGGTCGTAGGTTCGATAGATCGTAGACCTATATAATATTTTTTTCCAAAATTGGCTAAGAGTGCCTAGTGTGGGCTTTCACCAAAACAAATCGAAAACTTCACATTCGCGTAAAGGCAAATTTTATTAGCAATTGAAATAGCGCCCCTGGCAGTATTGGCTGAAAACTCAAATGGGTGAGTGTCAGTGTCATATAAAATTTGCGTTTACCGTTCTCGATATCGACGCGGTAAAATCTTACACTAGCCACACAGGCCTGGTCTGATCTCTTCTACGTCTAGGCTACCATTTTAGACTGCATCATCATTTAACATCAGATGAGATGATCTAGCTTTGGAGCTCGTACCTACTCTCTTGTAGTGCGGAATTTAATCGGCTTTTCCAGTGGAAGAGCATTGTAGGTATATGAAACTTTTCATATACAGATTGGAACATTCGGAAACAGATTGTGTCTACTTCATATAAAATGTTCAGCCAGTGCGACATCCGATTGAAATCCGGGCCCGACACCCGACAAGTGGGAACGAGCTCTTATAACACTGACGAACATAAATCTTACTTGACGTGGTCATGTAATCAAAACGTAGGAATTAAAAATTAGAAACTACATTGTTCTACTGCCAAACGAAGATAGAATATCTAATGAAAGTAAAAGCTTTCTCTACATGTACATATACGGTATCTAGTGAAGGCATTTATTTTTAGACAATATACACTACATTATAGAGCGAGAGCTTGTGATTGCCAAATCTTTGGACTTTGTTATAAACATCGCTCGCATGAAAAATAGTGTGTAGCAGCAGTCTTCCAAAATAAACAAAATTTAAAAAAATATACCTACGTAACCCTTTTTTAAGAATAATGGGTATAGCAAGTTATCCTCAAAAGATGTACCATCGAGATCTTTTTATAGTTCGTAAAAAAAAAATTGTTTCAAACATTGTTTACATTATATTTTGAATATCGCCTTAAGCGGAGTTTTGGATAAAAGTTCCTAGGCGGCTAAAATTTCTCCGACTTTTCCAACAATTATCGTGAAATTTAATCCAATTTACCTACATTTTATACTAAAATTTTCTATAGAAACCACCCCATCTGTTGGTGAAAACTGCATGATGGTTTCAGGCAAGGCATTCAGTTTATCTTTGAGTTTATTGTGAACAGATAGATAGAAAGACGCAGCGGGCGACTGACAGCTCATCCCCATGCCGTACTGTTTTTTTTTATCGACTACAAGTTAGCCCTTGACTGCTATCACACCTGATGTTAAGTGATGATGCAATATCTAAGATGGAAGCGGGCTAACTTGTTAGGAGTAGGATGGAATCCACACCCTTTTTGGTTTGTACACGATGTCGTACCGGAATGTTAAAGCCACGGCGAAAGCCTCCCACCAGCTAGACCAAGACAAATTAAGAAAAATCTCAATCTGCCCCGCGGAGAAAAAAAAAGCCACGGAGGTCGTCAAAAACTGTGTGGCTAGTGTAAGATTTTACCGCGTCGATATCGAGAACGGTAAACGCAAATTTTATATGACACTGACACTCACCCATTTGAGTTTTCTCTCGATACTGCCAGGGGAGCTATTTCAATTGCATATAAAATTTGCCTTTACGCGAATGTGAAGTTTTCGATTTGTTTTGGTGAAAGCTCACACTAGGCACTCTGAAGTAAAAATGTAGTAGGTATTTACTGTATATAGACTGTAGCAAGCAATAAATTAATGCAACTTAACTATACAATGTATATTAAATATAACAAAGAAGATATAAATCACGTAGATATTACTTCGGTGGATAATTTAGTGTTAGTTATTAAATATGATTTCAATTTTAATGGCTCATAAAAGTGGTAGAGAAAATACAAAAAGCTGTAAATATTTTTTTATTACATACAACGTAAAATAATGTAACTGAGATTACCTTGTAATTATTACAAATAAAGAAAAAAGTGACGAAGTACGATTTGATTAAGTGATTTAATGTAGATTAAAAATCCTAGTTGTGTTACATAGATATCTGAAGCTTCGAACGTAGGAAAATTACCTAATACCTATCTACCTACCTATAATACCTACCTAAAACAATTAATAAATACAACACTTCATTATCCTTGTATCAAATAAAAAAAACCATTAAAACTGCAACAAAATAAGCAAAGTACCTACCTAAATATTAAAATTAACACACGTGATTATCTAAATATGTAGAAAACCTGTATGCAAATTCAGACCCGGAAACACTAAATACACTAAGGAAGAATATTTTGTGACGCTTCCATTGTCACAAGTCGAGAGAATCAAATGCAACTCGTAGTTTTGAAACAAAAACTTGAATAAAGTATACATAATTATATTAAGATTTAAGACAGTATATCTTACTTTGTCGAATGTTGTTGTAAGCGAACCTAATAAATAAATAAATAAAAATAAATAAATTGTCTGCAATACGTTTATCTGACAGAATGTTTCGTAGGGCCCGCATTAGCATTCCTAGGAGTTGTTGTAAATAGCCGAACTTTAGATCGCAACAAGGATATTTTTTTATTCAGTGACAAATTGGCCCGATCTCCTATCTCACTTGATAATAAGTGACGATGCTGTTTAAGATATTCAAAGTAGCAACTAACTTATATAAGGAGGGTTTCTTCAAACCGTACCTACCTCCAAATGGTTTTTACACGGCCCTATACCGGAACGCTAAATTGCTTGGGCCTGTGTGCATAAAGACTTCTGTTATCATAACCAATGGTTAATATAAGCTAACCGTCGGTTAGTATAATTTTACTGTTCACCACAAACCTTAAAAAAATTAGCGCTTAGCACTTATCTTTAGATCTTGTAAACAATATAACCTTAAATTTTAGTATACCTCCCTAATATTTTACTTTTTGATTTACCAAAAAATTCACCATAAAAAATGATAGATAAAAATATGTTATAAGTCTAACAAATTAACATGCGGCCAAAAAGGACTGGATTCCAGCCCGTTAAATTTATTAAAAACTAATTACCATGCACTAATAAAGTGAAATAAACAGAAAATTATATCTAAGAAATTTGTTACGATGCCTAATTGTGATTTCTTTGATATATGTATCAGTCCTATTCAAAGGGTGACATTTACATTTGGTTAAGTAATATTTTTCACAAATCGTTCATTCTACCATTCGTTCAAACGCCCGGTTAACAAACCGAAGTTGGAATGCGTGTGATGAACATAAAATAAACGCTCCTTCTTTAAATTATTAATCGGCCGTTCAATTAAACGACGATTAATGTAAAGTCTATGCACACCACCCTTAGTTGTACATCTTCGCTTCGCTAGTAGGGCGGTCACTAGCCACGGCTGATGCCTACCGACCGACCAGGCACGAGTTAATTTAGAATATATACCTAACATTGTAAATTGTTTCGAGCTGGAATTCCAACCTTAGAACTTTCTGTTGTAAGGCAAAGCATTATCAACTGCACAATACAAAATAATCTGAACAGGATCCATAACTTCGATATGACCTCATACACACCGAGAATAATAATTTTATTTCAATTTAAATTCTACACATGAATTAACGTTTTTCGAATTGACAAATATTTATACGTATTATTTTAATCGACCAGTTTACATTAAAATGTCGGTTTATAGGTCGACATGCATTAGGCAATGTTTTACAAAGAAAATGGCGCTAAAGGAAATCTTTCCAATTTGGAAACTAAACGAGGATTTTTCCTTTTTCGTCCGAGAATTGTCTTCTACGCTAGTTTCTACTCGATACACGAGGAAATATATAAAACGGTATAAAAATAAACAAGTACTCATTTGAAAATATACGAAAAATAAACTGACTTTAAATAATAAGGAACATCATTTATACTAAAGCCAAACTCGATTGAGAATGCTTGTCAACAAACAAATTAAAAATGAAGGTAGAAAATGCAACACATTTTATGCCTAATAAATTTAAAGTTATGTTTTGTTATTTTAAAAATCTTATTTAAAAGATATTAAATATATTAATTAGATTTAAGCTTACTAATCTAATTTATTGTCATGAATTCGTGATTAACAAGTTAATTAAAAAAAATAGGTGTAAAATGACTAGTGATTTCTACCTTCATTTTTAATTTGTTTGTTGACAAGCATTCTCAATCGAGTTTGGCTTTAGTATAGGTACCTAATTTCAAAATCTATACAAACCAGAGTGTAATGTTCAACATCGCGATCCTTATGAATCTGTTCTTTATGAAATATCTGATAATGATCCAAACAACCTGAAAAAATTACTACTCTAATCGATCGAAATCGCCTTCTCTTGTAGCAGAGAGGAAACCAGGCAGTAGTAGGTAGTTGTATGTTTGGCTGTAGTTTGAGAGACATTAACGTAGTCTAATGGAAGTGAAAATGCACAAGTAGGTACTCTTATAACTACTTATTAATATATTATCAGAGCCGACAGACTTTATCCTGCGCGGATCGTTGACTTGATGGTATGTAAGGAAAGTGCTCGTGATACACCTGTTGTTAAGTGATAATGCAATCTAAGATGGAAGAGGGGTAACTTGTTAGGAGTACGATGAAAATCCACACCCCTTTCGGTTTCTACACGACATCGTACCGGAACGCTAAATCGCTTGGCGGTACGTTTTTGTCGGTAGGGTGGTAACTAGCCACGGCGAAAGCCTCCCACCAGCCAGACCAAGACAAATTAAGAAAAATCTCAATCTGCCCCGCCGGGAGTCGAACCCAGGACCTCCGTCTTACAAATCCACCGCTCATACCACTGCGACAAAAATTCAACAAATCGAATCCAGTCATAAATAAACGGTAAGTAGATTCTTTGACGATCGATTTTCATTTCGGTACATTATCGATAACATTAAATGTAATGTATTTTTTATATTACGAGTATCTTAAAATACCTAGATGTCTTCAAAGGTCGAGGTCTGAACGATCACGTGCAAGTACACACGTTGATATTTTACTGCCCGCACGTACCGTCATTTATCCTTCTTCAAAAGTCAATTGTCAAGTCGGTGTGAATTTTTCACGTATTTATGCAAGGCAAAATCGGAAATGGGATGGATAGTAAATTCATATTTGATAATACGAGCTTGTAGATGCTCTTACATTTACCATTGGAGAATGCCCAAATTAGATGACTTTATCTTGTTTAGCTTACCGACCGACCGACTCCATCATTAGACCGCCAATGAAGATACATCCTTACTAATATTATAAAGGGGAAAGTATGTATGGATGTATGGATGTTTGTTACTTTTTCACGCAAAAACTACTGAATGGATTTTGATGAAACTTCACAATAATATAGGTTACATATCAGAATAACACATAGGCTACATTTTATACCGAAATTCCCACGGGAACGAGAACTACGCGGGTGAAACCGCGGGCGTCCTCTAGTAATAGATAAATTATGCAAGATTTTCAGTTGAAAAACATTAATTTTATTGGTATGGCTGAACATTGATGAGGGTTTATGTCAAGTCGAAGAAAAAACTACATTTCGGCACACATTTTTAACCGACGAAAAAAAAGCGGAGGAGGTTCTCAATTCGACACGTATATATTTTTTTTTATATATGACCACGCATAACATTTTACAGGGTTGTCCGATTTTGATAATTTTTTTTATTAAAAAGGGTACACTTCAATGGTGGTCCCATTGTCATTATGTTAGGATCTGATGATGATATCCTAGGGAAATTGAAGGAACTCTTCAAATTTTATAGGCACACTTGCAACAATTTCGGTTTTCGTGTAAGTATCGGTAGCTTTTTGGCTACTAGTGTCATATAACTACTATGTACTGTACTATGGCAGTATAGTACGACTACGTTACGTGGCGATAACTCACTAAAAAGTAAGATATAACAATTTTTAACAAAAAATAGAACCGACTCAAAACGCACTAAAAAGTAAAAAATAACCGTGTCATTCAGTTGCTTTAATTTAGGATAGGTTTGTAGGATATTTTTTATAAGACAGAGGTCCTGGGTTCAATACGCGGCTCCGCCGATTGAGGCTTTCTTAATTGTTCCGGCCCGGGTGGTGGGTCTTCGGCCGCGGCTAGTACCACAGAAAAAAATATTTCTTTTTAATCGCGGTTATATGCTTTAAACACGGCTTAACGTAATGAAAAGTTCTTGTAAATAGATTTCCCATTTCTGAAATTAAAATCTATTTACCCTACTTAGTCGACCGGCGTTAACCCAGAACTCTAAACGTTGATTAGTCTAATTAATAATATCTTCATCGATCGTTATAGCCATTAATAGCAATTATTGTGGCTAGTTACCACCCTACCGACAAAGACGTACCGCCAAGCGATTTAGCGTTCCGGTACGATGGCGTGTAGAAACCGATAGTGGTGCGGATTTTCATCCTGCTTCTAACAAGTTAGCCCGCTTCCATCTTAGATTGCATCATCACTTAACAGCAACAGGTGTGATAGCAGTCAAGGGCCAACTTGTAGTCATTAAACAAACAAAAAAAGTAATAAAATTACTTATACTTATTACCTTAAAATCTAATTAATCAATAGCCTGACGTATATTAAATTATTATAGATACCTACTTTGGTATATCTCTTGCAAAACTGGCATCTAATCTGTTATGAAATTGACTGAGTGTACTAAGCAACTTCCAAGTTGCAACAGTATTGAATAAATCGCAAGTATTAAACGTTTCTGAAGTTTAATATAACCTAAGCATTCACTCGTAGCTCAATCCTTCTTAAAGCATATTCATGAGTATTTATGATAGGTTTCCGCTAAACAAGTTCGTTGTAACCTACTTTTATAACTGCAATAGCCACTAGAAGTAACTTTTAGTATCTAGTAGTACCAAGGATATCCATATACCATATGTATAGGTAAAGCAGTTATATATGCCATGAGATTTGATCTATACCTAGATCTATAATATTTAACTATAATTTAAAGCAGCCTATCATCATGGTTATCATTATCAGCCTATTTTGTGGGCCCACTACGGAGGTAATAAAAATATAAAAGTAATACTTACTAATAGTGAAAAATCGTAAACTTGAAATATCGTAAAGCTCCAGTCTAAACAGAACCCACAACAAATTCACCCAGGTAATTTTTATTATCCTCATCTCACAGTATTACTAAAAAATATATAGAACTAAATATGACATCTAACTAACCTCATCCCTCCACATAGAAACTTCATCATTGTCTGGCTGCTATAAGAAAACATCGATTCTACGTTCATCAGAACGAGAATTTTTAACGCTTGGATGAAAGCATTTTTCAGAAGAAGATCCATGATTCGTTTCCAAAGCAACACAGCCAGCTGTTCATTTTTGTAAACCATTTTGACACAAAAAAATCTCTTGTCTAACGAGACACGGGAGTGTCACATCACCAACTTCCTGCATTTGGACTGAAATATTATAGTACGGATTCTTGGAGGAAAGAAATGCGAAAAAAGAAAGAAAAATACCTATATAAGACTCAAACTCAGAACACAGTGATCATAAGCCATATAAGCTCAAGGGGCGAAATTACGTATTTGGTGATCAATTTCACAATTAAATGTGAAAAGCGAACGGAATATACCTACTGGTTAATGTTAGCAAATGGAATTCGTGAAGTAAATGAAGTAAAGTGAATGAAGTAAAATACTTATATTTTGAAAGTCAATGCGAATTTCTTAGGTCAACAATACAACTTTAATAAGCTATAAAAGGCCATTGACCTTAAAATTAATTCTGGTTATCTTAAAATGAGGAAAAAGGTGGCGTCACACCAATGGACGTGTGGATAACTTACTAATTTGTGCTAAATAAGTACCTATATAAAGATGTGTGTCCAATTTATGTTTCTACTAACATTCTCAACAAAAAGCGACTTTTGCTCATCGGTTTTATGCAATATAGCATTTGCAGCTGTATATAAATAATAGTCTTAATAAATAGAATAATATTAGCGCCAAATATCCTTAAAGGTTTACTTTTTAAGGTTAACTAACTAATAAATAAGTAGTGTACAAAAACAAAACGGTTACACGAATGCATACACAAAAACGTTAATGTTGAGTAGGCGCCAAGTTACACCTATAAGATTATTTCATTTTTCGCGGAACCGTTTAGCAAGTAAATAAATAACTATTAAATTAAAAATTTAAAAATCCCCGACCCAAATAAAGGTTAAACTTTGGTCATTCTTCAGCAAAAATATAAATCGGTTTATCCGTTTTATTCCGGCATTCCAGGGTTTCATATGCCACATCCCATTTCCAGCATCAGGTCCTCGTCAATTAGAAACATGAAAAGAACCAGTCAAGACAAATTCACCGAGCCTTATCATTAGACCAGCTCATTGGTTCCAGAAGACATTAGTGTTTCAAATGTCAGATCACACACATGCTTTCAAGCAAACTGAGCGTGTAACATTTCTATTACACCTAACAAACGACCTTTGTTGACCTTGAAGACCTGAACCGATTTCCACCAAACATAGCTAAGAAAATTCTTGACTGATATACTTTTCAAACAAAAAAACCGCATTAAAATCGGATCATCCGTTTAGGAGTAACGATGCCACAGACAAACACATACACATACATTTACACAGATACGTCAAACTTATAACACCCCGTCGTTTTTGCGTCGGGGGTTAAATACTAAAAATTATATTATGCAAGTACTTACTTAACACTTTTAATATCAAAAGTTTTTTGCCTTTGATTCAACCTTTAAAACGCAATTACAAAAACTAGATATAAAAAGATATAAATTGTTTATTAATTGTTATTTAAATTAAATAAGTAAATTGTTTATTTAAACTGACCTATCATTTCATCACACTTGTGGTTTGTCATCAGTAATAGTGTAGGTCTGTATAAATAATTATATACGTACAACGGTCTCTTCTATCTACTTTATTAATGTTCGGTGCTTTTATCATAGACTATATAAAATCATAGAACATTCTCGTAGACATAGATATAAAAAATAAGTTCAGCGCATAGTAGCACCTGGTAGAAATTAGCTATTTACAAATCTAGGTTAATGATTATTATTAATATTACATCATTTTGTTTATCGCATAATAGATTAGATGTTTAGTATAAAGGTCGACGCACATCTATGCCCATTATACATACACGCTTAATATAACGCACACTTGTAAAAATTTTGACTTTACACTATTATTACAATACATACTTTGCTATTTAATAAATGTGAATTTGTTTTTAATTCACTTGCATTGTCATTTTCCATATCTCTGAAACTGTTTTTCTTACGATAACTTTTAAACGAGGGTTAACAATCGTAATGGCAATGTACCTAAATTCAACGCACAACAGCTTTTAGCAGTAGTGCTATTCTTTTCCTATGTGTCTTATACTTACCACATTATATTTATTTAAAAGGATAATAACTTGATACGTAATCAGATAAAAGCAATGAATACATTTTGGTAACTACCAAATGTTAAGTGTAGATAATGTCATAGTTACGTTATCTAATTTTAATAAAAGATATTTCAGTAATACTATTTCAAACATAAGCAGTGAACGTTTCCATAGCCTCTTGCAAAATAATAATATAGTATCTAATGACAGAACACAGTAGTGCAAGTGACGAATGGTCACTGTTCAAAGGTAGGTGAACTAATAAATATGATAACCTACCTTAAATATGAACATTATAAGGTAGATAAAGAGGTATATGACATTATATTTACTGATATTAATACATTGTAACTAAGACATTAATTATTGATATGAATTAATTAAGTAAAGGATCGCCTTACATTGGGGAAATCCTTATGGTAACCTATTCGTGACAATGAGCCATGAAGTAAATATTATATTTATAGTAGCAGTATGAGTTTATTTCTACGCGTGTCGCTGTTAAAATGTAAAAAAAAAATAATTAAAAAAATATTGGTTACCTTTACGAGTATAATATTGATGTGCCTTCTGGAAAACATACAGCATTGTCATGAAGAAGCAGTCGTGTATTTTACCTGTGCCTTGTGATCTATGGTTAATATCTAGTTCCTTCTACCTACTATTGGGGGCGCTAGTTACGTCCGCCAGCAAGGCGTCGGTGCAAAGTGCTGCTCTTGCTTCATAGCGTTGTGTATTTTTGCCGTGTGCGCACCATATTTGTATCAGTTACGTGATCCGTGCGCACCAAATCCAAATTATTAATGTTAATCCGGTTCCTTTCTTAAAAAATTAACTTGAAATACATTTAAAAAACAGTAATTCCAGTTAAATCTGTATATATTTTTTATCAATAAACTCGTCATATTTCGTAATGGAGAACACGTGTACGAAAGAGGGCGAAGCGTGCGAAGAACCCACAAGAAGCGCCGAATCCTCGATTTCCGATAGCAATTCTACCAGCGGGGAGGAACAAGAAGAACCCCCGCGTAAGAAATCTAAACGGAACTCCCAGGTAACGGTCGATCCCCGGATCGACGCGTTATTCAACCAGGTAAGTTTTCTTACCAATTTTATAATGCATCACCCGTGGATGCCGAATTCAAGCTCACAACAAAACGAAGTTCCTATTGCCGAACCAACAGAACAATGTGGTGAGTTTTTGACTAACCCGTCGACATCTTTCACAAAAGCAAAATCCCTAGACCTAGGCCTCTGCAAAACGGATTTCGATGAGAAAAAAATCCTAAAGAGAGCTGACGACAAAAGATTAAGCCAACTAATAGAATTACAACATTTCAATTCACCCATGTGGCAGCACGTTAGGTATAATAAGACATTAACGGAATGGTTGGCCACGCCAGGCTTTTGCAAAATGAAGGTTAACGATGAGCTATGCTCTCTGAACAAGAGCAAAGACTATCTCGCGCGTACCGAAGATGTCATGGCCGCCATTACTAATGCATTGTTATACCAAAAACAGCTGCTACAATCAGGGCTACAAGGTATCATCGATTGGGCTTATCAAGACCAATCACAATTGAATCCAGAAACCCTTTTCCATAAATTTACCGAGACTTTCGGCAAATCTTCTTTGTCATACAAATCATCTGAACAAACTTTACAAATTGTTTGTGGAAAACGTGCTGAATGTATAGAATTAAGGCGCAGAAGGTTGATTACAGAAATTACAAATAGAAATATTCAAACTTCTCTCAGCAATATACCTCCCAGCGAAGAGTTCTTATTTGATAAAACAAAACTAACTACATTTATCCATTCTCTTGGTGGTCCACAATATTGGTTATCATCTCCACAAGGATTTAAGAATAAAGAACATATAAAAAGAAAATACAATGAATCTACTCCTTCTACGGACAGGGTACAAACACAAAATAAAAATAATTTTTATGACAATTATAGAAAACAACAGACTAAACCAACATACAAGGGTAAGAGCGAGGGATACAAGCACACTAAGAATAATACATTTCGGAACAAAGCCACAAAAAAATGACAGTCAAACACATTTCAGAGGAGGTTATTTAAAATTGTTCAAGAACCGATGGCAAATTTTGGGTGCAAACAGTTTCATAATTTCAGTAATAACTGGTTCTCGAATACCCCTATACAAGAAACCTCCTCTGGTAATGCCAACAAAACAAATAATGAGCCAATATGCAACCAAACCATCACCTGCAATGACACAAGTAATTCAAAAATTACAAGACCAACATATATTACAAGTGGTTCCCAACAAAACGCCCAGTTTTATCTCCAAGCTTTTTCTGCGGAAGAAAAGCGATGGTTCCATGCGTCCGATCATCGACCTGCGAGAACTCAACAAATTTATCAAGACAAAGCAGTTCCGGCTGATCTCTCATACCACAATTCCCAGCTTCCTACAACCTGGAGACTGGATGATAAAAGTGGACATATCACAAGCTTATTTTCACATTCCGGTTGCAAAGTCTCATCAACCATTCCTGAGAATCAGCTACGGAGATCAACTGTACCAAATGACCTGTCTACCTTTTGGCCTGGCTTCAGCGCCTCACCTTTTTTCTTCCATAACATGCTGGGTTGCGGAAACCCTGCGTGCGAAGGGATGTCGAGTGGTTGTATACCTAGACGACTTCCTTCTGGTCAACCAAGACCAATCCAAGTTAGGCCTTCACGCTGCGGAAGCTGTAAGGCACTTGGAATATCTGGGCTGGAACATCAACTATCAAAAATCAATTTTGACACCAACACAAGATTTAGAGTACTTGGGAATTCGTTGGCAGACTGCAGAAAATTCAATATCATTGCCGGACAAAAGAGTAAGCGTGCTCAACGAAAACCTGAGAAGATTATTGCTAAAGAGTCAGATCACCCTGCGCGAATTACAACGGTTGCTGGGACAGTTAAACTTTGCCAATTTTGTGATACCAAGGGGCAGACTACATTGCCGCCATACCCAAATATTCCTCAGAAGATTCAACAACAAGCGCCCCCGCCTAAAAGAAACAATTCCACTAATAGTGAAGCAAGAACTGAAATGGTGGCTGGGAGCCATAAAACTCAGGTCACCGATACATCTAAAGCCAGTCTCCCACTTCTTGGCCACGGATGCCTCAGATTCAGGTTGGGGCGCACAATTAGACGAAAAACTATTATCAGGGACATGGTCAGCTCATCAAAAGCTTTGGCACAGCAACAAAAAAGAGCTCTTTGCAGTCATAGCAGCAATCAGGAACAATACAAGTGCCCTGCGGAACTCTCACATTCTAGTGCAATCAGACAACCGAACACTCATAGCATACATAAGAAAAGAAGGAGGAACGAAGTCTCTGGGCCTATTAAATCTAACATTCGAACTCTTAAACATAACAGACAGGTTCCAAATCACACTGTCAGCCCAATACCTACCGGGGCGATACAACATAATCGCAGACAGACTGTCCCGGAAGAAACCGCCATCAGAGTGGCATCTTCTTCCTCCAGCGACACAGGAAATATTTGCAAAATGGGGACAACCCGAAATCGACTTATTTGCGTCAAAGAAGACTGCAGTAGTGAGGAATTACGCCTCAATAGACTGCAGAGATCAATCAGCAAGCTTTATAGATGCCTTCAACAGACCCTGGAGACATCAGTTAGCGTGGGTGTTCCCTCCTCCAAACCTACTGCCGAAAGTGTTGACACACCTGAACTCTGCAACAGGAGTGTACTTGATAGTAGCACCCGCGTGGCCTCGTGCTTTTTGGTTACAAGATCTGAAAGCCAGAGCATTGGATCGCCCACACGAACTACAGGACCTACAACACAATCTGATAGATGCCACAACATCAATGTGCCCACCTCAGGTACAGAAATTGACCCTGAAAGTTTGGAAGATTGGGGGTGGGGTACCCAAATAAAAGATTGGACCATTCAAGAAAAAGACCTACTAAAGAAAAGTTGGAGACAATCAACCTTTTCTACCTATTTACCGGCTATCAGGAGATGGATAAACTGGTGTAAGACCTCTCAGGTAAATCCAATTTCCCCTCAGCCTGCAGAGTTAGCTAAATTTTTAATGTATTTATTCTTAAATGAAAATCTCTCTTATAGTACTATCCTTGTACATAAGTCTGCTGTCTTAACCTTCTGTGGCCCTCATGTAGAACAACAGTCGTTTTCAAATTTCATTATAAAGCATGCCCTTAAGGCCATCAGCATATCTAAACCTAAAGTTATCAGACCCTCTCTCATATGGGACCCCGAAACTGTACTTAGATGGCTTTCATCTAATTCACCTAAAGACACCCTGTTTGAAATATCTAGACGAACTGCTATAATACTGTTGCTAGCATCAGGACGTAGAGTCCATGACCTAACCTTGCTTAAAATATCAAGTGATTCTTTTTATGACACTGGGGAAAATATTTTCTTAATCCCAGCATTCGGTTCAAAAACCGATACACATTTCCATCGACAATCCGCATGGAAACTTTCAAAACATAATGATAAAAACATATGCCCTGTGACATTAGTTAGATCCTTAATAGAAAAGAGCAAGCTTAGAAGATCCGAGATTAAGAATTTAGATAATCTTTTTATCACTATATATAATCGAACTAAAGCTGCTTCTCGCACCATAATTGGGAACTGGGTTCGATCAGTTCTTAAACAAAGTGGCATAACTGCCTCGCCAGGGAGTTGCAGGTCAGCAGTGGCTTCTTTAGGGTGGTCAGATAATCAACCGATTGATGATATCTTGGCTCGGGGCAACTGGAAATCTTCAGTTACATTCTTTAACCATTATTATCGTGAGATTGATCTACCTAAAAATAACCGTAATCTATTCTTCAATACTTTTAGTGCAGTATGATAATTGATTAAATTATGTTTTTTAATTTTACAGACTTAATTGATGCGTTAACTTTATTGATCATCATAGCGTTGTGTGTAATGTAGTCCACCAGCAGATAACAAACACGTCTTCATGACAATGCTGTATGTTTTCCAGAAGGCACATCAATATAACGGTTTTACATAACAATAAAACCGATATTATGTGCCGAAAGAGAAAACATACAGCATTGTAGGAAGTTCTTCCTGGTGAAGACTATGAAGCAAGAGCAGCACTTTGCACCGACGCCTTGCTGGCGGACGTAACTAGCGCCCCCAATAGTAGGTAGAAGGAACTAGATATTAACCATAGATCACAAGGCACAGGTAAAATACACGACTGCTTCTTCATGACAATGCTGTATGTTTTCTCTTTCGGCACATAATATCGGTTTTATTGTTATGTAAAACCGTTATATTATATCCCTCATTGACTAACTTTACGATCTATAGTTGAAATTGAAAACTAAAAAAATAAATTTCGATAAGTAAGAAAACTTATTTTTTAAATGCTTAAAATAAGTTTGTAAATAAATAAAATATCATCCTCTTTGTTTCAGTGCCAGACCAGGAAGTGGAGTGGGAGACAGCGTTGGTCCCTATAAAGGACTGGCTCAGCAAACAACCACATTTGCCTAATGATGTTGGTAAGACAAGTTATAGTTATAGTTAAGGTTAATCTATTCCGGGAAGTCCGTTTAGCTTGGGATGTACTACCTATTTGTAAGATGTACAGACAGGCGGTACAGGCAGGCGTTTTTCTGTTGACGTTCAATTACAATTAGACAGACAAGTTGATAGTGCTGTCTGTCGGAATCGATTTTCTATATCTACTTTAGATTTGATATCAAATATCACAGACGGTTGATTTTCCATAAAGATAGTATGATGATCGTAATTATGATTGGAAACATCAGTCTTCCATATAGAACTAAATAAACACATCGCCGCAGCAGTTAAAAAATACAAAATCATTTTTGTGTTCATTAATTCTGTTGTACAAATTATGTATGGCAACAATATAGCTTCTTAACCTTTTTTGTACACCACCCCTTTAAAAAGGCTTTTTTTATTCGGAGGACTCTAAATAATTTCGATGCAATAGCAAAAGTATATCATATCCAGATTTTACAGCAACCAAGTAGGTAACTGTTATAGCAGTCATGCGTGTCTGGCGAATAAGATTTCATGCACGCTGGTCTGCAATTGGCCTACTTTATAGTAATAACTAATAACATTTTAAAATGTGGTAAATTATACGCGTTATGTAATAAATAACAATCAATTTAAACCAAATTAGCCGAGATGTTGAATTCCCTTTTATCTTCAGTAATTTTTACACGCATGATTTCAGGTTCAAAACCAGAGTGAATAGGTTTACCAGTCTATCTACCATATCTTCTGTCTAGTGCACTTCTACCTAATACTTACTCGTCCTTTCTTTCGGGCATGGTTATATTCAAGCGCAAACCCAAAACCAAAACTTCATTATGATTATAGTAGATGCCATAACCCAGTTCTTTTTCTTTTATTTTTATTGACTAGAAGTTGGCCCTTGACTGCTATCACACCTGATGTTAAGTGATGATGCAATCTAAGATGCGAGCGAGCGATTAAGCGAGCTAACTTGTTAGGAGTAGGATGAAATCCACACCCCTATCGGTTTCTACACGACTTCGTACCGGAACGCTAAATCGCTTGGCGGTACGTCTTTGTCAGTAGGGTGGTAAGTATTGGTGGTAAGCCACGGCGAAAGCCTCCCACCAGCCAGACCAAGACAAATTAAGAAAAATCTCAATCTACCCCGCCGGGAATCGAACCCAGGACCTCCGTCTAATAAATTAACCGCGCATTCCACTGCGCGACCTTTGATTTATAATTTAACACGTTAACTGCGAAGCAAGGCCTAAATCACCCCTGATACAACTTCCCTGTGGTGCGGCAAGGAAAAACTTGAGTTTCTCGGTCGTGCGAATGGCATAGCTTTGGTTTGGTCCAGTGTAGGAAAGAGATAAATATATATTTGAGATGCTCTAATGGTTCCGTACTCGGTGGTGTACCTACCTTGGTACCGGATGTCTTAGGCCTCGTGCCGCACTGAATTAACGTAATTTTAATGCAGTGCGGAACGAGGCTAAAACGTCCCATATACCGCACCCAACGCGAGCTTCCCGCGACCAGTGTTGTGCATCACGTCGATTGGAGAGCACGTCCTTTTACAGCGCCGAACATGTCTAAACGATGTCGGAAGAAGTTAATTTAAAAAAAATCAGAAACAGAGCCCGAGGCAGAATAAATAGGACAGTTTCTTTTCTACTTCTGGTTGCCTTTCTTTTCTATTCTGTGAACCGCATTAAGATTTTCATATACAAATAGATAGATAAACCTTATGCATAAACCGTGATCCATTATTTTCCAATAATAAGTCTGTAATAGGTGCCTCTTAATGGTATAGAATGGAACGCTTCGTGCGCGAGTCCGACTCGCACTTGGCCGGTTTTTTTTTCTTTATGGCGCCTTCAAGCACAATTTAGATTATTAAACAAAATAGCCTTCTTAATCCTTTGATAGCTTTGTGTTGTTTTGCCAGGTTTTGCCCTTAAAACGATCTAATGAGATATAATTGATCAAAATCGGTCAAGTCGTTGCGTAGTTAAGACAGTTTAAAAACGCCGATATTATTTTTCCCATCACTAATCTCAGCGAAAATTTGCCCTATTTCAGTGCGTTACGAGGTGTATAAGATCCCATATTTTGTTTTGCTAATAATTCCTAAACTAGCCATCAGATCCCGGGGCGACGGTGGATTAGGGTTCATCAATTCACTGTCTATATCAATAAGGACCAAAATTCTCATTTATCTTTGATTTCGCGCCAGAAAATGGATTTTAGTCTGTAAAAGGAGGTGGGGTCTAATAGACCGCGTGTCGCCCTAACGTCTGGTCACGGTACGGGCCGATTATACCTCGTGCCGCAGGAACGGAAAGTATGCAAAAATTGGTGCCGCAGCGAACATGTTAAGCGATTAGCGATCTCAACCAAACTTTAATTATAATCACGAAATAGAGTAAATAAACAACGCTTTAAACTTTGTAGAATTTAAATGGTTTAGACTTTTGTTAGCATCTTGTGAAGCCACCAATATCTAAACTCAATAGTTATATTATGTTTTTTATTGTCGTAAATTTAATTCAGCATTTATAAAAGGTCGAACGTCAGGCCGTCACTGGCAGGAAAAAATGCACTTCGCACATCAGTACGTCAGTTACTATAATTAAATATCAGATTTCAACAGAACCAGGACATTATGCAGTCAATACTTCCTGATTAATTATCGTTTCCTTGTATTGCAGCTGCTGTTTTATAAATTATAAGAATCCTTAAGTCACCTGTGTCCTCATTGAGAGCAACCGTCATTCATTGTAACATCTCAGCAGGAAATAATTACGGGTCCACTGTTACCGCCTACTTTCTTAGTAACCTGCCTACCTTACCTGCTGTTCTCTTTTTTAAGGAACATGTTTCAGCCATAGATTACGCATAGATAGGCAGTACTTTACTCTTTCTAAAGTGTTCTTTTTTTAAACACAGATTTAAATAACCAAAATCTTTTCTAATAATTTTGTATTCACCCAAATGAACATATAGGTAAATAAAAGACGTAATAGTTGTTGTGTTGTTGTTCGTTAACCATACATATTAGGTTTCTCAGAAATATAAGGTATTAAATCACAAGTAATCGCTACCGAGCTCCTACGAGGAAAAATATTTTTTATCATAAAAAATGTGTTTAAAACAAACGAGTAAATAAAACTTGCACAAGATTTATTGAAGCTTAAAGCTCGTATTCACTTTCGCGGACTTTTTGGGTCACGACATGCAATGTTTTCGCAACGAGTGGTAAAAGCTGTGTAGTTCCAACAATATCTGCTACATTGCTGGATAATTGAAGGTCAGAAATATTTTATTTTTTATCGTTATGAAACACGTATGTTAAATAACATCTTTAAGTAGAATCACGCGTAGCATTCCTTCAGTAATGAACGAACGGAGGAGTTTAATTACGGAGGAATCTGTCTTGGCTCGTCAGATTTTCGTAAAATTTTGTGTGCATATCGGTTAGGTCTGGCCGTCTGCGAATTAGACAATATATATTTTTCATCCCTCTAAATGTTAACGGTCGTCCACCCTTATGTTTTTTTTTATTTTTTTATGATACAGAAATACATAGGTACAACATCTTAATTTTCACCCCTATATATATTTTATTTTAAATAATATACATGGCAAAACAACGTTTGGCGATTTAGCTAGTATTTCTATAACAGGTAGGAGATACAGCAGCTGTTAAAGTTAGTTTGTCATACCTATCCCATAAGAACAATAAGTACCTAAGTTTATTTGGAATTGCGAACTTTCAACTAGAATTTTTTAAATAATTTTTTCGGCATATTTAATTTTAAAATCCCGAAGACAATAGACATTTCTAATCGCGAACCTACTTGACCTACTAATTTCTAACACCGACCATTTCAAGCCTCTATGTTAATTTTTAAGCAACACCTATTGTAACAATTTGCAATGGTAAAAAGGAAGAGACACGACACGACAAAGAAAGTCATTGTTTTATTTATTAACGTTTAAAATGCTAATAAATGCTAATAGATTCAGTACACAAATAGGACTTATGCAATGAACAGTAAAGCGTATATTGCGTTGCACCTACTTCACAACTAGACGCAAGTATTGTTCCGACGTGTTACACATTGTATTGACTAATGCACTTTCTGACAGTGGGTAGAATTAGCAACATAGTTTTTCTAAGAATCAATGACGTGACCAATTTTCCCCCGTCTCTTAAAGCGAAAAGAAAAGCTTGTGTTATGATTGAGAACAAAAATACGTGACGATAACTAAACTCTAAATTACACGGAAGTCAGGAATCTATCTTCAAAACCGATGGTAAAGTTATTACAAGTAGTCAAACTTGACAGACTATTTTTTAAATTAATATCAAAGAATGCGGAACCGACGGGATGGTCAAACTGGACTGGACGAAGGTATACTTTATCAATAACCCCTGAAATTAACACATGCAGCGCAGTGAAATGTAGACAAGTCATTTTCCATATACCTTGTCAAGTTCTGCACTGCTGTAGACAATGGTTTCTACTTACAACAGGTCCCTTCCTGCAAAAATGCTATCAAGGGAAAGATATGACAACAGTTCCATCTAAAATAGAAATAACTAGCGACATGGCAATTTTTTATACGAAATTTTTCTATTTTTATTTAAGCTAAAGATGTTTTTGCGTAATCTAATCTAGATTCAGTTAAAAGGCATAAAATTTAACACAGCGTTAAAACACAACAGCGAATGTACAAAATAACAGTGGCAAAAATTCCATGATGCAAGATAAACCTGGAACATCATCATAACATTTTAAAATGTTTTTTAATGTATGATTAAGTACCTACTTCCTTTCAGTATAAATGTAAATTAGGTAAAAAAGGTAGTTTAGCTCTTAGCCAGTTTTTCCATAAATTAAACCAACTACTACAAAAAGTCATCTTTTTTGTTAGATACACGTATCTTACCCCTGTTCATAATATCTTTACTAATTGGCTTTTGTTAGATTTTGTGGGTAAATTGAATGAATTATATCAAATAATTGATGGCTTAATTTCCCACCAAACAATTCTGAAAAAAATGTCGTTTTTCTAATTACCACTGAATAATAAACAATGGGAATTTGAAACTGCGATCAACTTCCTTGTTCCCACATAGAACAAATATTTTTTCAAAGATTTCCGTGTATGAAACTATGAAGATCTGAGACGGGCCAAGTAGATGGTATTGGGCTCTTCTAACTTAAAAGTAAATTTTCAATAGCAGCCTGAACTTGCGGAGTTGACGGTAAGCATTTTAGACCTAACACCAAAAAAATTCGAGCTGCCCCAGATCAGTGGGCTTAAATGGGGATCATGAATATTTAATGCCTATTTACCCGTTCTGATTCGTTTGATATTACTCTCCCGTATGAGAGAGACGACCTGTTAGAGTAGAGTAGGTAGGTAGGTACATATATATCACGTTTAGGTATGTATACAGAATATCACAGATGTATATCTTATGTTTAGAATGTATAATATTGTGCCTATTCGTGATAAACCCAGCACGTGTTGTTTAAAATTCATGATATACAGTTTGATGTGATCTTTTTGAGCTAGCCAGCATGCCGTCTAGTATAAAAGGCCATTTGACAACTATAAAAGTATTCTACAAAATGTGGTAGGTTTTATCTCCAGATTCCCTCTTCTATAAGAAGTCAGGCCTGACCTAAATATAGGGTATAAAACTAGGCTGATTGATGATGACGAAGTGCCACGACGGGTCAAGTGGCTAATATGGCTTCTGATCAAGGGGCTATGAAGTATAGGGCTTTTCTAAAAAAAAGCTCTTAGGCTTGAGTTGAGAAATCGATGGTGTTTCGCCCCCGTTCCTCGGATCCTCTCTCCTGTAAAATGACAAACCTAACAATAGACTATTAAAGTGGGTAGGTGATGATGATATCCTAAACATCTTCAGATGACATCCTACTGCGGCGCTTCTACGTCAGTTGCGGGCAGAGCCTGGAGCGCGTCAAGAAGACTATGGACCTCTTCTTCACCATCCGTGCCACAACCCCTGAGCTGTTTACTAAGCGGGACCCGTGGTCGCCGGAGATCAGACAGGTTTTTGAGATTGCGTAAGTCTAACTATAATTGGCCTTTCGTTTTCATTTGATTCGATGTCCACAATTAATTAATTGAGTGGCGAAATCTGACGAGCTGCGACTAGGCATCTGTTTCTGTCAATATAATTATGTAGACGTTGAAATATCGAAAATTAATTTTATTTAATACTAATATCTATATCTATATATTTATATATAACTGAGGTTACCTAAAGAAATTTTGTAGGTCATCGCCGCTGTAATAAAACGGATCAGTAACGCTATTCTTAAATCTGAAACGAAACGTCACACTTTTCTGGGAATGTATTACGACTATACTAAAGCCAAACTCGATTGAGAATGCTTGTCAACGAACAAATTTAAAATGAAGGTAGAAAATGCAACACGTTTTATGCCTAATAAACTTAAAATTATGTTTTGTTATTTTAAAAATTATAATTAAAAGATATTGAATAAAATATCTTTTAATTATAAATATCTTTTAAATATAAAGCTTACTAATCTAATTTATTGTCATGAATTCGTCATTAACACGTTAATAAAAAAAAAATAGATGTAAAATGACTAGTGATTTCTACCTTCATTTTTAATTTGTTTGTTGACTAGCATTCTCAATCGAGTTTGGCTTTAGTATAGGTATTATTTATTATCCCACGTAAGTATATCATTGGAAAGCGCCTTGATTTCCTAAAAAAAGACATATTTAGAAAACCAATTTTAAGATAATCTCGAACTAAAAATTTGACGGAAATTTCCCTTAACATTATTGGCACCTTTGAACCTATTTGCTTTACTATAATTTAGTTTTAATTTTACATTACCTATCCTTATTAAGTGCATATTCCTTTATTCCAGAGACATGTGCCCATTACCGAACAAGACTAAAGAAAACTACAGGGTGTTCATCTACAGGCTGAGCAACCCAGACTACGACTTGTTCAACTTCATAGACGCTATCAAGACATTCTTCATGTTGGCTGACACGCGCCTGACGGAGGAGGACGACATACCCTCGGGGGAGATACCGATATTTGACACTACCAACATCACGCTCAAGTTTATAGGGAAAGTTAATTTGGCAATCTTGAGAAAATACATGCTGTATACACAGGTACCTATAATTCTTAATATTACATATTTTTTTAATATGACCAATAACAATCAATTCCCCTCCAATTATTATTGGTCCACACTATAATAGGGATACGACTATAGTCCAAAGTGCAGGAACGAGCATATTATGGACCTACCTACCTCCCAGTGTTGAGTCAGGCACCTTTACTGTGGAGCTTCAAATTAAACCAGTTATTCTTGTATATTTAGGTTAATACGTATATGTAATAATGTACTCTCCTATAAGGGGGGATTGGCTCTGTAGTGGGCCGTTAATAGGCTGAAAATGATGATGAATAATGTACTCATATGTATAAAATAAGTTTGCATTTAAGTATCTTTAACTGACGAAAAACAAAGGAGGTTCTCCATAGAGCGTCTGCTAGTACCTGAGGAGATATTAATTTAATCCTCCTCTTTGCCTCAGAAATGACTCGCTTTCAAATAGCTGTTCAGATCATTCGACTTGGGGTTTAATGTTATTCAATGTTTTATATTTTTTCCTTGAATTTCCGACGGCGGAGTTAAGAGTTTTTATATTGTTATTCCGAAAAAACCTCAATGTTTGGAGTCTTTGAACTGAAAGATGGGAATCGAATCCAGCGCTAATTGCCTTGAAACTTTTAGTTTGTATGGGGAGAAAATATTGAAATACAGATTTAGCCGTGAAGATTAATTATTATTTTACACTAATTGCAATGACGCATAACAGATATAAACTAAGTTTTATGTCCGGGAACATGACTTGTTATTAAAAAAAAAATTGGTAGGTACTTGAATAAGTATCCATTGTCTGTTTCTAGTAATTAATAGGTATTACCCATCACGTTTATAGTTTACGCAGGAAGTTTACGTGCTAACTCTATACAATTGCAGGCCGTTGCGGTTACTGGCGAAACTGTATAATCGTTGTTTGCCAGTAATTAGAAATAGGAATTTTACTTCACACAAAGTAACATGCATTACACAAACCCGCGTTTACATCGTTGAATACCTTCTATTTCTATTCAGAATTTAAACTATTGTAAGTGTTTGATATTGTGCTCATGTGGATATTGGCCAATTAATCCCATATGGTTCCCTAAGTCTTCAAATTGTGCAGCTTAAGGGACTACTTTTATCTACACTTATTCATCTCTTACAGTATATATGTCCATAGAAAACAACGATTTTGTGTGGACACGCGTTCACATCCGTTCAGCTTTTCGCCTCCGTTCAGCTTTCGTTAAACGAGTAGGTACCAATAGTGTAAAATGTGGACAGGGAGACCAAAATAATCCAGCGAAAGGAGCTAAATATGTTTAATTAGTCTCTTGAATATCGATTCGTCGATTGAATAAATGCGCAATGCAATCGGGCTTAAAACGCACTTAAATGCATTTTTAACTTTTACCACAAATGTCATTTGCGAGTATGTATAAATTTAATACACCCTGTATTAAAACATATGGCTACATTTAAAACAGAAATGTTAATTTTAAAGTCATGGAAATTACAATAGTTTTGTAAATTCATATCGTCTTTTGGACAAGGTCCTTGACACCGGCATAATGGGTAATAAATCTTTATGACTAGAAAGTGAAAGCCATATGAAAGCCTTTGCCAAAACCTAACTAAATGTATTCAATAGCCAATTTAGAAAAAGTTAGTGACTATATTGAGCTACGCGCTGGGAATCGAACGCAGGTGCATCTGGTTTTTTTTTTTATTTTTATATCGACTACAAGTTGGCCCTTGACTGCTATCACACCTGATGTTAAGTGATGATGCAATCTAAGATGGAAGCGGGCTAACTTGTTAGGGGTAGGATGAAATCTACACCACTATCGGTTTCTACACGACATCGCACCGGAACGCTAAATCGCTTGGCGGTACGACTTTGTCGGTAGGGTGGTAACTAGCCACGGCGAAAGCCCCCGACCAGCCAGACCAAGACAAATTAAGAAAAATCTTAATCAGCCCCGCCGGGAATCGAACCCAGGACCTCCATCTTATAAATCCACCGCGCATACCACTAAGCCACGGAGGTCGTCAAGTGGTTTAGAGCAACACGTACATGTCTCTAGATCTAAAGAAAGCATTCTAAACCTGTATCAAACATGTCAGTTATTAAGAGAATAGATTATGAATATAAATCAATATTTAATTAATGTCATTTAATTTCAGGAAGCAATACCAATCAGACTGAAACAAGTGCATCTAATCAACACTCCGTCATATATCGGCAAAATATTCGCACTCTGCAAGCCCTTCCTAAACCCGAATGTTGCTAAACTGGTAAGATTATAATTTTTGAATTTAAATTTAACATTTAAAAGCTATGGCTACGCACGTACTTCTGGCCCTTGAGCTCGTCTCTGCCAAAGCTGCTATGCTTGCCTAAACAATCTGGTAGGTAGGTAAGTAAGTTTAATCATGGCGGAAGTTACTAGGTTAGATTTACAACTAAAAAAGCTATAAATGCCTACCTAAAATTTTGCAAACTGGGACTGGAATAGGTAACTGTGCTAGAGGTCTAGCAAAGTATTTATACGGATACTGCTTAATTGAATTTATACATAAGGCCTTATTTATTGTATACCTTACTTATTGTATAATTTTCAACAAGATTTTAAATTGCAAGAACCCGAAGCTCAGAAGCAAAAGTAAATACCTATTTTTGCTTCTGATAAAATCTAAAATAATGAAACTTTTTCGTGAAATTATTCAGATACCAAACTAATATCTAAGTATATAATAGGTAATTAATAAATACCTACCTACGTTGATACATAAAATGTAAATTCTTTCTACAGAATACCGGAATATACGAATTTAAACTAATTATGGGTACATTATGGTGGTCATTATGATCACATGACTACATAATGGATACATAATTTAAATAAAATTCAGCGTTGAAGGAAATCCCCAACATAACGATTAGGTATTATTATTTTTAAAATTATAATTATGTACCCAACTAACCAAAATTAAAATCAAATTTGAAATGTCAAGGTCGTTTATAGGTACGTCAGGGTTTTGTAAATTAACACAAACTTTAGGTAGGAAATTGTTATAATTGTAAATATGGTAACATCAGAAATAGCTACCTATTTATTTAGGTATAAATAAAACAAAAATCATGTACCAAAAATATAAAAAAAGTTTGTGTCTTTCGACCATGACCACCCATGACTATCTTATTAAGTAGGTACCTACCTTAACATGGGATATCATGAGATTGAAAAATAATGCCAAATTCAAGTCCGCGTTGAAAGTCTCATTTTACTTGTACCTAGTAAAAACAATGGGTTTTGAATCAGTAGCCGAATGCGATTAGTACGGTACGGTAAAAGGTACGCTCATACTATATATGATAGAGATCTAACAAAGAGCAACCTAAGTCCACCACTTCGTTATGGAACAGTCACCAGAGTAGTGGGCTGGTGGGTCTAAGTTACCAAACCCCCTATCATAAAGTTGGCGAGCTTGCTAAGTAGTAGTAGTAATGTGACGTAAAAAGTTAATTAAAAATAGGTTGATGAATGATGATGATACTAAAAACATTTAAGTCGCAGCATTATAAGCTGAATTATATAAGCAGGCAAGAGCTGTAAAGTCCTACGTGAGTACCTTCAGGAAAATCTGAATGTGTTTTAATATGTACTCATCTGTATTCTGTAGATAAAATTCCACGAGCCCGGTTCCGACACGCTGTACAAGGACGTGCCTCAAGAGCTTCTGCCCAATGAATATGGTGGCAAGGCGGGCTCCGTCGACCAGATCAAGCGGTACTGGATGAAAAGGGTCGAAGCTAAAAGGTAAGGTATTTCTTTTCTCATAGTTTTCCTGATGTTCATCTTTTTTTAATGTTATGGCCTACCTACTATCATTTGCAATAGAAATCAGGATTATAAAATGAGATTTTACTCTTCTGCAGATCTCCTTTCGCTAATTCGATCACGAGGAGACATTGTCCATTCGAATACTCCATCGCCCGCAGATCTGAGTGTATTGGATAGGCCCATAGTCAGAGAGCATAGTTTTTGAGACTTGTTCGTTTGTAGTCCCTAACTAAGGCCTATGTGCACCAAGATTTCGGTTATCATAACCAACGGTTAACATAAGCTAAACGTAAAATTTGCTGTTCACGACAAACCGTACACCGGTTAAGGACGTAAGCTCGGTTAAGAGAACCGCCCGGTTTACGTCCTTAACCGGCGTAGATGTTATACGGGTTTATTATAAATAGTAAAGTTATGTTAACCGTTGGTTATGATAACCGAAATCTTGGTGCACACAGGCCTAAGAGCAAGACAATTCGTGATGACTGTCAAGACGTCATGTTACCAAATTATTCTTGACAACGAAATAGGCCTGTAATTTTAGGGAGGTGTTATACCATTGTATAAAGAAGAGAGCCTCGATATTCTTATGCCAAGCTTCAGTGGTGTATACTTGAGAGTTCTGAAATTGACCAATTGCTAAAGGTAAGGTCCTTTAGCGATTGGTCAATTTCAGAACTCTCAGGTTTCTCGAGATTTTTGGGTTTCTAATGCTTTGGTGTGATTCCGTCATCATTTAGCGCTTTGTTATTCTTCATTTGTTTGTTGGTAATAAATATTTCGTGCCTGGTATAGGCTTATGTCTTCGGAATAATGTTGGTGAATTCAGTTCTAAGATCGCTGACAAAATTATTACAGTCGTAGCAGTATTGTCTAACTGACTGACCGGAGCCACAACATTACAATTTAAATATATTATACTAATAACGCATTATACTTTTCAGAAACTGGTTCCTAGCCAATGACAAGAACTGGGCAGTAGACGAATCGCTTCGACCATCGTCAAGCACCGACGAAAAGATCGATAAAGTAAAGGATCTACCTGGTTCTTTCCGTTCTCTGGCTTTCGATTAATCGAGAAACTAGTAATATAATCATAATTTATAACTAATCAATTGTAATCTGAAACGTAATGGGATGCCAATAGTTTTTAGCTATATATAAATGCTGATTGATAACAATAAGGCTCAACAAAGCAATGATTAATCGAATGTTCCCACATGTGTATCAATTCTTAGTAGACTTAATCTGCTGAATGAATAAAGATAATTTAATTCTACAAACCGGTAGTTTAAAATATTTTGCTGACCAGCACTAATCCAATGAAGTCCAAGAATAGGGGAAATCTAAATAAATAATAAACATTTACCTAACTAAATTTGAATCTAAGAGTATGTATTGTAACTATAAATGTTATCTACCTGTCAGCATATAACAGCTGAACGACTTGGAAAAGGAATTAGTAGCTTGCGGATCTATTGACAAAAGATGGAACAATAGTTTAGGGATAGGGGTTAGATCACTTATTCGCCCGCGCGATATAGTACGGAATGGTTTTGTAGATGATTACTAGTACTTTTATGTATGTATTCTGTTGTATGTTGTCAGAAAGACGACTCGCACCTTGCTCGCTGCTAGGAGTTATGCGGAGCCACATCAAGTGGTCTAAATATTTATCGTAGTCTGCCAACAAACTACCCGCTAGGTAGGTAATAAAATACTTGATAATAGTAAATCTTTATGTTCCCTGTACCGTGTTGTCACATAAGTAGATAAACGGAACCCAGACAAAGCTTCTTAGGAACGTGCAAAATTGTTATTTATTTTGGTAGGGTTGTCACAATAGGTTAAGACAAACCAAATAACGTGTCGCACTGACATAACCCTAAGATTGTCAACTAAGTGTGCCAGCGTAAACCGGTTTTTTCCACTCTCGCCGCGTACGCGACAAGCGGTTGGTGGTCACTCACACATGTCTCGCATGCTTGTAGTAGTGCCACCAATTCGCGCGGTAGTATGAAGCTTTGTCTCCGTTCCGTTTATCTACTCATGTGGTGCATGACCATAGGTACAACTTACAAGGTGTCTGTGTAGGAACGATAATTATATTAGTAAGTTATAGAGAGCCTTTTTTTGTACATTATTAATTTTATTGAAAAGGTTTAATAATGATGTTTATAAATTATATAGCAATCTCTTTTTAAAGTTACCTGCTATTTTATTCATTATATTGATTCTTCCCTTATGCAACTACAGATGTCACTGGTAGTTTATTTTTTTGTTTTATAAGTAAATTAAATTTTTTCGACTCGGCCTAAGATAAATAATAATTGAGTTGTGGTTTATGTATAAATACTCTGTTAACATATTTTTGATGGATTTTTGTTATAATTTATAAACTGGTATATTAATTATATGAATAGTTTAATTAAATGGTGATATTTCAGTATCTGGTTTTATTTAGATACTAACTGAACGGATGACCTTTTGTACTTCAGATCTCTGGAAACTATTTTTATGTATAAGAAGTTTTTATAAGGTATATTGATTAGTTAAGGTGGCAGGTAAAAATAATTTATATCCATATACCTGTTGTATAAGTTTATTTTTATTTAATTACCAAATTCACATTAGTACCTATAAACCTTTATCGCGTAAATATTTAAAATAATTCAAACAAAAATATTAAATAATAAAAACGCATCGCATTAACAAGCGCAAGATTTTTTTGAGAGAGCGACTGAGACACTTAAGTTTCAACTGGCGAAATTAAAATAGAATCTTTGTACAAAAACATACACGTACGAGTAAAAAGAATTGTTTGACAAGTTTGCAACTGACGGTGGTTTACTTAAGTTATCACTATATATAATATACCTTATGCGGGCTTCATAAGAAGGCTCAGAGTCACTCAGCGGGCGATGGAAAGAGCAATGCTCGGAGTATCTCTGCGCGATCGAATCAGAAATGAGGAGATCCGCAGAAGAACCAAAGTAACCGATATAGCTCAGCGAGTCGCAGAACTGAAGTGGCAATGGGCGGGGCACGTAGTTTGAACAGCTGATGGACGTTGGGGGCCCAAGGTGGTAGATTGGCGACCCCGCACCGGAAAGCGCAGCGTTGGTCGACCCCCAACCAGGTGGACTGACGACATCAAACATGTCGCAGGGAGCCGCTGGCAACAGGCGGCTCGGGATCGTTGTGTTTGGAAGTCCCTAAAAAAGGCCTATGTCCAACAGTGGACGTCTACAGGCTGATAATGATGATGATGATGATGATAATATACCTATTATAAAATAAAGTCCTCCACGGAGTCTGTCTGTCTGCTCGCGATAAATCCAAGGACTGCGATTGCATATAACAAAAAAATGTATGGAACAATTGTTTTCCTTGATTAGGGACTACAAAAAGGCCGCCATGGTGTAAATCTATCTTTTACGGATATCTTGCTATACGCATTATTCCTTTAAAAGAAGGCCACATACCTCAGAAGGGGTGCCTCGACAGTCTTAAAAATTGCTGTAAAAAATTACAGCATTTTAGTGTAAAAGTTAAACTAATTGAAACAACTAATAAAACGTTTTATATATTAAATCAATATGCTCACGCAGCGAACCAGTCCGTGACCCGTGTGGAAATATTTAGGTATCTGTAGAGTACAATTTATTTTCTTTAGTGTTGTTGGTTCCAGAGGCGTAACCAGCAATTTATGCGCCCTGTGCCAGCGTACGTAACTGCGCCCTACAGACTTGTAACTGACTCTAAATAAGGCATTATTTGTATGTGGTCTGGTCATTTCTGCGCTCTGTGCCTGGGCACCGCTGGCACTGCCCTAGTTACGGCACTGCTTGGTTGCATAGGTACACTATTTTGGTGGCGAAGTCGCGGTTTTTTTAACCGACGAAAAAAAACGGAAGAGGTTCTCAATTCGACACGTATATTTGTTTTTTTTTTTTTTATGTATGACCACGCATAACTTTTTACAGTGTTGTCCGATTTTGATAATTCTTTTTTTATTAGAAAGGGCATACATCCAAGGTGGTCCCATTGTCCTCATGTTAGGATCTGATGATGATATCCTGGGGAAATTGAAGGAACTCTTCAAATTTTGGAGGCACGCTTACAGCGATTTCGGTTTTTGACTCGGTATCGGTAGCTTTTTGGCTACTAGTGAAGTATAATATACTATGAGAGTATAGTACGAGTATGTGATGTGGCGATAAATCACTAAAAAGTAAGAAATAAAAATTTTTAACAAAAAATAGAACCGACTCCAAACGCACTAAAAAGTAAGAAATAACTTTGTCATTTAGTTCCTTTAATTTACTTAAGCATATCTAGGAGTCGGTGCCAGCCAAGGCTTCTACTTTCAAGGACGTTACCTAGAACCCACAAACTGCTTTACTACGTAAAATAAATGTTCCTTAAACTTGGCTGGCACCGACTTCATAGATATGCTTAAGTAAATTAAAGCAACTAAATGACACAGTTATTTTTTACTTTTTAGTGCGTTTGGAGTCGGTTCTATTTTTTGTTAAAAATTTTTTTTATCGACAACATGTTGGCCCTTGACTGCTATCACACCTGATGTTAAGTGATGATGCAGTCTAAGATGGAAGCGAGCTAACTTGTTGGATGAAATCCACACCCCTATCGGTTTGTACACGACATCGTACCGGAACGCTAAATCGCTTGGCGGTACGTCTTTGACGGTAGGGTGGTAACTAGTCACGGCGAAAGCCTCCCACTAGCCAAAATAGTTAATAGCATCTGCTAGTTGTTAAATAAAATATCTTTTACGATCCCGTAAGCTTTAAGGTATGCAATTTATAGATGCTATGAAAATTCATCTTTCTTATTTTTTTTTATCGATTACAAGTTAGCCCTTGTCTGCTATTATTATTCTTCTTAGCTACAGGTACAGGTAAGGTGAGTTTATAATACCTAACAATTAAAGCCATTTTCAGAGAAGCGGCTATAGACATATAAGTTATTTGGGTTTTGTTCAAAATTAAAAAGCTCAAATGCATTTTTATACATATTTATTGCAAACGACATAACAACATTAGATATACAATCAATTTATGCTTCTAAATATAAAATACCATCATTTAATTTTAAAGTAAATAATATCTGTTTTTATCATAATCATTATTTTTTGCATTAGGTATACTCGTGGGTAGACCTATACAATGCTATAAAGTACCTTATCCAGGGAAAATTATTATAAAATTAAAATTGATATTCAACTTTCAAACAATGATAGAACTAATGATCCTGTCATTAACTAGCACTTGTTTCCTTAGTTTTCAAAAATTATGGATGCTCTACTTGCTATTTAAAAATATCTTATTAAACCCAACTATCTTCTAAAACTTGTAACTTACAGTACAATTACTTATTCTGCTCTTAAGGAGTTAAGAGATGGAAACTATAAGGTGTCATTGCCATCAAAGAGAGAAGACTACTATCCAATTAATGTAACGATTGTGGAAATATCATTGAGAGTCTTGAGTACTCTCTCGACTGTGGAAACGGGGCTTAACAGATTTAGTAAATATAAAATTTAGTAAAGGTAAAAAATAAATATTCAGTCAATAGCCAGTGTCCGGAAAGAGCCGCTCATCGTGTTGTTACCGTTCTCTTTTGGTTTTTTCTTTAGGTCTGCTTTCCACAAAGGCTCATTCAGGAACATTTTTCTGCAGCAAAATAAATTCATCATTTTTATTAAGGTCGGTCATTTTCATCTACAAAACCCTTCATGTTCAGTCAAGAGCTCAGATCAGTCTGCGGTCAAGAGGCTGTCCCTTTTCGTTTCATTTGAGTGAAAGACTACTTTGAGAACATGAAATCTGTGAGGGTTTTATGTTGATGAAAGTGATCGAGGTTGAAGGTTTAACTCTCCAAAGATTAAATACCACCAATTTTTACAATTTGGACTTTAAACGGAAAACATAGAAGAAAGGAATGTTTTTTCATAAAACCCATATGTGTGGGATGTCTGTGAAGAGGTCTTTAGGTTTCTAATAAAATTATTTTCTAAACTAAATAATTATTGCCCGAGAGACACTTCCAAAGTGGTACAAATGTGTATACCACACCACCCCGTGTGTGGTTTTTGTACAATAATAAGTAAATTACCTCCTCTCAATAATTGCTTCAACCCATTCTTTGTTTTGTTCAACCAAACTCTGCGCTTCACCACCGTACTCAGTCGGAAGACATTTTCGATCGATTATGGTGTACAAGCTCTCGTGGTCAGGGAAGAAATTAATCTGTAAAATAAGATAATAAATAATAATATTATTTTTTCAACTATTAAATATATATTTATCTGTACAAATTAACATGAATCAAATAAAAGTTACTGTGTTTATAATAAATTAATTAGGTTTTTTTTCATTACAAGTTAGCCTTTGACTGCAATCATGGTAATTGTTGATCCAATCCAAGATGGAAGCTTGCTAACTTGTAAGGAGTAGGATGAAATGAAATGAAATCCACGGAAAACATAAACTACGTGGGTGAAACTGCAGACAGCCGCTAGTCTCATATCAAGAGCAAAACCTGTAAATAATCTAAAGGGCGAACTAATAATAGAATGAGTAGTAATAATACGTACAATATCACAAATTTCCGCGGGTAAGGCTGGCTTGATGAGAGCGTAGAACTTGTCGTAGAAATATGGTGTGTTTATGATTAATATTTTCTTCACACGTATCGGCATGCCTTCCTGTAAAAGATTTCATACACAAAAATGTATATAATACATTTATGTATATAATGGAGTTAAATTTCTACGCAATTTCCACTTATAATAAGTTTAATACATACATTTGGCAAGGGTACAATGATTTCATCATCATCATCATCATCATTATCAGCCTATTTTAAGGCCACTGCAGTTCAGACCTTACTCCTTACAAGATAGATAATGTGGAGCTTAGACCTACCACAAGGGTTCAATGTAGGTTGGCTGGCTTATGTTGATACTATTTATCATTATCACGATATCGCGATCACTATCAGATGTAATAACAATAACCGGAACCGATTGGTCTACGTGCTCTTCAAGGCACGAGGATTTAACGCCTTCAACTTTACTTCGGGCTGAGAATGTTAACTGAGTGTCTCTTCAACAAAAGAAAACCTCAAACCAAGCCTCGAACCCAGAACCTCATAATAGGAAGCCTCGTCGACTCGCGAACAGCCATTGCTGAAGGACTCTTGTAAGAACTTGAAACTGTTACAAATACATAAACAATTTTAATTTTTGATCTGTTGTCAAATGTCAAAAGTTCTTTTGTCTACGATCTGTTGTACCATAATTGTATATAACCACGTAACGCTCAAGATGGCGCATTAAACATTTTAATAATGAAAAGCTATTTCATTAACACATAATATCAAAGTTGACCTTCTATAAGGAATCAACGAGTTAAGTTGACTTGCTATATCAAGTTTCAACAGTAAAACACAATATAAAATTGACCTTCTATAAGTTATCAACACAAACCACCACGATATTGACTTTTGAGCTGCCTGCATCCATCGACTGTTTGATGTTGTCAATTTATCTAGTGGGGGATCGATCAACACTGAGCTTCCGGCTGTTTAATGTTACAACTCTTTAAATAATAAAAACAATTTACCAGTAAAAACAAGAGGTAATCCCTTAGATACATAATGTTCATCTTCGATATCATCTTCAGCGTATAGTCGGACATGTCTAGGATGACGTAGTGACCGTCGGCTAAAAAGGTCTTCTCAATCCAGTAGTCTCCCTGCAACGTGTGAGTTCTCAAGAAGTCGTAGAACACGAACTTTTCGGTGTTCGGATCGTCGAATTTCTGGATCATGATCTCGATTTCTCCCCATTTATATGTAGCAACCCGTCTGTAATAAGGATTTATAATTAAATTGCTTTAATTTACTTAAGCATATCTAAGAAGTCGGTGTCAGCCAAGGTTTCTTTAAATACGACGACCGAGTGGCGCAGTGGGTAGTGACCCTGCCTCTGCGCCCTAGGCTGTGGATTAGATTCCCACGTCTGGAAAAATGTTTGTGTGATGAGCATGGATATTTTCCAGTGTCTGGGTGTTCATCTATATATTATAAGTATTTATGTATAATATATATAAAATATTCATCACTTATCAAACTACCCATAACACAAGCTACCTACGAGTACGCTTACTTTGGGGCTATATAGCGATGTGTGTAATTGTCCTATATTTATTTATTTAAATAAGTTACCTAAAATTATTAGCCCACAAAGCGCTTTACTAGTTAGTTAAATAAACGTTCCTTCAACTTTGATGGCACAGACTTCATAGATATACTTAATTAAATTAAAGCAACTGAATGACGCAATTATTTTTTACTTTTTAGTATTTTTTTTTAATTTTAATTCGCTATATCTACATAGAATCATCAAGTTTTTCCTAACAGTGACGTTACCTGTTATAATATGCAGGTATAATGAAATAATGGATGGTAGGATTATTGTTTTTTATCTGAACTACATGAAAAACCGTGACGGCATATTATATCTATTTTTAAACATAGCTACACACATATACACACATTAAATATTACAAAAAAATTGTTATTAATTAGTAAATAGTAAAAATTAAATTAAGTGAGAACATTTTTTTTGGTGTTGTTGTGTTGGAAGTTCCAGTTATAATTAATGAATTGAACACATACGTAATTGAAAAAGCAGTTTTCATGTGAGGCGACAGAGGATCTCTGTTGTTAAAGACCTCCACCATCTGACTGCGACTGGTGCAGAAGCGGTCGATACACTTCTTGGTCTTCTCCAGACTATAGTAGCAGCTATGGAGGAACTTCATTATGAAATCATCGTCTGGAATCAAATTAACATCAATTAGGTATATTTTAGTATTTTTCGTTGTTTAATTGACGGCTCTGTGTCGCAGCGATTTGTACGGTGTATTTTTTGACGAGGTTCTAGGTCCGATTCCCTGTTTAGCCATTGCTATTTTTCTTAATTCGTCTAGGTCTTGCTTGAGGCGGGCTACAACAATGGTTAGTTACCACTCTACCGGCAAACAAGCGATTTAGCGTTCCGGTACGATGTCAAGTCGAAACCGAAATGCTGTGGATGTCATCCTGCTCCTAACAAGTTGGCCCGCTTCCATACTAAATAAAAAAGTCCTTAAATTTTTACCCGCATTATAGGAGTCCATTATCGTACAAACTAAATATGAAGACAGGTTCAAAACTTTACATCAGTCGTTTGTGGATACTTGATAAAAATTTGCAGTCTTATTTAACGGAGCCTAAAATAACAAGAATTGTGGGCTCCATCGAAGTCTCGAGTGGCGGAATGAAGTATTAGATACCATCATGACAATATTATGGAAAATACTTAGCAAGTCGGTAGGCAGATTCGTACGAATAGATCGTGTATACAAAATGCCCTATAGAAAATATCGCTCTCTCTTTCGTTATATTAGGACGAAAAGGAGAGCTATTTGCTCACTTCGCCGCTATTGGGCGATATACGCATTATCACTACATGAGATTAACTCTCAATTCCACATCCAGACTAAGAACTGGGACCTAAAAACTCGTGATCGAAGCCACATTGGCAACGAGACAGACGCAAAGTTATATTATCCCTATTCGTTTCACCAAATACCTACACGTAGGTCTGAGTACATAGAGTATTTTATGTCAACAGTGTAAACTTCCGCGTGAAGTAATTATTATAACAACAGACAATGACACAATTAGAATACTTGTGGTTGAAAAAACAGTTTTAACTATATTAAATAACACCGTGCTTACAAAGTATGAAATTGGTTAATTACTTAGTTAATTAAGAATAATAGGCAAGATATTTAATTCCTTTAAGTACTGAACGATATTGGTGAATTTTGCTATATGCAAAAACCTTCGATAAAAACTTTTTTAATATTTATTATATTATATTTAAAGGTTTCTAACGTGTAGTGTAGTGTAGTAATTTTGTAATCCCTAGTATATAGTTGTACTAGGTACTATTGAAATATTATTGTTATAACTATACTACAGCCAAACTCGATTGAGAATGCTTGTCAACAAACAAATTTAAAATGAAGGTACAAAATGCAACACATTTTATGCTTAATAAATTTAAAATTATGTTTTGTTTTTATATAAAATCTTATTTAAAAGATATTGAATATATTAGTTAGTTTTAAGCTTACTAATCTAATTTATTGTCATTAATTCGTCATTAACTAGTTAACTAAAAAAAATAAGGTGTAGACTAGTGATTTCTACCTTCATTTTTAACTTGTTTGTTGACAAGCATTCTCAACCGAGTTTGGCTTTAATGTAGGTTCTTGTGATGTCAATGTTTTTACATACGAGTACCTACATACATAGCATGAAGCATTCGCCTTATAGCATGAACGCCTCTTTTTAATTACTCAACATTATTAAAAAATAAAGAATCCTTTATTTTTCTGTTCATAAATGCGGAAATAAATCCAGTTTTTTGTTTTCAATAAACTTATAAAAATAAAAAGCTTATTGTATCGAGGCCATGTTTCAATCACATTCAGCAAGGACCATACTAAAAGGACGTTAAGGTAGGCCTTAATAACAACAACTAAATATTATGAGAGTACGGTAAAGGTAATAAATAAATAGAAGTTACTATACGGAAGTCCATAATCAATAATGAATATTTTTTTGTATTAAATAAATATATACGACAAAAAGCCGAGTAATCCACAGCCACTTAACGAAACAAAAAAGCTTTCATCTACGAATATGTTGACTCCACAATGTAATATAAAACATTATCATTACTAGCCTATTAAGGACCCACATATTTGGAGCGTGGACTCACCGCGCTGCTTCAATGAGAGTTGGCGGGTATAGGGCGATAACGTTTAATAAATTGACAATCAATATCAAATGTTGATGATAGTGGCCGGGAGCGACAGCATAAAGTGATCTTCGAGGCACGGGGGTGTAACAACTTCCTGACTCCATGCTCGAAATTCATTGAAAATTTCGTACGATCTAAGATCCAATTGCCGGATTGTGGTAGCCATTTTGTTTTCAATTATTTAGATCATTTCATTTAAAATGACGTAAAAATGTTAAAAATACACTAAGTAAATTATAAAATAATTTAATTAAATACATTTGCGGCTAATAATCGACTAATCTACACACTAATCAATTGCATGCTCTCTTAAAATTCAGTTAAAATTAGTTTTAGAAAAAACAAACAATAAAACACAGCAGCTCTTCCTTTTTGGAAGTCAGTTAAAAAGGGCTTGAGATTTTCATACAACTTACTCAGATCGTTAGGTAGATGAGGTTCCTTAGTCATCCATTCTTTTATGTAGGCGACGTCCTTGTTCGTATCTTGAGGCATCTTGAAAAAAAGAAATTTAATTTTATTTCCGTTATAATACGAGTAAGAAATCGTACCTCTACTTTGTATTAGAAAATCGTGTTCAATATCCAATAAGAATTTTAAGTCAAAGTCAAATTAAAACCTTTACCTAATTGAGTGAAGTTTGTTGTATTAATTGTGAAAACTTTACTGGCACTTGAGGCAAACTATGAACAAGGGGAACCAGGTAAAATCTGGGTTCTATTTCTAGCTGGGCCTATTAGATTTCCGTAAATGGACCAGGATTGGCTGGTGGGAAATTATGGCTAGTTACCACCCTACCAGCAAAGACGTATCGCCAAGCAATTTAACGTTCCGGTAAGATGTCGTACAGAAACTGAAAGTGGATTTCACCTACTCCTAACAAGTTAGCCCGATTCTATCGTAGACTGTAACGTCACTTGCCATCATGAGTGATAACAATCAATAGTTAAATTGTACTAATTAAATCTGTTTAACAAAAATCTGTTGTTTTGCAACTATTCAAAGGAACGTAATGATTTTATATACAATTCTAGTAGATAACCGCGCTTGCGTTGAACTCTTTTATTTCAGACTAGCAGACGCCTGCAGCTTCAGTCGCGTAGTTCCTGACTCGTGGGTATATCAGGATCCAAATCAGCCCGCACTCTTCATGAGTCTGGCTATTGTATACAAAAAGAATTTTTATAATCGGACTGAGAGTTTCAGAGATAAATCAATACAAACAGACAAATTTACAAATTGATTTTCTAATGAATAAGTACCGTATCTACTTTTATATTCATTTAGTAAAAAACTATTGTTGTTTGAAATAACAAACAGACACTTCAATTTTATTTGTTTGTATTGATTTTGGGTGATTTCTGTCACATCACAAATAATAAACAAAGCCTGTAATATATTCGGAACTCTGTGCATGTGTTATTTCTATTTTTACAACAAAGCATTAGTCGAAAAAATATACCGCTGGTATCGATACAACGCGAAAAGCAAAAAAAAATATGGAAATTTATAATGGAAGACAAAAACATCCCACGATTTGATCGTAACAAGCAACCATTGTAGGTACTTTGGAAATACTAAAAATAAACGCTGGCATTTACTAAAGGTAGGTACCTAGTATGCCTACCTTTATTAAATTGGAAAAAAAAATGTATGTCTGTCTGTTTTTGTGGTTTAATTAAAATTAAACCACAAAAACAGCCGGCAGTTTACAGACAGTCTGATAGCCTGCTTCGGTTGTGACTATAATATATAATACATAAAGTTACCACCCTACCGCTAAGCGATTATGACGTGTAGAAATCATTTGGTAATATGATTTGAAAAAATCGTGCCTCTTAAAGTTAGTAGCGGACTAACTTTAATTTTTAGGCAGCGTCGTCAGTTAACATCAGGTGAAAAATGCAGTCTAGGTATTATACAAAAAAGTTATGAATAAATATAATGAGTAATTTGATTCCTGGTTTACATAGTTACGGAGGATTTCTTGGAAGAAAGGAAACTTAATAAGTACATATAATGAACTAGCTTGGTATTCGAACCTCCCAATATGAAGACCAGAGGTTTATCAAATCATAAACGGAAGGTTACTGGATTACACCATTTTTACAATCAAATATTATCATAACGCGTACATTTTAACTGAAGTAATTTCGGCGTAAAATTACGCTGAGATTAAGTGTTAAAAGTTTCTTATCCATACTCATAAGATACATTTGATTTGTTAAATTTAAAATCTCGCATACTCAAGGATAACTAGTAATGTTAAGCGTGCTTCTGTTTTTATAGATGTACTTATTTTCCAAATAAAAAAAACAAGCACAGTCAGACCTGTATCTAGATTGTAATAAGTATCGGTTGTAGCATTGCCCTTGGGTAAAATTTTTATTGGTACCCCACTTATACTCGTGGAAAATTAAAATAATTAATGAAAATTAAAATAGTACACTGGTAGTCGAAAAAAATCAAAAACATTAAAATTTTCCTGCTTCACTGAAAAGCGAAAAATGGCCTTACCAATCCACCTCAGAATTTGAGAATAAGAGAAGATAAAAAAGGTCCTACGGAGGTGGCTGTTGGGAGGCTTCGTTAGGTTTAGGGAATCAATAACTTATTTTATACATAGAAGATTGCTCATCGACACTGTAGCCATTCTTCCTTGAAACGCCAAAATCTAAGCATTGATTGAGGAAAGTTACTGATATTTCGAGCTAATAGAATGCGTATCAGTATAACAAAGGAGCCATTTATTTACATGTACTTTAACTCGACGTAATCCATGACTTCTAAATCACCCATTTTATGGTTTGTTTACCTATTGTGTCAGTTCAGTTCAGCACTATAGCTATTATGTTATTAAGTATTATTTGCAACTTTTATTTCAAAGTAATTGATTCGGATTGTTACGTTGAACCATCAACCATGTTGTAATTTGAAGTGCGCACATTGAATATCTTTTGTTATTTTCCACTGCAGAATGATTTAAATTGCTAAAGAAACAAGATCGTTATCGTTAAATTATAACTAATTAACGTTTCACTGCTAATAATAATATCGTCTTATTATTAGTCTTGTTCATGTATATTAATGTTGACTCTCAATATCCTGGATTAAGATGCCTTAGGTTGAAAGGTCATATGTTCAATCCCCGGCTGGGTTTTTGCCATTCCTAACGTAATTCGAGGGGAAAGATGATTTTAGCATACATATATTTAAAAGACAACATCATCATAATCATCATCAGCCAGACCCACTACGCTGCTTCGATACGGTTTGGCGGCCTTGCAGTTAATATGTGAATTTAGTAATGATCACTATTAGATGTCAATAACATCGGGACCAACGTCTTACTAACATACTTGCAATTAATCATCCCGGGCGAATGGAACGTGGGTAGGAAAAAATATTCTAGCTAAAAAATCTTCGCCAATCTTCTATAAAAACATTCGGTCACTGTTTAGGGCTACTGTGTCCAACAAAAGTTGCCGACCGTCGATAAAAGAGGCACTTCAAGAAGTTTTTATTTCCCAGGTATCAAACCTGGGACCTCTAGATCCACAGTAATAGATTTAATGTACACTAAAATTCGATTTTTTAGTAAAAAATCCTTAGGTAGGCGAATATAATATCCTATAACCCATTATTCCCCAAGTATTTAAGTTGGATATATGAAACATATTATGCCAATGATTGTAAAAGTAACTTATTCAATTTATAATAGTGTTTATCTGGTATAAATTTCCATTTCATTCCATCCAAATTCGGTTGAACTTATTATTATTTATAAAACAGGATTGTATCTTCACACTAAAATAGATTACAGAATATATTAATAAATAATTTCGTACAAAGGATGTATACCTAATTTAACCTAAAAGCATTTTTATACCTACCTACATATTAATAACTACTCGCATATAAAAAAAATATAATTATCAATTTGATTTAATTATATGAATTAATCTTTTATTAAAACGTAATGTACAATCTATAAAAATATAAGTTTTATAAGTAAATGGTAATGAATACAATAAGGAACTTAAGCTAACTTATCCTAATAAATAGTAATTGTAAAGGTCATAGGTAAAAAATGTATCGAAGTCTGCCCCAGAGATGCCCAGAGCTTATATATATGTCGTTGAATAGTACAGATCTTCTATTTAAATAGTAATAAAGTACCTTGTAGCTAAGCAGTCACTGATAAAAATTATGAAGGTTGATAATAGTTGATTTTTCATACAACGACGACGGTCACGTGATTCAGAACACAAGAAATCGATTGAAATTCTTATATTTTTGAAATATTTTCAAGTGATTGCTATGAAACATGGGTAGTTGTTTAAAAATCATTGTGTATTTAAATAAAATAGTTAAATATGTGCATACGTTTGGACAGCCTGGGGCAAATTATGGCAATGTCCTCTTGCTTTCAAAACTTAAGAGAAGCCAAACTTTATATTAGTATTAATATTTTTAATAAAAGATTTAACATATACGATTTTCTATTCTGACAGATACATATTTGAAACAAAAATGAATAAGTTATTTAATAGACCATGGGTACCTACTAGGTTCATACCATATAAACTAAACTGAAACGAAAATCCAATTGCTGTATAAATTTGTACATCGTAATATAATTTATTTAGATAGATACAAATCCACATCAGAATAACCTTAAAAAGAATTGAATTACAATGCAATAAAATAAAATAATCCTGGGTAAATATTACTCACCTTTTAATATTCTTATTTAACAAACTTTTCCGTACAAAACACCAATTATATATTCAAACACTTAATTATTTTTTAATTACAATGACAATATCAAACATAGGTGCGGCGAAGTGGGAACAGGTGGCAAGAATGAGAAGAAAAATTATATAGGTTGTGCGGTATGTTCCGAGCAAAGAGTATAGTGAAGGTGATCGCACATATATAACGCAAACGATGCCGCACGCATATAATCTGTTAAACCAATTCATAGAATACGTGTCCTCATTGTATGTGGGCCACGTGTCATTTATAAGAATTTATTGTAAAACAACGAATCATGATTATTATTATATAATGTCTTGTAGAAAAATATAATTGGGCTAAAGGGAATACCCTAGGATGCATTTTTGTTTGTATATAGGAATAAAAAGTACACTGTGTGTCCTTGACTGCTCCACCAAGCGCCTTTCATGTTTATGAAAATATTTGTGTCTTTTCAAAAAAGGTAACTTTTTCTTTTTCTAATTTTAAGATCTTAATTTGGATTGGATTTATCTTTGTATCGGAACTTAGTAAGTGAAGTTCCGAACCCATACAATGTGTATAAAATATTAAACAAATATTTTGCAGTTTCCTTTTTACTTCAAGTTTTAGTTATAGCAGGAGCGGTAACCAACCACTACGGTATTGTAACTAGATTAATTTTTGTCATTTTTTATGCCGACTTGGTCTGACCAAATCGACCCTCACTAATATTGCCTCAGACGATTCGTAATTAAGCATACTTATCATACATAATCAACCGAACGTCAGGACTCAGGAAGATGTTAAATTTTTATTAACCTTTCAAAATTTGATTTATATACACAGACAAAGAGGGTAAGTTAAAAAAATTAAAGATAAATATCAATGAATTGCGTACCTAGTGCGATCGGGCCGAGCGGTTTTTTATGTGCGAGCGACTTAAGCATAAAGGTCATAATATTTTTTTCAATTATATATCTAGTAATACATGTTTACTTCCTGCTTTTCTCTCGCTTTTTATTAAGTAAGCATAATATGGACGACGCTATAATTAAGTGGTGTACTTGATGACCATGTGTCATCTATGCAAGTTGCGAGACGAGGAGATCATCAAAAATTGTAACTAACTAGCTGTTCCTTAACCGACGAAAACAAAACTGAGGAGGTTCTCAATTCGACACGTATATTTTTTTTTTATGTATGACCACGCATAACTTTTTACAGTGTTGTCCGATTTTAATAATTCTTTTTTTATTAGAAAGGGCATACTTCCAAGGTGGTCCCATTGTCAACATGTTAGGATATAATGATGATATCCTGGGGACATTGAAGGAACTCTTCAAATTTTGGAGGCACGCTTACAGTGATTTCGGTCTTTGTCTCGGTATCGGTAGTTTTTTGGCTACTAGTGCCATATAATATACTATGACAGTATAGTAAGAGTACGTTACGTGGCGATAAATCACTAAAAAGTAAGTTTTCCAAGGTGGTCCCATTGTCAACATGTTAGGATATAATGATGATATCCTGGGGACATTGAAGGAACTCTTCAAATTTTGGAGGCACGCTTACAGTGATTTCGGTCTTTGTCTCGGTATCGGTAGTTTTTTGGCTACTAGTGCCATATAATATACTATGACAGTATAGTAAGAGTACGTTACGTGGCGATAAATCACTAAAAAGTAAGAAATAAAAATTTTTAACAAAAAATGGAACCGACTCAAAACGCACTAAAAAGTAAAAAATAACTGTGTCATTTACTATCATAGCATAGCATATCTGAAGTCGGTGCCAGCCAAGGTTTCTTCTTTAAGGACGTTACCTAGAACCCACAAACTGCTTTACTACGTAAAATAAATGTTCCTTAAACTTGGCTGGCACCGACTTCATACATATGTTTAAGTAAATTAAAGCAACTAAATGACCCAGTTATTTTTTACTTTTTAGCGCGTTTTGAGTCGGTTCTATTTTTTGTTAAAAATTTTTATGGTTGCCTAATCGGTACTTTCTACTGTCTCCGTTACTTACTATATCGAAATTTTTATATATTTATTTGTGAATAAAAAAGTTTGACGTCTCATCAAGATGAAGCGACTCATGGAAAATGTACTTGTTGGTACAAGTAGCGGCACGAAACTCTAGCGCTGACCGTTATTGCGCAGAAGTAAAAATTTAGGTATCATGGGGGAGCTTGAGGAATGAGGGGCGGGCGTGCGTAGCGGCGATTGGCTCCCCCGTCGCATTCCGTCCCCCGCACCGAAACGACGCGACGCGGACTTCCAGTGTACAGTCTCGCTCTGAGTTGCATTGTTATTATTGTTAATTTTCAGTTGGTTTGTTAAATATAATTATATATTTTGTTGTTTTTTTAAGTTTGTTTATGAATTTAAAGGGAATAATATACCTAGAAGAAATACCGTTTTGGGACGCCAGGCGTGTTACCATTGCCTGATTCAGATTAGACTAGTCTTATATCTATAATAAAAATTGAGAATATAATAATGTTTTATTTTTCTACTCCCCGTAAGCTTTTCAAAATTTATTTATTCATTTATGGTAACTATCCATATATTTTAATATTTTTATATTTTTAATATTTTTATATTTTTTACTATATAATTATGTCTTAAGTAATACGAAATCTTTGGAAATTAGAACTATGAACTATAACATATACAAGCACAAACACGCACGTAACGTACACAAACACATACACACACACGCATGCACGCACACACACACACATATTAAAACGATGTCGTAACATGATTTGATATTAATTAGGTAATTAAAGTAAATATTGTATTGCGTACGCGACGGTACCGATGCGCAGCCATCCCTACTACGTTTCGTTCAGCGCTAGACTTACATGCCGCTAGTTATACATACTACAATGTAAAGATAGTTCAACTCATTTGTGCACGCAGCGCTACAGCGCGTGTTATATAGTTTTAATTGTGTGGCAGTGACGTTTCAGTCGTTGTTCAAGCAACACGAGTCACGCACACAAAGTCACTGTACGTAAACAAGCGTTACCCACACATAGCACTGCGCGCACAATTGAGTTGAACTATCTATAACACTAGTAATTAATTATTATCGTCGGTTAAACTAGTTGAAGGTAAATAAACCAACAAAGCAACGCCTAGTGGTAATGAACTTTTTGATTTCGAATCTTAGTATCGGCAAAAGAATACAGAAAACACTTATAAACCCCATTGAATAATGACCTTCAGTTTTTACGATGTAAAAACTACAATGTTATTAATGTTAGTAAGGAAAAATACAGTCAATTAAAACTCTTATTATTCAGGTACAAATCAAGTTTTATGATCTATACCCATTGACATATTTATAGTTAGTACTATGAACTTCGGGTGTCCCGAGATATCTTAGGTATATATACTAGAATGTATTTGTATTTTTATAAACAAACTAAAACATTGTAATATATGTCTTATGTTTTTGTTATACAGTTTAATTTGCAACGGTCTAATTGCTTGCAATAAGTAATCAGCTTTGACTGACGGTTGCCATGGCAGCTTCTCGTGACAATAGAACGACATAAATGGTGTGGAGTAGGTAGCTTTGAATTTTTTTGGCATCTTTAACCTATAAATTATATTCACAGCAAACTTTGAATGTATCAGTGACCTCTATATGCTGGGATAAATCTAGTACCAACCAATATATTTTTCTACTACAATGACGTTAGGTCACTGTTTTAAATTATTTCAAACAGTGACCAACTTTCAAGTAGATAATCTTTATAGTTATCAAAATAATCGAGTGTGAAGGACGGACCGACGAACGGACGGACGGAAGGGTTTCATTTTACCATTATGGTAAAACTTCTTTGATTAATATTCATGACATAAAAAATAAAAGTTTATTAATTAAAATTATTTTCAATTAAAAAAACAAATATTAAACAACAAAATAACTCTATGTTGTTCTAAAACATTATTGACGTATATTCTCTCAGTAAGCTAATATGAGACTGAATGCGATTAGAAATCTTTTTCGCGTTTTAGCTCTCTTTTGGTAATATGTCAATGTCTATACCTTAATACGTATACAAGAAATCTATATCTATACTAATATTTTTAATCGCGTATCTTTCTGGAGTTGAGGACTGAATTATGCCTGACTTAGCCCCAACGGAGATTGCCAGGGCACTCGAAATGCGAAGAAATGGATAAACCTACAAAGTGATATCTAGAGATCTTCGTCGACCAGTTTCAACGATCCTTCGAAGTATCCAACGGTTCAGGTAAACCAGTACTTATGTGAGAAGAGCAGGACAAGGCAGAAAAAGACGCACTTCGAGTAGGGATGATCGTTTCATTCGGCTTCGTGTACGTAGGAACCCCCGTTTGACGGCCGTCCAAGCCCAACATGAGCTAGAAGCAGTGCGGGGTGTAACCGTAAGTGTGCGTACGATACGAAGAAGGTTCGAAAAAGCTGGTGTGGGTTCATTTGTGTTCAAGGCTCGAGGTAAATCATGGTAGAAACAGGTTAACTTTTGCTCAGGAACAGCGACTTTGGAACATGAACCAATCTAGTAAAGTATTGTTTAGTGACGAGTGCAGAATTGGTGGTGGATCAATAATGGTTTGGACGGTCATTTGTTTGGGAGCTTGACTCAACTCAATCAGACTTGGTAGTGATTGACAGAGGTCTGACTGCAGACCGCTATATCAGAGAAGTTTTAGAAGAAAATGTCGCATCGTTTGCCCCATATATCGGTGACGATTTTATTTTTATGCGGGATAATACTCGGCCGCATACCGCTCGGGTAACTCAGGTTTATCGTAATGATATGAATATCACTGTTATGGAGTGGCCGACGAGATCACCGGATATGAACCCAATAGAGCACGTTGGGACTTGCTGAAAAGAAAAGTTAAGTCCAGAGTTCCAGCTCCTGCCAACGTGGGTGAACTGCGAATCGCCGTAGTTGAGGAATGGCGGAGACTATCCCAGGAGACCATCGATAACATCATTCTCAGTATGCCTAAACGGGTAGAAACTTTAATAAGAGCACGTGGAGGAAATACGCGATATCAATCACCATTTTTCTAATTTAATTAATTGTTATTTTAATATTAATTTTCACTTTTCCCGGTTACATGAAAAGTTCAAAAATGTACCATTTTTCACAAATAGCTTTTACTCGCAAAATCTGTTCTTAATGTGATCTCATTTTAAGTAAAACAAATGAAACTTTAAATAAGAAAAGAAGTGTAGTAAGTAGATTTTAAAATAAAACCATATTTTTTTAATTATGGACCTTTTTTGTGTTCCTCTAAATATGCCGGTGTGTTTATATAATTGTTAGTCGAGTTGACACAGTTTTTGTCGCGCTCGCGCGAGTGCGGCGTACAGTATGTTAATTAGTTACATAGTTTAGGAGATAAAACAAATTTTCTAAAAATTAAGTCCATATCAAGTTGAACTCCACGTACTTACGAGTACCTGAATAGGCATTTTGCATTATATTTTGGTAAGTATGCTGTTTCATAGAAACGATTATACGGTAACGGGCTAACGGGGTTGAGAGTTCGATCTTTATTCAATTTATTTGCCATAAAATACCATTTCTGTACTATTAATATAAAGCGGAATTTTGTTCGTTTGTTTAAACGGGCTAATCTCTAGATCTGCATGTCGGATTGTAAAATTATTTTTGTTTATTTTGAAAGCTTAATTATTAATAGTAAGTATATATATTTATTTATTTATTTATTCATCTATTGTAGCATTCTAACATTATTTACATATTACAAGATATAAATCGTTACATACACATTTATCATATTTATAAATTATCAATAGCTCCAATACATTAAATTAAATTATATGTTTAATATTAGGTCACTAAATATAGTTAATGTCAAGAAAAGTATAATGTCAAGTAATGTGTATAGATAATGTCATAATTATAATTTAGTAAAGTTAGTGGGTGAATTATTATTCCTAGATAGGTTTTCAATTAAACATTAGATATGAGTATAATGTCAAAGTGCAATGTAGGTCTAGAGTCAAGATAGGATTTGTTTTAGAGTTGTAGTAACTCATCTATTTTATAAAAACAGTTTTGTAAAAGCCATTTTTTCAGTTCCCGTTTAAAAGTTAAGTTATTTTCTTTGTCAGTGATATGTTTTGGTATTTTATTGTAAATACGTACTGATCTAAATAACGGTCCACTGCTTGCCATTTTAAGTTTGTAGCTGGGATATCTAAGCTTGTTTCTGCGACGTGTGCTCTCGTACTTTTCCGTTTTTTCCGCGGGCGTATAAAGGTAGGGGTGTTTTCTTACGAACAATGCCGTCTCGAGTATATAAATTGAGGGCACTGTTAGGATTTTTTCGGTTAGGAAGTGGGGTCTACAGGTTTGGCGTGGTTTTATGTTGAGCAAGATTCGCATGCATTTTTTCTGGAGTATGAAGATATCCTCCGCATCGGTGGTTTCTCCCCAGAGGATTATTCCATACTTTATCCACGAATATGCGTACGCATAGTATGCGGAGAGAGCTGTTTCGTAATTTGTGTTTGCTTTAAGTATACTGAGAGCATATACAAATCGCGAGAGCTTGGCACATAGATTATGGACGTGGCTCTTCCAATTGAGGTGAGTATCAATATTCAAAGATTGAAATCTGCAACCTCTTTTATTTTAGTAGTACTCGTCAAAGATTTAAAATTTAATGGTTGCTTCTGATGTGGGTGGAACTGTATAAACTTAGTTTTTTTTAAATTAATTTCTAAGTTGTTTGAATTTAAGTAATTTGTGAAGTTTGTGATTTTCGCAGTCTGTCACGTCCGAGCACATTGAAAGTATTGATATATCATCTGCAAACAAAATACATTATGAGTGTGAATCTATACAGGTAGAAATGTCGTTAATATAAATTAAGAAAAGGATGCATCCTAGGACGCTGCCCTGCGGTATAGACCAATTTGAAACGCGTTTATCTGAATTGAAATCCCGTAATATGTTGCTCTGTTTGTCGTGGTATTGGACTTATACATATTGTTGTCTATCCCGTAGGTAGGTTGTCAGCCAACGGTGTGCGTTTCCCCGAATGCCTGAATCGTACAGCTTTTTCAGCAATATTTTGTGTGATACTTTGTCATATGCTTTAGTCATATCAAGTAATAGTCCAACACCGTATTTTTTTCCTTCAATACATTTTAGGATTTCTTGCACGTAAGTGAAGACAGCTAGGGTTGTCGAATGATTTTTCCTAAAGCCGTATTGGTTTTTATTTAAGATATTATATTTTTCCAGAAATGTATATATGCGGTTAGCTAAAACTTTTTCAAAAATTTTAGATAGCGTTGACAATGTCGATAGCTACTAGGGTCCATTGGGTTCCCGCCTTTTTTCAAAATTGGTCTGATTTTAGAGAGTTTAAGTTTGTCTGGACAGTAGCCTTCGTCGAAAGATTGATTTATTAGAAATGTCAAAGGGGAGGTTAGTTCGGTCATGCAATATTTAATTAATGTTGGTGGAATTTGGTCTGCGCCGAAGCTGCGTTTGTTTTGTAATCTACGAATAGTGTCATATGTTTCTTGCTCGGTAACCGGCACTAGGAACAAGGAGTTGGTCAGTTGTGATTGTGTGTGGTACACATATGAGCAGTGGTTCATATGGGATGTACCATCGTCATAGGATGATTTGCCAATTGATAAGAAATGTTCATTGAATAAGTTTGCAATTTTTAGTGGGTCTTCAATTGGGCCCGATGATTTTTAGAGTTATGTTTCTAGTGTTAGTTTGTTTGTTTTTATTTGTTACGTCCCTTATTATGTGCCACATCGTTTGTGTTTTGTTTTTAGAATTGCGCATTTTTTTTGCATTGTCAGATTTTCTTGATTGTTTAATACATCTTTTTAGCAGTTTACTAAATTTTTTATAATGTTGTTTTAAGATCGCGTTATTAGAGTCATTAACCATTATTTTTATTAAGCGTTTGTGGCGGCATGATCTTTTAGTCCGGTGGTTAGGTATGTTTTAGGTTTGGTTTTAATCTTAATTTGTCGTTCGGGGATACATATGTCAAGTATTTGTCTTAGTTTCTCGTTGAAGTTATTATAGTTTTCGTTTGCGTTGTTATCATGCGTTATTATTTTAGCCCAGATTACATTCTTTAACTGATTTTTAAAATTGAGCATGGTTTTTTCATTGAAAATACGTTTCGAGGCATAGTGAGTGGAGTCTTTTACTTTATCTTTATCGTGGACCTTAAACTTACAAATAATACCTTTATGATCTGATATGCCATGGTCCTCAACTATAGTCATGAGGTCTTTCTTATTTGTGAAAACTAAGTCTATACACGAGGTAGTCGATTTTGTGACCCGGGTTGGCTTATTAATTAATTGCAACAGATTAAGTTCCATCATCAGATTTGAAAGTTTACGATAGTCTTTCATTTTAAATATCGAGAGTGAATCAATGTTAAAGTCTCCCGCTATGATAACTTGTTTTTTCGGTAAGTTGACAGAAATTTTCTTTAGTAGGTTTTCCATGCAGGTAAAGAAGAGCTCAATTTCACGATCAGCACGGTATATATTAATTAATATTAAGTTATGGGTAGGTATTTCTATTGCGCAGCATTCAATGATGTGTTTGGTGGAAAGATCCGATAAGTCTAGTCTATCCCTAAATTCTATACCCTTCCTAACCAGTATGGCAACGCCTCCTCCTTGCCGGGTTTTACGATAGATAGATATCAGCTTGCCATAAATATATATTGTTAATGTACTGTAATGTCTTAAAATGTTTAACAATAATCTTTAGTACACGGAACGGGACGGAGGGTATTGCTTCACGGGAAACTATAAAAAAATTAAATTGAGAGAGGGTGCTGGGAATGAACATTTTTATATAAAAATCTGTCTTTAAAATTCAAAAGGTACCTAAGAGGTTTTCACGCGAACGAAGTCGCGGGTGACTGCTAGTATAATTTTAAAGGAATGTCCTACATACCTAGTTGTGATAATTATGTTACTAGGATGTTTCTAGTTTTCTAGATGCTTATTGTACGTAATTAGTACCTAGCACTTGATGTACGTACCATGAAACCTATAGGTATGCATATCTATATAAAGAAGTAAAGTTTTTAAGTTTGTAAATGGATCTGTTGGGGCTTATCTTCGAAACTACTGATCCGATTTAAAAAATTCTTTCACAAACTCACAAATGCTTCATCTTTATAATATTAGGGGTTAAAGTATGAAATTACCGATTTGTACTGAAAAATTAAAATTCGGTTTTTTTTTATTTCAAATATTTATTTAATCAAAATAATTACCATTATTATCTATACATTGCTGCCATCTAATAGGAAGCTCATTTATGTCTTTGCGATAGAACTCTGGTGATCTCGATTCGACAAACTGTGTGAAAGTATTTTGCACTGCCTCCTGAGAAGAAAACTTTTTATAGCGTAGAAAATTATCCAAATCACGAAAAAAATGGTAGTCCGTTGGAGCAAGGTCTGGCGAATATGGAGGGTGACGAATGGTTTCTAATTGCAGTTCCTCTAGAGTTAAAACGGTTTCTCGTGCTGTATGAGGTCTCGCGTTATCATGGAGCATTAATGGTGAAGATCGATTCATAAGTCGGGGCTGTTTCACTGCTAGTTTCGCTATCACTGTTCGGAGTTCGGCGCAGTAGACATCTGCCATTATTGCTTGACCAGATCGGAGAAAGCTATAGTGAATAACACCACGCTGAGACCACCAAACTGTTACCATTACCTTTTTATTGGTAAGCTTTGGTTTAAGACACTGTTGCGGCGTTTAACCTGGGGTCAGCCATTGCATTTTCCGCTTATGATTATCGTAAAGAATACATTTTTCAGCACATGTCACAAATCGTATTCAAATATTCCTTCATTTCTGTATTAAGCAACGCAAGTTTCAACACGCGTTTCTTTCTGCAGATCAGTCAAATCATGAGGCACCCATTTTTCATATTTTTCTATTTTATTGATTTGACGCAAATAAGTCAATATTGTTGGTAAAGTAACGTTAAACCATGCCGCTAATTCCTGGATAGTTTGCCTCGGATCGACTTCCACCATCTCTTTCAAATCATTGTTATTCACCTGTGTGGGAGGTCTTCCACGTGATGCATTCTTCAAATCGAAGTTTCCATCACGAAAGTGTTTAAACCAAAATCGCAATTTCATTCTTTAGCAGTCCCCTATTTTAGTAACATTTGTACTGCGAGCTGTTTCTCCCGCGTTAGTTCCCCGTCCGAACTCGTATTCAAAAATCACACCAATTTTAAAAGTATTCTGTATGTTTAAGCTGAATAAAAAAAACAACTGAAAGTTGATAATCGAATGTTTCACATTTTTCAAATCCATTCACGTAGTTTTTAAAAAAGGTTTAACTTTAAAATTTTTAACCATACAGGTTCCATACATCCATACATCCATACATCCATACAAACTTTCGCCTTTATAATAGTAATAGGATTACAATACAAATTGATTTGATTTGTATTGTACACTTACACAAATACCGACATCGCTGCAAGTGTGCCCTAAAAATTAAAGAGTTCGATTTACCCACGATCTCATCATTAAATCCTATTATGATGACTACGGGACCATTTTAAAAATGTACTCTTTCTAATAAAAAAAAGAATTATCGAAATCGGGCTACTCTGTGAAAAGTTATACGTGTTCTTACATAAAAAATTACCTATCTCAAAAACTACTTTTTTAAACTTCACGTATTTCCCAAGTTAAACAATACCTAAATACCTAGTACTACAAAAAATAATTACTTTAATCGAACTTGTATTCCCAAACATAAAACATATAAAATCCCTATCTTAAAAACTTTACCTGAATACCTAGTACTACAAAAAAAAATTACTTAAATCTGACTTGTAGTTCCGGAGATATGCCTCCACAAACATACATACATACATACATACGCTTTTGAAATTTGGCATATTTGTTCAGACGCTGATATAGACTAACATATGCGAAAACTGGGCAATTCTGGAAATATTACATACATACGGGTCAAATTGATAACCTCCTTTCTTGAAGTCGATTAAAAAATAAAATGGTGAGGGGTAGCGGGGAACACTTTATATGAAAGTCTGTCTTTAAAATTAAAAGGGTACCTAAGAGGTTTTTACGCGGACGAAGTCGCGGGCGACTGCTATTGTATCCATATTAGGCGACATAAATTTCATGTTAGAATTATTTACTTATCTTCCTTATAATTTGTCATGTTGAATTTCGGACATGGCAGTCCAATCTTCTATGGAGACCATGTATGTGTTGCTAGGGTACGAAAAGCCACAATTTTCGGGCTCAGTAAAATTGCAATAAAATTCATACTGGTATGATAAAAAATTCAGTTATTTTCCAACATTTAGTTAACCAGAAAGATTGGGTAGACAACAGTTGTATCAAGCGGGTCCTTTGGGGGTGCCAGGTCCCTCCTTATGCTTCTAAGTGCTGTAGACCTTTGAACAAGTTCGGGGGGAAAAGCAAAATTTGGGACGGTGCACTTTAGTAACATCGGCTAAAAATTTCTCCTAGGGGATATATAACTGACGGCTAATGAAAAGGTGGGGGTCTCCACAGTGGATGGCTCCATGGGCGGCAGCACGTGACGAGATGCTGACGGTGACGAGAAGTTTACGTTTACGTCGGCGAATGTTTGCTGTTGGCGTTTGAAGGTCGAGGGCGAGAGGCTGAAAGAGGCACCTGCCCGTCTTCCTTTCGAAGGACTTGGGCCGTTGGTAACGGAAACTAGGGTCTTCGAGTTGATTGGTGTGCTGTGGTTCCGGTGCACGTCTTACGTGTTTAGCACTTGTGCCCGAGGTGGGTCTGCTTAGCCACGACCGAAATCTTCCACCAGCCAAACCTTTATTTTTTATCGACTACAAGTTGGTCCTTAACTGCTATCACACCTGATGTTAATTGATGATGCAGTCTAAGATGGAAGCGGGCTAACTTGATAGGAGTGGTACGAAAATCCACACCCGTTTCGGTTTCTACACGACATCGTACCGCTTGGCGATACGTCTTTGACGGTACGGTAGTAATTAACCACGGCGAAAGCCTCCCACCAGCCAGACCAAGACAAACCTGGACCTCCGTCTTATTAATCCACCGCGCATATCACTGCGCCACGGAGGTAAACCTGGACCAATTAAGAAAATCTCCATCGTGACAGCCGGGAATCGAACTCAGGACCTCAGTTTTATAAATCTACCGCGCATAGAAACAGACACACTTGAACATCTCAACTTCAAGCTACTCAACGGAGAGCTAAGATTCGAATCCTTAACGGCATCGTCAACTTTGATTTTAAATCACTTTTATTTTTGAAATAGAACAAAAAATAAAACAAGTTGCTTAAAAATAAAAATTATAATAAATAGTTAATAAAAATATTTTCTATTTTAAATCCTCTTTGTTTTTAAACATAAAATCTAACGTTATTAAAATAGGTAGTAGTAGGTAAATAGAAATACAGAAAACGAAACAAATTGTTATCTATACAAAAGTATAGAAATACATATTATAGAAAGTTATATTGTCTTAATATTTTTTTATATTTAATTAGACTTACAGATTAAAAATAATACATTAAAACCCTGTCATGTAATATTTAAAGCATGCCACTTCTAGGCATGTGGTAAATTTTGGTACCTAGTAATTGTGGTTTGTGAAACCAATTCAATTAAATTAGCCTAATTTTTTGATTTTTTTAAATATATTATTAATTTTTTTAACCAATATTTTATGTTTTTCACATAAACTATATTCTACTATTTGTTGTTTTCTTGTTTGTGTATAAAGAAAACAAAATAACAATTATATCTAAACAAAACAACACGTAGAAAGGTACATATTATATTGTATGAAAATTTCTCATTCAGATCAATTATTATTATTGGTCCATTAGATAAATATATAAATTGTTATACTTATTACATAAATATCACATATGTTACTCAAATATAATATTTTAACAAACACATACAAATGACATGTAACAAACATTTAATATTTGTACAAAATTGACAATAGGTCGATATACTAAATAGCAATACAAAAGTCTTTAGGAACATTTGTCTCCTCTAAAGGCTTATACCATGTGCGAATTATATAACTTGTCTATACTCCAGACATAATGTAACCTAACCAAGAATTAAGTAGCACATATTAAAATAAATTTTGGTATATGTGCCGCTGTATTGATAAAAAGATATAAAATTAAACTATGTATTTATATGAATTATAACAAATGTTAATCTATAGCAAGTGTTCGGAACGATCCAACGTCTATAGCGGCATCAGTCTTCTTGTCAGTGACTCGCCAGAGATTATCGTCAATCAAGTTTTCCCTGCGATCAATACAACACATATAGATACGAGTATGTAAGTACGTACAGAACAAATCATTCAGACCGCCTTATAACAGATGAGATATAGAGTGTATACTCACTACGCCTTCCCAATGCAGTTTGACGGGCTGAGGACTGAAAATTTCTTAAAAGGATGACCCAGGATTCGAACCTAGAACCTTGTGATCTGAAACCACATAGACTAACCACTGCACCAATTAAGACAATCACAGAACAAATAATCAAGTTTATTGGTCTCTATTAATGTAGGTGTGCAAGATTGAAATTTACTATTTAAATGAATAAAATTTCCAACGAAATAAATCAAAACTGTTTAAACAATTTGGTAAACTGTGGCCAAGGTTTAATTTAATTTTTAGAGATCATTAGTTACAGAATATTTACCGTAATCTCATTATCAGCTGAATGGTTTCCTCCGTAAGTTCAGACATGGATTGACGGCTGCCACCGTAGTCTTCAGGCAAGTCTTCCTTCTTTATATATTTATACAAAGTTTCCGAGTTTGGCGGATGAAAATGTATCTGTAAAACACATTAACAATAACCAAGCTTTATTTTTTTTATTGTAGGCTCCTGCCTACAGCAGTGTCACCAAAAAGTTTGGCGAGAGCAACATTTGTGGCAGAATCGAGTTCAAGGGCTGTAAAATGTAGAGGGTCGTATCGCTCGATCGAAGTGCAACTCCTATGATTATATTAGTCTCGAATCTCAACTTAGTAGGACGACTAGGTTTGAGTGATGAGTAAGATCAGTTAGGTATACACCTGTAACCATGGTTCAAAACTGACGAAATAATCAGGGGTCTTGACTTCACTGGTAAACACAATACATAGGTTGAGTGAACGCCCCCGTAACATTAGTTCGAATCCACGTTTGAATGACGTAAACAATCAGGGGTCTCATCTTCGTGGACGAAACTATGCTGAGGTTCAGTCAACGCCCCAATGACCGAGGTATGATTTAATTTGGTTTACGTTCGACTGACATAAAAAGTTGGGGCCTTGCTTTCGTCGGCAAACACACTATACAGAGCACTATCACGTCAAGAGATTAGAAGACGTTGTTTGCGGTTATATCGTCGTCCGGGTTGTGAAGGACATTTTTCTTTTTTGTGGGAGTTGATGTATATAGGTACATATACCAACTTAGTATTAGTATCTTCCATATGAATCTTTCATTTTATTTTGGGTCTAGAATTGAAGAGGCAGTTGAAGTTTTTAATTATCGGTATGGGGGTAGAACGAATTGATGCATACATAATATAGGTATACTACCCAACTACTAATTTATTACATACTTACACCCATTTTTCCTGAGTTTCTAGGTAGACCAAAAAACTCTAGATGCTACTTGTTATATTTTTAAATGACGCCTTAATTGTAATAGCTCCTATTCCAATAATTTTCCTATTCTTCAAAATTATTCAGAAAACTTTGTAAAATGCAGAGCAATGTTACTAAAATGTAATACGTCTGTTATTCTAGAACTTGATAGAAGAAAATACTTACCAGTTCAGTAATTTCCTTCTTCATAAAAGGTTTTAGGACTCCATAAATCTTGTCTATAAATGGTGGTGCGTTGACAACATGAACCTGTTTCAACCGAATAGGTATTGCCTCCTGAAATAATATAATTTTATTGTGATAATCATACACTTAAATTATCTTCAATTGCCAATAATTATTATTCTTGAAATCCATTCATCCAATCCATCATTGGGTTACTCCGTTTATACCTAGATCAAAATAATATAAATCAAATGTCAGATATGTGATCACTTTTCGGTGACAGAACCGATGAGGTAAGTTTGAGTGAATTTCGATTTACTTTAGTTTCACAAAATATCCCGGTAATTAGCGTTGCGAAAGGATTCTAAAAAAAAGTAGGCATTATTTTTTAAATAGTAAGTATAGGTACTCTGTTGCATTTTTAGTCCTCATTTTCAGAGTCATTTTTCTTGAGTGAGCACGTCATTGGTATACGCTCCGCAGGACCTCGACGTCGTCACAGGGAGGTAAGGAGGCGAGCGCAGAATCATCACCAGAGAGGTTATTATTATGAGACCAGAGAGGTAGTTAATACGAATTCTACGCTGAAATAAACAGTAAGAAAAAAGTCACTTTACCTCCTGGTACTTTGACAGCTTCCTAGCTACTGAAACGTTAATTTTAGTAAGGAACTTAAGAGTGATATCTTTCACGTCCATCAGGACGATGTCAGCCTCGTGCAGTACATCACTGTCCAGGAACCGGGCGTCAGTGCTGAGGAAGAATAACTTGGCGTCCAGGGTATAGTCGTAGTTCTCCAGACCTGGGTCGTTTATTTGCCACAGGAAGAGACATCTCTGGTCCGATGTCGTATAGGTGCCGAGATTGCTGGCAAATGAAAAACAGATATTAAGTCGCTTAAACGCTAAAACACTGAATTACAATCTAGCTATGTTACATTTAATAATTATCTATTCTGAGCTGAGAATATCGTGAGAGTAAGAAAGAAAGGATATAGTCCACTAATTATGTGTGATTACGTTTGGTCCACTCTTTTATGGCTGTGAAACATGGGTTCTAAAGAAGGAGTGCAGTCGTCGGCTCCAAGCAGTTGAGATGTAGTGCTTAAGACAAATACTCAAAATTTCATGGAAGGGTCGTCTCAAATGCGAAAGTTCTCGAACGGGCCAAGTGCAAACGCCAGCTGATAACAGCAATAATGAAAAGAATAGTTGCGTTTTTCGGGCATCTTCAAAGAGGATCCTTCTATGAATTTCCAACTTGATTCTAGAAGGCAAGATACCCGGAAGACGCGCATCTGAGAGACAGCGAAGAAAGTGAATTGATGATGTAAAAGAGTGGCTTAGCTTAGCTACACGAAGCTTAAAGCTGTTCGCAGGACCGGAAGAATTTTCTCCACCTGACTACCCAACTTCATTTTGAAGAAGGCACCTGAAGAAGAAGAATATGTGATGCCCGCCATACCGTATTGGGACAGCTTCGTCTAAGCGCTATATCCCCTCTCCTATGAGGAGGGAAGCCTAATCCTAATCCTGTGGTGGTGTCCGTTAAAATGACCGATAATGCATGTGTGATGCTGTCTTGTTTTGTTTTTTATTTCGCTGAGTAATGCATTTACGCATCCCTTTCGGAAACAAACCCAATACATCGAAAATGTTTCCGAAAGGGTATTTGGGACTCACCGGTTAACCGGAATACCCACTAAAACCCAGCGGACACGACTGCGTCAAATACATGGAACGCCACAGGATCGGAAATCAAGCTACTGTGATATGCTATCCAGGACCAGGACCTTCTTACAGGAAAGGGGATAAATGGAAGAACTATAAATGGTCAAATAAAAATAATAGTTAACCTGGAATAAAACTGTAAGCAGTAATGTACAATTGTATATTATACATAGGTATACAAATATACCTATTAACTAATATTGAATCTGCAAGAACAAACACTTTGTGTTAGTCATATTACGAGATAATACCTATTCATAAGGTGCGATTTCGACAGACGACAGACTACGACAGCAGTTTATGGTTATTAATAATAAAAAAGAATAAAAAAATTGAACCAACTTCATAATTCGTTGAAGTCGGTTCAATTTTTTTATTATATTTTACTTTAGTATGACGCAGTTATTTTTTACGTTTTCGTGCGCTAAAATGTAAAAAATAACTGCGTCATACAGTTTAATTTAGGTAAGCATATATATATATCCGGTGCCAGCCAAGTTTAAGAAACGTTTTTTCCTACTTTTTATTGATTTATCGACACGTAACAATTACCAAAATCGGACTACTCTGTAAGAAGTTATGCGTGGTCATACATAAAAAAGCTCTTCCGTTTATTTTCGGCAATTAAAAATATCCTTACATAATTTTGAGAATCTTTTGCATATGCGGCGACATAGGATCCCGCTTCGTGAGAAGGTCGGTGCAATTAGATCTGACTGCGAAGAATGTGTTTAGAGTATTTTTCGCCTTTTCCATGTCGTAGTAACAGCTGTGAGCAAATCGCAGCAGGAATTTGTCATCTGAAACAAAGTAAAACGTTATTTTAAAATAACGTTGTTGTAATGGCAATTTTTATGTAGCACTAAAGTAGAGTCATTCGGGTCAAGTGCGCGCACTTTACTGTTTTCAGCCTCACAGAACAGAACTATAGAAGAAATTGGAAAATAAAAAAAATGTTTCGAAAAGACTGTTTATTAGCCTACAAATTGAAACAGAAAATAAAACATCCTGTTCCATAGTTAACAAAAAAAATCAAAATTTTGATAGTAAGTCGGAATGCGGACACTTGACCCGTATTGCGGGTGTGTGTGAAATGAAACTTAGATCATCAAATAAAAAATATAAGGCGTTTGGGCATGTCGCAACTAAATTACCTTACCGGTGCCCCTGATTGACCAAAACAAACTCCTCACCTCCAGTGCCCCTTCCTGGAGATAGAAGCAGTGCGCTCACTTACCCACTGCGCTCGGTTACCACAAATGACTCTACGTCGCGATGTCACCTGCGTAGTTCTCGTTCCCGTGGGAATTTAGGGATAAAATGTGGCCTTTATGTTATTCTGATATGTAAGCTATATTATTGTAAAGTTTCATCAATATCCAATCAATAGTTTTTGCGTGAAAGATTAATAAACATCCATCCATCTATACAAACTTTTGCCTTTATAATATTAGTAGGGATAACGGAAGTAACGCCATCTAGTTACAAAGTGAGAAAACGCTTTTTCTGTATGATTTTACGTTACGAGTAGTTTTGCGCTGTGACTCGGTGAAAACTCACACTAACCCTTTTGATTAGTTAAAAGAACTTGTTATTTTTAAATTTTAAAGTACAATTACATTTTGAAAAATATTAATAGTACATTTTCCGCGTTCTTACTCTAGGCAAATAATTATCGTCAAGGCAAACTCATCATTCCTTTCTACGAGGCGTAAACATTAACGGACAAATATACAAGCACTAGACAACGTTAAACAGTATAGGTATAATTATGTTAACTAACTGATGACTGCCTTATTGATTTAGTGGTTAGATTATGTGGCTTCCATCAAGTCGTCCTGGGTTCGAATCTAGGGTCGGTTTTAGGAATAAATCTAAGTTTTTCTTTCTTCTAAGAAATTTTCCCTAAAATTCTAAACCCGGATTTGGAAAGTTGGCAGTGGAGATCGTTGGATGGTGGATTCACTTTGGAAATACTCGAGCGTGGCAGATGGTCATAACGAAGGATACCTTTCCGGTTGTTAAATACCCCTACTAAAGTACAGACACACAATTACATAGCATCACGCCACCCATTATTCCCATAGGGGTAGGCAGAGACCACGTCCTTCCACTAAACACGATCCATGCATATTTATCTTGTTTCCTCCAATTTTCATTTATCCTTTCATACAAGTTCATCTGTTTAGGGTATTGTAGACCAGGAACATTCGCCTTGGTCTTCCCTTTCCAACATTTTCATAAATTTCCTTTCATTCATTTCCTCTACATGTCCAAATCATTTGAGCATACTGTACCAAGTATGAGCCCATTATATAAGGTGAGTTTGAATTATCTGCCAGCGTCGAAACTGAAGCAAGTCTTAAGCATACAGATCACAATAGAGAAAGAAATTTGTTCCCAGAACCAATACAAAAAGAAATTAAAAACATTATGAAATACCTATTCACTCACGACAGTACGCATAACACCATTCAATACATTTATAAATTACCCCCAAGCCAGCCATTTTTAAATTTTTTGGTTGCTGGTTCTAGAAATATTTTTATTCTGCTGTTGTAATCAGTATGCATTACACTTACTCCAGTTTCAGCGCTGGCAGATAATTCAAACTCACCTTATATAGTGGAGCACGTTTATCATCAGAAATACTCAACGTCAAATTAAGGAAGTGTAAGTTGGTTACTAGCTGAAAAGTGTCCATCTCGATTTGACATTAATGTCAGGAAATGGGAGGCTTGCATCTTTATAACTTTCCCACTCCCATAACTTGGGCAAAAATCGGGCTTATACCAGAATACATAATACTAAGCACAAGATCATACTAAGTGGGGAAATTCAACAACATGAAATATATGCGCTCTTATATCCAAACCCCTCTTGGACATAAGGCATTTCCTACAATATACACAGTACAGTATATAGTCTGTGGTAGAGCGGTTTGCCAATGTACAATAATGATTACTATTGTTATTGAGTAAAAATATAAATATTTTCCATTTTGTGGCTACAAGCGTAACCAGTTCAAGGTCGTCGGTTTTTGTTTTGCTTTTATTTTTATCGTTCAGTTACAAAAAATTACGTTTTTGCAGTTTTTAAGTACTTATAAGTACCTAGGTAATTAAGATAAGCTTGGAAAACTTGAAAACAATAGGTTGATTTTTAAAATACAATAATGAAATGGACAAAACTTTTGTCTTTTTTGTCTCCTGTTATACTGTTATAGCATTTATTTTTAAAAAGTATTTTTAAATAAATCATTAAGTTTAACAATTTTTGGTACATTTTCCGCTTTAGTGCTCAAAAATAATTAAGTAAGATACGATGATCAAAGTTTCAAGAAGAAAAATAATTAATTATGCCTTGTCAGTTTATCAATTAAGTACTTAGTAATTACTAACGGACGCTCACACTTCCTCCATAAAATCGGTTTTTCAGATAATTGTGTTTTTTCCTTCCGATCTCCATGAAATAAAGCGATATGCATAAAATTATGGAAAAGAGCTAACTTTAAACCTCAGGCTAAATCAGACTGGCACTGAGACGAAGCGCGTCATAAATTTTGCGTAAAGAAAATTCTTTTTTTATTGATATAAAAGCGGGCAAACGAGCATGTGGGTCGCCTGATGTTAAGCGCTTACCGCCGCCCATAAACATTTGCAACACCAGAGGCTTTGCTAGTGCGTTTTCGGCCTTTGAGAAAAGAGTTATACGCCCCTTAAATTGGGGGTATTTAGCTTTGCTAGTGCGTTTTCGGCCTTTGAGAAAAGAGTTATACGCCCCTTAAATTGGGGGTAGTATTACAATTTCCAGGAAATACCCGAGCGGGGAGTTGCTTCCACCATTTGCATATACGTGGAAGAAACGGTCTGGCAAATCTAGATGTCGCAGATGACCAACCATCAAGATGGTGAGGATGGAATTGGTCTCTACGACTCAAGCTCCATTGTAAAAAGACAGACGGTGGAATCAGTTCAAACAACTCCTCAGAACATTCACAATTGTAGAGACGATAGAACACACGTAGACAACTAACCTCTCTACGGTTCTCTTAAGTCTCCAACCGGTTCCTAAGCTCGGAATTGTCGAAGTCGAACTGCCCGGTTTTGAATGCGATCAAGTAGAAGGAGTTGATACTGAGGTGCTGAGGTGCATTTCATCTCTATTTCCCATTACTAAAGTACAAAGTTGTAACTATTAAAGAAAAATGGAATCAAGCGCTAACACGCGTCGCTCCATTACATTTTTTTTAAACACAACTTTATACTTTGATTTGATTGATTGATTATAATTTATGACTATGGCGTTGCTTACGTTTAGCCTCCATGCCTGTGACAGCAAGAACTTCGTCCATTTATAAAATCTTTACTAGCTCGAATTCTTTTCTGTTTTATTTACATTTGAAATACCCTAAACCGACGAACTCGTATGTAAGGATTAATAAATTTCAGGAAGCGAGAGATATGTATGGGTCGCGGCAAGTGGAAGGACGTGGTCTCTGCCTACGAGGCGTGATGTATGTATATCTATAGATTAGATAAAATTCCCATAAATTATTTATTAAGCCAAGGTGGTATAAACGTGTGCACCAATATTGTACCTATCTATCTTTTGGTTACGTAGGTATCGCAATAATTTTCGCGATATCGGCTTATCTTACTATTAGAGCTCCAACAACAAATGATTTTTTTGTGATAAGAGAGTGTCGGTATAAACCATACGAGTGCGAATTTTGTATGATAAGTCTACAATGAACTTCATCATTACCAGCTCATTTTAAAGCCCAATACAGGTTTAGCCCTCGGTTCTTATAAAACGGGGGCTTTATAGTTTTGACCATTGATTCTCAAACAAGTCCAGGTGGAACCCAGTGATCTACGGGAGATTCGCCAAGAGTCTACGTTGGCGTGACAATAAATGGGGGATCACAAGTCGAAAGCGGGAGCCCAGGAAAATTTATCTGTTTCAAAATAAAGAACAAAAATGTTGGCTTGACTTTAATTAACTTTTTGTCAAAAATTTGCAAAATAGGGAACCAGCAAAATTTTGAAAGTGGCCTATTAATAAAAAAATTTGCGAACCAATGGCTTAGACCCTCTTCATATGCGGATTGGTAGATTGCTGATGTTTATAACCGGAACCGATGGTTTAACATGCTAACCCAGGGGGGTGCAACACCACCAACTTCAATATATTGTTACTAAGAATTTCCTGGTAGAAAGTAAAGCTCAATATGTCATAGCCTGACCTCGGTCTCAGACCCTACACTACCTCTTGTTTTGAAGCAACATTAGGGCCTGGGCCAATAGTGCAAAATTTATCTTACCTATGCTTTTTGGCAAATGCGGCTGTTTGTTGACCCAGTCTCTCAGTTGCTGGAGACATTTCGTCTGTTCCTCTGTAACTTTGTTAGACATGTTGAGAACACCTGAAAAAGTTAACGAGAAACAAATTACTTTATAATAATATTCATTATTACTGTAGGTCAGGATCACAATACTATAATTATGTGGTGACGTCTTTATCGTACCTAGATTATTATTTATTAACTCTGAATTGTAATTATCAACTTTGATATATTTCCAGTACAAAATAGTATAAATCTATTGTTTAACTTAACATTATAAAGAATGATTTGCGCTTTGGTTGTATTATAAAGAATTTTAATGCAGTTTCTATCAATATGTACATAGAGTTATTCAACTGAAAGAATAATACCTAAGTATATACCTATAGTTTATTAAAGTATATTCTGATTTAGGGTTTTCACGCGGATGCAGTCGCAGGCGTTCGCTAATTATACAAATAAACAAAGTTCCCATGCAGAATAAAGCGTAGGTAAATGGAATTTTACTATCAGCATTTTTATCACTGGAATCTATACTAATATTATTAATGGGAAAGGAACTTTGTCTTTCTGTCTGACTGTCTCGCTTTCACGCTAAACTAATGAACCGATTTAAATGAAAGGACTTAGGTAAAAAATGTATGGAAGTCTGCCCTAGAGATGCCCAGAGATGATATATATGTCATTAAATGGTAAAGATCTTCCATTTAAATAGTAATAGAGTTACTTGTAGCTAAGCAGTCGCTGATAAAAGTTATGAAGGTTAATAAAAGTTGACTTTTCATACTACGACGACGGTCACGTGATTCAGAACACAAAAAATCAATTCTTATATTTTTTATATATTTTCAAGTGATGGCTATGAAACATAGGTAGTTTTTTTAAAATTCATTGTGTATTTACATAAAACAGTTAAATCTGAGCATACGTTTGGACAGCCTGGGGCAAATTATGGCAATGTCTTTTGGTACAGAGTTACTCTGCAGTAATCTCAAGAAAGTACATAGGCTACTTTTCATGAATTTCTCGCAGACGGAGTCGCGGTCGTCCGCTAGTATATTATAATGTTTACAAATTAAATTCCATTATATTTCAACTAGGCAAACATTTTTGAAACGCTATACATTACGCTATTAGTAGGGGCTCTACCATCGGTTTTTAAATATGTGTTAACATCGACCACTGATGTTAACATCGAAGTTCTCGTCAAGGAAGGCTCACGCGGTCACGCCTGATCCTTGAGTGATCAAGATGACACGAAAATACAGAAATTATATACCTGTGTAGGTACGAACGAAGTCGCGGTTGACTGCCAGAGTTAAACTCATATTATTTACGATTCTTTTCCGGTTTAACACATTAACCATCGGATAATTTATTGCTGTCGTTACCAATTATGCAAATAATTATCTATTTTTATGATAAGTGCCCATTACAAGTTTATAAGCAAATTAATAATGACGTTGCATGCTAATATTTTTATTCCACCTCAATAAACCTTTAGTAATAAACTTTTAAGTTAATAGGTATTTTTTTATGTTACCCAATAGTGTAACTATGTACCCAGGTATTATTAAAATAATAGAGGATATTTCAATAGGTACTATTTTTTGTAATCTTATTTTGTTTAATAACATTTATGTACCTTGTGTTTTTCTCAGTTACCTAACTAAATAAATTTTAAATAAAATTTACCGTTTATTTATAAACTTATAGGTAAGTACCTAGTAAGTACGGTATTTATAATCTAATAGTTTTTAGTATAACTACAGGCAGGTCATATGTATATTGAATTTTTATAGTTACTATACTTTAATGTTATCTGTAAATAAAATTTAAAAAATAAACTTTATGAACCGAAAAGTAACGGAAAGATTAAATTCCGAGTCCGAGCCGACGGATTTTCTTATCACACAATCAGAACGACGATAAGAGCGTGAGAAAAACGTGAGATTACAACAGCCTACAACTCACAGCCTTACAATCTGCAGCAACCGAGGCCAAAATGAGACTCGGAAACAAATGACATTGCCCGTTATTTTCAGGTTTTAAAATCACTTAAACTTGTTATGCTAGGCAGCAAAATTGATTTTTGAGAGTTTACTGTGCACATTTCACGTATTGGACACCGAGCAAGCGGAAGATTCTAAGATTTACCTCTCGAAAGAAATTAACTTGAAATTACTGCCTAATAACAAAATTATTATTGCGTCCAGATTTGGCCAAGCAAAGGCAACTTTTCCGAGCAAGTGAAAGAAAAATAATAATCATTATCTTTTATAAATTGGTCATAACCATGATAATTACTAAAAGAAGAGGTTATCAAACTAATAAATAACTAAAATATGTTTTTCTACTACCTCTTTCTTCAACCTAAATAAAACTTGATAAACCGGATAGACACGTCTGTACTATTTTTTTCATTTGAATAGAGCTCACCATAGTTTAATAAATACGACCAGTTTTTTGCCTTATACATATTTTTCATTCTATGATAAGTGTGCCCTTTGCTATGTTATTATCTAATTCGATGTGTTTCGGGAGATAAACTCTGTGACACTTGAAATACAATACCAATTATGAAATTTTTACATTTAGTGATAGACATAGATAGAACATTAGTCATTTGCGTTATTATATTCATCGATTTAGAAGTCAACTAATTAATCAATTACACAAGACTGTTATAGGAATTTCATACTAGGAAGCCTTTTATAAAGCCCTTGACATTGTTTTTGTATTAAGTATATTTTATTTGCGTAAACCTCGATAAAACAGCCAATTTCACAGCACCGCCTAATTTAGGTTAATGTCATGATTCCGGTTATGAAAAACTGGTTTCAAGATGGTAACCCACAGCACTTAATTACGAAATCATACTTTCAAGACCGTACAAATCTTCATTTTTATTGATATTTGACGAGCTCCAACTCAACTATTGTTCGCGTGTATTAGTCCTAGGGTTTAAGCCAGGTTCCTGATACCTATCAACCTAATTATAATTTGACGAATGAACATTTCGGATTACGGCCAGGTCCTGGGCCGGGCTATGAAATTTTGAGTTTTCTTTTATATAAGAAATTCTGATAGGTTACTTGTGCAGCCGTTATAATTAGCCTTTTTAATAGCCAAGCGTAATTAGCTAGCCGTAGTGCGACCTGCGCCCCTAAAATTCTCGTCGCCTGTCCCTATCAGACTGGTTCTCCCTTTTTTAAGAAGTGTCGTACCTATTGATTATTACTTACCCACTATACTGAAGCTGAACTCGACTGAGAATGCTTGTCAACAAACAAATTAAAAATGAAGGTAGAATTCATTAGTCATTTTACACCAATTTTTTAAAATTTAGTAGTTAATGACGAATTCATGACAATAAATTAGAATAGTAAACTTTTTTAAAATAACAAAACAATTTTAAATTTGTTAGGCATAAAATATGTTGCATTTCCTACCTTCATTTTAAATTTGTTTGTTGACAAGCATTCTCAATCGAGTTTGGCTTTAGTATAGGTGATTATGCTTAGGTTGTGATAATATTTTTCTGTTGTTTAGTTATAACTGACTTACTGGTAGTCAGTTATACAGTTGTTCCTGAGGAGCTATTCTGTGAGAATGATTTTATAACTGCACTGATTAACGAATTCGTCTCTTTGTCTATATTTCGTTTATTATTTGAGATTTATACGTCTAACACGATACTATAGATAAAGAGGTATAAAGGCACATTCGAAACTCACAATTTCAACTAATAAAACTTAGTTACAGAATAGGGGGGTTGGTCTGGTCATATTTTTCTGCGTTCCTCCAAGGTTTATGTCATGCCTGGGCATCGTGAGCACTGCCCCAGTTACGACACGATATTTTCACGATATTTTCATGTATCTGTGGTATAAGCCTAGCTTTGGGAAGTAGGCGGTTTTAGACCCCCATGATTTGGAGAGTACATTAAGCCGTTGGTCCCTGTTTACTGTCATTAACATCTGATAGTAATCGTTATAAAGTTGAAACACTATCAGCTTCAACATAACAGCCCTTATTGGAGCAGCATGGTGGGTTTAAGCCTCATACTCTTACCTGGCCTATGAGGACTTTTCTGCATTTCTTAGTTTAACGATCGAGAGTAAAAACTTTCGAATTTAATTTCAGTCATAGTACGTATAACTGAAGTAAAATAGTATTTGTGATTCCTCGCTGAAGGTATCGAAATAGGCAAACTGCCATATAACTTTTGGGTGAGTGCAGATTTTATCTTAGACTGTTCCATTATTCATCACGTATCAATCTAGGTTCCAACAAACTGAGAGTGCAGTCTCAAGATGATTTCATTCGCCGCATCGAACTATTGCAGTTTACTCTTAAAATGATTTTCATCGACTCTCTTATAATGAGGGAGACCTGGCCCTGTAGTGGGCCTCTAATAGGCTGATAATGATCATGATGATGATGTTTCAAAGACGCCCGTATTGCTCAGTTGTCAAGCATCCTTTGTACCAACCTAAATTTTGAAAATTTGATGAGAACCACCAACCGGGAACCTCTTGGTTATAAGTAAAGTGTCATGAAAGGATGTTAGAAAATCTAAAGGCTTACTTTTTATATTTATCATCATTGTTTTTCAATAAAATCGGTGTTATTGAAAGTGAACATTGACGACAACGTCGTTAAATTCTTTTGATAAAGTAAAAGTAAAGTTCGGCACTCATGGCACGTACAATTTATAGTTTTGTTTACATTTAGTTTATTACATATTTGCCTAAATTTTTGGAGTATTATAATAGGTGTTAAAATTATCCTAAACGGTAGCGAGGAACAATCTGTACTTCATATTCCCCTGTTTATTAAAATAAATAATAGGTGTAAATGTACATGTCTTTTACGAATTTCTCTATTTACTAAACGCGTATCTACACACCCTCAATACGTAACACGTAAGCTCTATAGTAGGAAGGTTTGGTTGTAGAAACCAAAAGGGTTGTGGATTTCCTACTCCTAACAAATTAGCCCGCTTCAATCTTAGATTGCTTCATCACTAAACATCAGGTGTGATAGCAGTCTAGGGCTAACTTGTAGTCGATAAAAAAAAGGTTCTATTCTTCTATCTATCTAATCTATTATATTATCAATTGTGGTTGGTCAAATTAAGAAAATATTAATCAGCTAATACAACAGAACCTCGGACCTCCGTCCTATAAATCCACTGGATTCCGAAGGCCGTATAAACAAAAGATATGTGGTACCTACCTACCTACTTATCCCAAATTTTAATAATTCAAAGCAACAATATCATGTGGATTAAGTAATACCACATAATACCTTTCCAGCTAATAACAGTTATCAGGTAGCGTTTCGAATGTGTGCGTCATTTAATCCGTCAACAACGAGCAGCCTTCTTCAATAAGTAATCCAAACCTTCGCAGCTGATGCCATTCGCACTTTAATCGATTCCACCTTGGATCATTTTCACATTAAACAAAAGGCACTCGACAACGAACTCAAGGCAAATATTTTGATAAATATAACTGCGCAAATTTGACATTTAGGAAAAAACTTAAAAAAAAATACAGCCGCAAATAGAATTTTCCCATTGTAAGTAATAGTTTTTGTTTGGCTGAATGATTTTAATTTTTAACACAATAGACGATCGTAAAAAAGCTTAGACAATGTTAGAACAACTCACGTTATGTATTTTGTTGTTGTAACACCCAGTCCGGTTGTTCACTGATAAAATTATAATAATAATATTGAACGGAATGATTGCAATACGTCGAGTGAGTGGCGCGCGTCCGCGGACACTGGGACCTTGGTCGCTGGCTCGCTGGTGGCATATCATTGAGCGCTTACATTCGTCGCAAGAGTTGTTTTGTAATTTTAGTGATTCATCTGAATTACTGCTCCATTGTGCAGGCGTGAACTTCTTACAGACTAAAATGCTTTGCATACCTAATCATTTTTATTTATTAGTCTAATAAATTATGACTTTGCACACTTTGATTTGATGCCTACCTTGATCTGGTGCCTTGTGCGAACCTCTGTTATTATACTCATAACCGTAAATATTTAAAGGTAGCCTGTGAGCTGTGACACTGACCATCGTCTTTACTCTTTAGAAATGCGCCTACCTATCTATCTGTAACATAAAAATGAATCACAAAATGTGTTGCTATGTGTAAATCTCGAGAACGGCTGAACCGATTTCGATAATTCTTATTTTGTTGTGTTTGATATTGTCAGGAGGAGGTTCGTATAAAAAAAATATAAAAAAAATTGCGCGGAAAAATAGAAAATTTAAGATAAGTAAATGGACATTTTATTTATGATTATTAAAAAAAATAAAAAAAATTAATAGTGATATTTGTTACTCAAGCAAGGCTTAACGGGTGAGCATATCTGTATGAAATATGGCACAGAGATGGACTATCGTCAGTACAGCAGATAGGCTATTATTTATCCGAATATACTCACATAAACGGGAACTACGTGGGTGAACCACGGGCACCGCTAGTTTTAAATGTTTTTTTAATTTTCAGTGGATAATATTAAAAATATATATTAAATATTTTTTAATTTATTTAACGGCCTGGAATCAAGTGCTATATGGCCTAATTAGTTTCTTTTACAAGCATATTATGCACAAACTTCTGAAAAGTACTTGTGGCGCCCTCAGTCCTGGTTTTATATTTTCCTGATCAGGCTATATTATATAAACTTTTTTAACGCAAAGCTTTTAAGAGGGCTCTTAGGCAGACAGACCACTAGATTTAGATTGCAAGACGGAAGTTTTAACGCATTGCAGTCTTAAAACGCATCGATGTGACCAAAATGTTTACTACCTATATCTGTCAAAACACGTTCATCCAAGAAAAATAACACACACGAGGATAACTTTTGAAATTTGGGTCAACATTTAGGTTAACAAATAGTTTGGCTATTGAAAGTAAGATTGAAGTATTAAAAAAATCTCGTTTTTCGCATAAAAACATTGCAGTGTGAAAGCGTTAAGTATAAAAAAATAATCGGACTGTCATAAACTTTGGGAATGGCTCTGAATTCTTTTATAATTTCCCGGGCTATTTCAGTCTACTTTTAGCCAAACCTAATTCTATACATAAAGAACGACAAGTTTTGTGCTGGGAAACAGATTGTATAATTCCTGTTTAGTCTGTGGCAGAATATTATAACCTATATTTTATACCTATTTTTGCTAAGGGTGTATGCTGTAACTTTTTTGACATGAAAGTGTTTCTTGCAATAACTTTAGCAATATAAAAATAAATGTTGCATCATGCATTACGCAAATGAAGTTCGAAACCAATGTCTATAAGTAAAAGTAAATTTTAGGTTATATCAATATATATACAGAATACCAAATTAAATTAGGAATTCCGAATTTACTTTATATAATTAGATTATTGGTTTATTTCTTTTTACATTCACAATGTTTTTGTTTATCTATTTACAGACGGAGATCGTATAATATTAGTTAAATAATAACAAACAATTCAATTTATTTTCATTTTTTTTACCTTATTTTGAATGAACCTAAAACTTACAGATTATTAGTAATTATTAAAAAGACTCGATATCTGTATTAGTAAAACAGTTGTAAAAAAAATTTAAAATGTTGCCAGCTTTTGAACATCATAGTTTAAGATAAAGAAAGTATATTTTTAATACCTGAAAAAGCAAATTTAATGATTCAGAACCAGGTAAATGTGAAAATTCATTTGTTGTAATAAATAAGTGACAGTGTAAATTCATTTTGTTTTATCTAATAAATTAAAAAAAGTAATTTACTTTATTCTATATAGCAACACATTCTGCTACAAGTTTGCGCATGCGCCGAATGGCGATATTTCAGTGATTATTCTTTGAAATAACATTTTTTAATTATGAAATTTTGTCGTTAGATGGTATATATTTAGGTAAAGTTTTAGATAATTAAATTCTATATATTGAACTGTAGAAATACAAGATTCATAAATTACAGTTATACAAGTGACTAAAGTGTACCATTGGTGGCCATTACAAAACTTAAACTTTTTATCAGGACAAATGTCCATTTGATGTTTCGGCGACGTTGTGGAGCTGATCATAAATTGCGTACTGTGTTTGTATCATCTTTCGGTATAATTGTATAAAGTGTTGTGGAGTTAACTGAAGGAATCCATACAATACACCTATCTGTTACATTACGATTAGCGGCGACTGATTTTTATTTGGGTTGACTTCCCACATCGTAGAAGAGCTGTCAATTGTTAGGTTTTTCCGATTGTTGTTTCACTTGTGTTATAGATGTTAGTCAATTTATTTGAAATATAACACGCCCTTTTAGTAAATCGTATACTTGCCCATTAAAACTTGCTGTCACCACACCATAAGCTTGTTGTTACTGTTCAGTGAACATAACATTGGCACGGCGAATCATACAATAATCGTGTTCCTTTTACGGATGAATTGTATCAAAATTATCTATAGTCATTATCAGTTGTAAAAGTACAGCAATCAATTACTCAGAGATTTCCCGTTAGTCGTTTCGCGAGTCGCCGAAACATCTGTGCCGTTGCAGTGAAAATGATTTTGAGATAAATTACAAAAAAAATCAAGTGTAGTGTATTAAAAACGAGAAAAAAAGAATAGTATTGTTGTTAAGTGGTGTGAGGATTGGTGTGTTGTGGCATGGCGTGGTGGCAGCGCGGCGCCCGGAGGCTGTGGTGACATGGACTGCTGCGGTGCGGCCCCGTCTGTCGGTGGGCACTGGGAGTGATCAGGAGGGCCGGGCTTAGCCTGCATTCACTAGTATTATGAATAAGCGTGACGGTAACAAGGACAAGGAACGTCAGAGCGACGACAAAAGAACTTCCACGTAAGATCGCTTTTAAATATCTATCAGTAACATGTGTACTCATAGCTAACATGCAGTATCTAGACTGTCTAGAGATCTATGTTGCCTCTTCCATTTATAACGAAGCTATGTACTGTAGATTTGTATAAACCCTTCTATAATTGGAAGGCAGTGTGCCTTTTGATGTAGTGGTAAAGTGAAGGCACAATATACATTTGTGTTTATAGACTAGAAATGTTAGCACTGCGGAAACATTGTTTTTAGGTTATTTAGTGTGATACATTACATCAGGAATGACATCAAAACCTGTTTCACAAAAAACTGTTGCTTAGCAACCACTTGCAGACACTACTTTATAAGTGCATTCTTCCTGTGCTAACACTCCTTCAGTCTCACACACAAGTGTGCCTGCTAAACTGCTATATGTAGACTATTACAACTAAAGTATAAAAATTGAAAATCTATAACAAACTTCTATTATACTTATTATAGATCTATATTCTGTCATTATCAAGACTCAAACACTTATAGTAACTAGATACTGTTCATCAATTGCACTAGCTTAGTTTTTGAAAATTCAGTATTTATATAAAATTGGAATTTGCTAGAATTGTATTCTTTTAGAATGTGTATTCATTTGAAGGTTCAATTAACATAAATAGTATTAAACAATCCTATATTTAAAAAATTATTTATTAACAAATATTATAACAGGCATTTAAAAAAAAATACAAAAGGCAGGTCTTATTCTTAACAGTTCTATTAGTTTTGACTATTCAATATTAAAAAGTTAAAAAACTTGTTAATCATAAGTTGAGATTCACCTAGAATCTAATCTAATATTTGTAATGTCAATAAATATAAGTCAGTATTTAAGAGATTCATGGCAAGTTGAATAATGGACAATTTAAAAAATATACAGTTTATTCAAATGATAATATGAATTATTTTTACTGTATAGATTGTTTTTTTTTTCTGTATCAATAAATCAATGACACACACAAGGGTTATCAACAAGTTTTGAAAAAATTTAATATAATTAAATTTAATATAATAATAAAACTATTTTTTTAATATGGTTTTTAAACTAACCTTTGTAATGATTAGGATTTAATGCCTTTTTTGTTTAGTTACATTGTATTATCTGTACTTGATTCATTAATGTTTTACTTGAGATTACACTCTTAATAATTAATTTTTCAGCAACTATTGAGAAACATTCAAGAGATGGATGGAATTATATTTAATACAGAGTGTGTAAATTTGTCTTTGCTTGTATTTATTTATGCTTTTTATTATGTATATTATTTTTTTGCTTATTATATAATGTAAATCACATAAGGTATATTAATATTTAGTTATAGTTTATGATTATTATTATATTATTATGATTATAGCTATTGTATTTTGGTGGTTGTATTGCTGAATTTAGGTTAGGAGGATAGAGTAGGATATATTGTTTGTATGATAGGTATATTTTCAAGGTGTAAAAATTCAAAATTATTTATAGGCTGTTCTTTATACATTGTGTCTGCCAGAGTGTAGTTAATCTACCAGCGGTTAGGACGGCTGATCCTGTCAAGAAGAGCTAACATGAAACTCAGCAGTTGCTCTTTTATAATGAATGTTACAATTTGTATTTTATAATTTTTTAATTTTGGTTATCCCTTGCGTGTAGAAAGAAAAGCTGATTGCTTCCAAGAATCTTTGTCTTTAATATAGTCATTAATTTTATAGTAACTTCTACTAAGTTTATGGGTTTTAACTCATTTTTTGAATTTGTATAAAGGCATTTGTAAACCAAATCTCTTACTCAGGGCATCAAGAGTAAAATTATAAATAATTAAATATACAATCTATGCTAAAGCCAAACTCGATTGAGAATGCTTGTCAACAAACAAATTAAAAATGAAGGTAGAAATCAGTAGTCATTTTACATCTAACTTTTTTATTTAAGTTGTTAATGATGAATTCACGACAATAAATTAGATTTGTGTTTGGAAGTCCTTAAAACCTATGTCCAGCAGTGGACGTCCATTGGCTGATATAATATGTTCAATATCCTTCTTAAATAAGATTTCTTAAAAATCTCAAAATCATTAATTTTAAAATTTTTAGGTTTAAAATTTTTGCATTTTTTAAGCCTTCATAAACAAATTTCTTTCTCGATCAAGAAATTAAAATAATATCATGTTTGGCTTTAGTATACGTTGGGAGACAGATTACCAATAACAACTTAACAATAATATTTATATTATTAACAATGTTTATTTTATAGTATGCACATAATTTGATCATTCCTGCGAATGTCAGAAATAACAAAATAAAGAATCACATACAATGCTGATAATGCAGAATAATGCTTTACTCCACACCTAATAATGAAGCTTATTTCATAACTTAACACCTAACTGCAATTTAAACAGTGCATGTTGTTACGGAAATATGTAACTCAATTAGTGTTAAAAGTACTAAAATTCAAAATTGTTACAAAACTATATTAATCCATCACATTAGGTTCAACTGAAATGTATATATCAAACGAACAGTTCACAACATCTGGCTGTCACTTCACCCCTTGAAGCATTAATATAACTATACCAAACAGCAAGCATACCTTTATCTAGCCTATTGTGGTCTGGGTAGATAACAATTTTAGTAGTAGCTGAAGATTATTAGTAGAAGTTAAACTTGTCAGCTCAAATTTTAGATGTCATCAAAACTAACAAAGCTATTTTTAAAATTGTCAATACATAATTTTAAAGTTAACTACATCATGCAAAAAGTTAAATCAAATAGTTAATCAATATTAACTATTTGATTTAACTTTTTGCATAGTGGAAAGCATTTAAACCTTAATATGACAAGTGCAGTTTCATTCCACCATTTTTCGATATGATAGTAACATATAATGATGAGATTTAGGAAATATTTATTAAAATAACTTGTATTTAGCACCTGAATGGTAATACCTTGGAATCCTAAGATAGTTTCTAATAACTAAATTCCCAACTACTGAATAATTTTAACTATTTAACCAACCATTTATTATGAATACTTTTGTTGACAAAGCTGTTCTATGAATCATGTGAAATTCTGAATAACAAGTATTCATATTATTAATAATAAATAGTTAATTACTTATGAAGGCATTCCAGATGATACTTTGTTTTTGCAAATATTTCTAATTGTTTGATGTAGGTATAATAGTCCTCTTGGTTATCGTAACAACTTTAACTGATCCATATCCAGTAATATTGAAATTGACAAAAGTTTTTTTTTTAAATACAAGTGGGCCCTTGACTGCTATCACACCTGATGTTATAATCTAAGATGGAAGTGGGTTAACTTGTATGCACACCCTCTTCGGTTTCAACATGACATCATACCAGAACAAATCGCTTGGCAGTATATCTTTGTCGGTAGGGTGGTAACTAGCCACGGCAAAAGCCTTCCACCAGCCAAACTGATTCTGTACTCAATTTAGCTTACTATGCAGGATCAATTAATGCTTTTGTCCTTTGTTTATTTATACATAAATGCTTCATTTTGACAAAGAGCTGATTAAATCACATTATTAATTTTCAATAACATAATATTTAAAATTATTTTTTAAATAAATTTTATAGATGACATGCAAAATTACATGGTAGAGGTTGCAGTTCTTTTTTATATTAATTCCATAGTTACAATTTAAATATAGCTCAAATAATTATGATCCTTATATTAATTAAGTCTTGTAATGATTGTCTAATCTAACAATATTTTATTATTGGGGATTTACACTTATCAAAAATGATTAATATCAATTATTTTATTTATCATTTTGTTTTTTTGTGTCAGTCAAATGTTTACATTGTGGAAGAAGTGTTGTGTTTTATTAGTCATATTGGTGATATCTAAATGAAATGTCTTCACTTCTAACAAAATTTACCAATTTTTCTAAGTTCAACATTGAAGCTGACACAACTTTTGCACCCTTTTAAAGTACTCTTTTTTTAGTTAAAGATTTTTCCTGTTTTGTGTAATAAACTACCTTGTAAAAGACTACCTTGGTTAATAATTAATTGTTATTTATTAGTGGAAGTGGAAAGTGGTTAAATAAACACAACTAATTGGCACATGTAAAAATTATAAAGATGACGTTTTTGATTTATTTTTGGTGGTGAAGTGGCATTAGTTTAAAAATGGTCTATGTTTATGGATTTATTTTTCAGTAAGTATGAAATTTGTTACCAAGTATTGTATTTTTAAAATGACCTTAAGGCCCCAAATCCACCAGCTTTTTGCGAGCGTCAGCGTTCCTTCAACGTATGCGCAGCGTCGACTTCGCGTTAACGTCGACAATGCGTTTCCGCGTAAAATCAGAGAGAAAATACACTCCGACAAGAAACACTACTGTTAGCTTTGCTACTACGATGAAAATAACGTAAAAGAAAAAGAAATTATAATCGGCAGTTTTGGAAAAATTATATATGGTCCAATCGATTACAAGAAAGTGAATATTTCGCACTGTACTCTGATAGTAATAAAAATAATGAATCTGAAATTTATAAATATTTACGAATGTCAGAAACTTCATTTGATGAACTTTTAATTTAAAATGTCATATAACATTTAGACACAAATCCAGAGTTTTAGTGTCACCAGAAGAGAGGCATGTTATAACTTTGAGGTAACAAAAACAATACATTTAAATTTGTTAAAAAATGTACGTGATTGTCCTCGTTTTCAAGAAACGCAACGTCGACGTTGCGTTGCGTTGCGTTTCTGCGCAGACGTAGGAGGGACGCTGGCGCTCGCAAAACGCTGGTGGAATAGGCAGCTAATCTATCTAAAAACATTAAAACACAAACATTTTAAATATATAAACACTAGAATATAAAAATAATATACCATGAATTTTTACTCAAAATATTTTTCAAATTTTAAACTTATAAGGCTGGCTGTCAGTTGTAACAAATCAGTTATCAAATGAAATCTATATTTATCTTAATCCTTTGTCAGCTCAGGAAATTGCCTATCGTGTGATACAATTCTGTGGGACACAAGTCAGTAGACAAGAGAGCCACAGAGTAGATACAACTGGAGTTACTATAATTTATTAATAAGCTAATGAATCACATATTGTAAACATCTTGTATCTCACACAATACCCTTGATAACATTTCTTAATAAAAACACAAGTTTCTTATCTCCAGTGGGATACCATTTGTGTTGAATGTATTATTTCAATCTTTGCATTCAATATTGTGTACAATTATGTAAAAGAAACATTGTTTATTTGTTATAAAATACAAACAGTGTTTATTAAATAAGTGACTCATCTTTTGAAGTTGCAATGTTAACTAAAATCTAGTGGGCCATCTTACAGTGTGACATGAAAATGGCAAGTGATGTGATCGTTTGTGACATAGAAATGTGTTCCAATCACATTTTGGAGATGTTTATTCGTTTAAAAACTTGTAATGCATAGAAAATTGTAAGTATTATTTACATAACCTTAACAACTTGAAGGTTTCATCTTCATTATTTAGTTGGTAAAATGTCTTGGTTTAATATGATTCATATATTAATGTATTCAGTTGAAGAATTAAAGCCTAGTCTATTTAATATATTAAGCTTTTGTGTCTGCCATAGATGTTATTGAGAATGATTGTTGTTTAGTTCACTAGTTAGCAACTGCCCATAGCTTTACTTGCTAGTAGTAGGTTTTTCAAAACCAAAAAAAAATAGTGGTTTTTTGTATATGTAAGAAATATATACTCTTTTCAATAGTTAAATTGTAAAACTGTCTATCAAATGACGAACTCACTTACACACAAGGTGCATCCCAGTACCCCATACCATAGTTCTATAGAGCTGTTGGGATATTTTCCGTGCTGTCAAATTATATCCCAATAGTTCTATATAGTATTGTAGTATAGTTTTTGCTCTTGACTTTACTTATACCATATAAGTTATAAAATTTATATTATTTTGATTGATATTTCATTTTGTTTGTAACAAAAAATGTCCCTTGCGACAAAAGCTAAGTTGTTAAAACCAAGTAGTAGTTGTGTCTAAAAAATATTCTCTTATTTTAGAAGTTACAGGGGGACACACATTTTACCACTTTGGAAGTATCTTTCGCACAAAATATTCAGTTTTGAAAAAAATTAATATTAAAAACCTCAATAACATTTTAAAGACGTTTTGTGCAATTTAAGCAAAGCTGTATTCGACATAGTATGTTTATAGATACTCTCAAATTTAAGCAGACATTTATTACTGCAATCAAAAGAGATTTCATATTATACCTATAAAAATTATAGATATTTTATATGTAACATACAAACAAGATGTTGATATCATTTCTTTAATTTTGTCCCATTAGTTCTATATAGAACTAAGCACTAATATGGTGTATCAACAGTTCTATAGAACTAAAATTAGGGGGTACTACTGGGATGCACACACACACTCATACACTTCATTATTATTGGATAACAAGTTGTATCATACAGCTTAGTAGAAATGTATTACTAAGGTAGCAGAAGTACTAATATCACTTTAGGTTGTTTTTATGTATTTTAGTTGGTATAGGTTATGTAGAATAGTTCAATAATAATAATACTAAATCATATTTGTCAGTGTCAAAGATCAGATCCATGTTAAGGTATTTTATCATAATAAAAAGCAGAATCTTTTTTCCAATCTATCTAAAACTGCAGCTGTTAAGTTATCCATCTTTTAAATCTTTCTTTGTAAATTTTAATAATTTGTTAAGTAATTTTTTTAAGTAAGTAAAATAACAAAGTGAATGACATGAGCTTGTTGTAAGCACAGACTGGGCGTTATTTGAAACCTCAGCTTTATTGTAAGTATTAATTAATTACAACAATGTATAAAAAAGACTTTATTCACATTCAAAATCAAATTTATGGTTTTTGTTGCAAAAACTGAACTTTGAAACCAAATATGTATTAAGTGTACAGATCTGTGCATTATTGATATGTTCTGCGTACTATTACTAATATAATACAATAAAACACAAGTGTTCTTTATCTTTTAGATGTCCTTTTTTATTAAATGCATGAAAGTGACAGCTTACAAATATTTCCAAATTATTTTTAATGTTGTGTGTAATAAAAGCACAAAAATTTTGAAAACAATTGAATACATACAGAATTAGAAATAACAATCAGTATGTAAATTTATAAAAGTTAAGCTTGTTATTATTGCTTTTTAGGCTGCGGTTGATGGAAGTGCATCAAGTCACTTTCACTTTTAGACTCAATGCCAATAACGGTTGGTATGATTCACTGCAGTCATACAATTAGCTTATGGTGTACTTTACATGATTTTTATATATGTATATTCAAAAATATATAACTATGATATAATTGTTTTCATGACAGTATATACTCTTTACTTTATCATTATAAAATTTACATATTCACTTCTAAATAATAGAATTTCAATTTGATACAAAAACTCATAGCATCACATATTTATGGATAATGTGACGACACCTATAGGTATAATGTAATAGTTAAAAATCAGTTTTTTGTATATACAAGCAATAGTTCTTCTATATTTAATCATTCTGCTACATAGAAACTTAAGCTGTATTTTTTTAAACTAGTGACTAAGGTTATAACGATTGTAACAAGATTTATAGTTCCACACTATAAACGCTGTCACAATCTGACATAACTTAAATCTTTGTCATCATAATTTTTAATTATGTGCACTTTTAACCAGATGTATAATTTTCTAAAGATAATTTTGCTTAGACGCCAGACAATAGCAAAGGTACTATTGTACAGAACTGTTATGAAGGTCACTATAATTTATTATAGTGTTGTAACTTAATTCAAAATAGGAAAAATTTTAGTCAAGTTGTAAGTTTTTGTCATTTGTAAGTGTACTATAAAATAATAATAATAATTTATTTATTTTAATAATAACATATAGGAGATAGAATTAATTCATACACGATCCAAACATGTTTTGCCATTATTAGTATGCATGCAAATATTTTAAACAAATAATAAAAACACATTTTTAATATTGATTTTTGGACATAAAATTTTGTAATTGTTGACTAACAATCCTTATAATAAAAACCAATAATCCTTATGATAAAATCCAAGATGAACAATCCTTATAATAAAATAATTTTGTGACTATAGCATATTAAAAATTTATTTTAGTTTACTAACAATAAAAAATAATTTATACATAGAGATAAATCTATATAAATAAAAAAAATGCTTGCATTCACATATGTATCAATGAGTAGTGCACAAAACACCCCAAAAAAAACATTTAAACAGTCAAACAAACAAAGAAGCAAAAGGGGTTATTTATTGTTAAGAATGTTTAAAATAGTATTTTGATAAATTGTAAAATTTATTTCATGTATTTCACTTTACTATTGATAATAATGAAGTTCTAATACTTTAAGATTTTTTTAAATAGATGTGAAAAGAGAATAAAAATAATCAAAACAGTCCTATTAAAATGCTAAGGATGTGATACCTAACTGAAAAGCCATTGATTGTACTTGTGCGACAACAACATCTTAAAATAATCACAATAGCTCATTTACATTTACACAACAGGTCATTTACAAGATTAGAGCTAAACACTGAGGTACTTAGTGCGCACTTCGCCTAAACAGCTTAGCTCCATTGATGTGCTTCCCTGTTGTGTGTTATGTACATTATCTCAACATATACAGCCTTTTGCAGTTCATGAGATTCTCAAATGATTGCTTTATTGGTATGTAATGTAAAGTAGTTTATTGTAAAATTCTGTTCTGGAAAATTATGGAGGCCTTCATTTTAAACACCTTGTTTGTGTACTTAACTTTAATGTTTTGTGTTAATTTTGTAATTTTCTATTAAATTCTATTTACCTCATTTCTATATTTATCACATAAATTTGTTAATACATTTTCTAATTTCCATATATATGTATTTATTATTTTATTCACAGTACTCTTTTGTGACAGGTTAAATTTTTTGCAACCAATGTTAGTTACCTAATAGTGTACACAATGATGAGTTTATTGTTGCAATATTCAATAGAAAATACAATTTTAAACTACTGACTTATGCTACATAATTTAAGTTAGTTAGTAAGTTGATTTAGATAAAAAAAATTAACAAAAAATAGAACTGACTCAAAACGCACTAAAAAGTAAAAAATAACTGTGTCATTTAATTGCTTTAATTTACTTAAGCATATCTATGAAGTCGGTGCCAGCAAGTTTAAGGAACATTTAAATTAAATTACACAATTAATTTTTTACTTTTTAGTGATTTATCGACACGTAACCTACTCATACTATACTCTCCTAGCATATTATACAGCACTAGTAGCCAAAAAGCTACGGAGGATACTTACACAAAAACCGAAATCGCTGCAAGTGTGCCTATAAAATTTGAAGAGGTCCTTCAATTTTCCCAGGATATCATCATCAGATCCTAACATGATGACTATCGGACCATATTGGAAGTGTGCCCTTTCTAATAAAAAAGAATTATCAAAATCGGGCAACTCTGTAAAAAGTTATGCATGGTCACACATAAAAAAATATATAAATATAAGTGTCGAATTAAAACCTCCTCCGTTTTTTTTCGTCGGTTAAAAAGTCCAATCTGTTTCAACTAGCGTTTTACTCACTTATTGAATACCATGTTCTCAATCAAGTTGAAGTGAATTTGATAGACTGAACCTTTCCATCTACAAACATGTAATCTACAGAATTGTTAGTATATTTTTAACACAAACAGCTATTTCATAATTCATAGCTGAAAGCTAAAGTGTGTTGCTTGCACGCTAATAACATAATAGATAAGATAAATGCTTTAGATTTTGGATTTCTGATGTTAATCTGTTTCAGCTACATTATTATTTCGGTCTATTATTGTAATATACCTACATTTTTCATTAATAAGTGAATTAGATTTAGATATTAAAGGTAGATAATTCAATATTTTTATTCAATATTAATTGTTATCAACCACTTATCTTTGAAGTATGATATTATCCAGTTTCCTGCACTTTAAAATAGAATATGTGATGCAAAAGCAAAATAGCAGTTTCAAATCATATGTAAAAACATATGATTTGAAACTGGTATAATCTGTCTTTTGTATAGGGGCAAAATTAGAACCATGTTCATGTAGGGATTTAGCTAAAAAAGTTAAACAAATCACAATTCTTTTGAAAATCCGACCAGTGATGGTATTGTCTAATGCTACCCCTATTTACATAAAGTAAACTAAGTTTGGATTCTACATTCCATAAATTAAAAATTTAATTACAGAAGGTCAAATTTAAGAAATTCTACACTACTGCAGAATCTCTGTACTTTTAAACATTTCAACTGACACTTTTTCACAGAGACATTTCTTTTTTCCTCTATATTCTATAGTTTTACCTTCTCTATGGTCTCCATATTTCTTATAAATCATAATGTTTGCACATGTGAAAGTAATTTTATCAATCAATGCTATTTTAAAGATTAGCATGACTAATAGATAGATAAACTAGTGGTCTCCACTTGTATTTTATGTTTAAATATATGTAATATAATAATGTACATTACTAAACTGCAATTGTAGTTATTCAAATGTATATTTATTTCTACTACTGTACAGATATTTTTTAAAAACGGTATTCATTGAAAGAGAATTTATAACTATAAAGTGAATAGTTTCTTGATATTTAATTTTATGGAATTAAAATAATATAATTATTATTACTTTCAGACAAAAAAACTAAGTAAAACACTCACAGATTATTAATATATGGTTGGTATAGGAATCAAATCTGTTAGCTATTGATAAGTACTGACTACAGATATGGATAAGTTTCTGATAAATCAGATATTTGTATGGAAACTAAATTAGCAGCATTGTATCATCATCATCATCATCATCATCATCATCATTATTATCAGCCTATTATCAGCCCACTACAGGGCCAGGCCACCCTCCTTACAGGAGAGGGGATATTGTATTATATATAGGCACTATTGTATGCCTCTGCATTATTAAATATCATAGTATTGTTCGCGTCAACTAACATTGCCATTGATGTTGAATATTCACAGTTTGCATTCTTCATCATCATCATCATAATTATCAGCCTATTAGCGGCCCACTACAGGGCCAGGTCTCCCTTCTTTTAGGAGAGGGGATATGGGGCGTACACCCACCACGGTGCTCCAATGCGTGTTGGCGGGCTTAGGTTGATAATGTTTCATTTATTAACGATCACTATCAGATGTTGATGACAGTGACAGTCTTGCATGCTTCATCTATTTGGATTTTATTTAATTGCACACATACACTTTTGGACTGACTTCACAGCAGAAAACTTATTTGTCTTGAACTGTGGTGCTTATTAATTACTGATTTAATGTAAAGGCTCATGCACACTATCTATGTGTTTTGAATGCCTCAGTTTGCTTCCAAAAGGTCCTGAGTACGACACTTGCTCTAGTTCATGTCAGGATTTTATATTTTCTAAATTCCTTCTAATATAGTAAAGTGAATCGGTTTCGGCCGCGGCTAGTTACTGCTCTATCGGCAAAGACAGGTCACCAAGCGATTGAGCACTCTGGTATGATGTTTATAACAGTCATAGGTATGTGGTAAATACCAAATTGCGCTGTAATGCTGTACCTACTTCTAAGATGCTAATTTAAACAGCTCAAGAGTAATGCTTTTGGCATCTATTTTAGGAAGCAAAGATATATTAGAAATATTTAGACCAGCGCAAAACTTAGACATTGTCTGTTAAAGAAATCCAAGTCTAGAAAAAAGAACATGATCTGTACTTTTCGAAGAATAATTACCAATCACAAAACACGCCAGTTTTAATTTCTGTTCTGTGGTTTGTAGAATACAAGACAAACTAACAAAAATAGTTTCTTTTTGTTTTAGTGCGTTTTAGTGTTTATACTAGATACTCGTAATATTTTGTAAATGTGCGACATGGAAACCAATCTACAAGTCAATGAAAGGATATTATTTTAAAAATTTCGTGGTCTTGATTTATCCAGTGGGAACTAATATCCATTTGCCTAATTACTTACTGTTCAATACAATATCATATAATTTAAATAATTAAACATTGTAGATGAGGTATCTAACCTATTTAAATCGATCATTTTGTATGTACTTAAGTCATTAATATTAATTTAAGTGTGTTTTACTTGTGTACTACAGTATTTAGCTTTTATGAGGCTAACAAATACCGAAATCTAAAAAAATTATAGAAATATTCAAAATCAGTAGGCCTAAGATTTTGCCAATGTTTTGCGATGATATTTCTTTTTCTCTACGCAATATCTCTTCGTTCTCAACTACAGGAATATTTAAAGTAAGTAACTCTTTTAGGCAAGCAGGTTCTACCTTTGTACCCACTTATAATTCTAGTAGTAGTATAGTAGTTTTACGTGAAGGTAAATAAAATCGGCCTCAAAGTATATTTGACTGCATTTCTGTAACTGTGTAACTGTGTCAGTACAGTCGTACTCAGAGGTTCCTTCGGTCGTCAGTTCTGCCGTTTCTTACTCCCGTCCGATTTCAAAATTATTACCATATTTTTTTTTGGTATTCTTTTGATGAGGCTCTCTCTAGTCCAGTCTCCAGGGAATCTGGAAACCTTGCCATCGTGTTACCAGCAAGTTAAAAGGGGTGCATCCCAGTAGTACCCCCTAATTTTAGTTCTATAGAACTGTTGATACACCATATTAGTGCTAAAAATTAAAGAAATGTCGATATCAACATCTTGTTTGTACGTTACATATAAAATATCTATAGTTTTTATAAGTATAATATGAAATCTCTTTTGATTGCAATAATAAATGTCCACTTAAATTTGAGAGTATCTATAAACATACTATGTCGAATACAGCTTTGCTTAAATTGCACAAAACGTCTTTAAAATGGTATTGAGGTTTTTAATATATTTTTTTTCTAAACTGAATAGTTTGCGCGAAAGATACTTCCAAAGTGGTAAAATGTGTGTCCCCCCTGTGACTTCTAAAATAAGAGAATATTTTTTTAGATACAACTACTACTTGGTTTTAACAACTTAGCTTTTGTCGCAAGGGACATTTTTTGTTAAAAACAAAATGAAATACCAATCAAAATAATATAAAGTTTATAACTTATATGGTATAAGTTAAGTCAAGAGCAAAAACTATACTACAGTACTATATAGAACTATTGGGACATTATATGACAGCACGGAAAATATCCCAACAGTTCTATAGAACTACGGTATGGGGTACTACTGGGATGCACCCGTTAAAAGAATGTAGGGAATCGGAGCGAACGTCTTTTATATGATTCGAACTTCCGCTTACTTGGGACGTAGGGTATGTTAGACGTACCTGTATATTATATATTTTTTTATTCGGAATGAAAAACATTGTAAAGGTTCTTTTGAAACGTTTCCATCCAGTTGTTATCTTAGATATGCTCTAGAAATCCTAACCTTGAACTCGAGCGATGTCAGTGCACTCACACTTCCCAATCACGTTTCAATAACGTTCATCTATATTAGTGTTTGATACAATCTGCCTTTTAGACATATTGTATTTGCTTCTATAGCATAGGTATGGTACTGCGTTTTTTCCGCAAATGGAGATAATGTTTATCTACTTTAATATTAAGATACTACTCGTAAGTTATCTGGTTCGTCTCGTACACTTGCTGGTCTAAGATGCGCACAGATGTACAAAATATAGACATGCGGTCGCCCGATAGCGCGCAATCGAGACTATCGTATATGTATTTCTGATTTCGTCGTTATTGGGCGACGATATGTTTTTTCTCCAAGAAATATCTCTTCAGCAGTGATTGGGTGATTAAATTCAACTGGGATAGTAGTTGATAGATTAGCTTATCCTAACTTCGCTCGTAAAATCTGGTATTGTATAACGTTAGACGTAATAAAGACATTGGATATTATAATGTCCTTACAAATTGTATAGTTTGTAAGATATAGTAAGTAGTGAAAACTTGCTTAATTTAACCTGCTTATTGTGCTACTGTACTCGAATTTCTGTATTATTTTACAACAGATATGATGGTAAACTAATTAAGCACAAGCTTTTATATTGTAAGAATTTTAGTTTTATAGAATTGTTAAGGTGAATTTCCACTAAAGCAGAAACGATGTTTGCTGGAATAAAACATCATAGAGTTGTGCCATGAAATAATCTGATTGTCTTATTCTTACGCACTCGTCGTTACTTCTGTGGAAACGTTGCTTAAGTGTTGATTTGGTTCTATTTGTATAATATACGATTTTTACATACGGTTTAATTTTAAGTATTTAGCATACAATGACATTTGTATTGTGAACTCTTTTGGATTTTACACTATGTAACACTTTGTAGACCACAACACACTTTGGGGAAATGCTTATAAAATTGTAGCTTACTAAAAAATAATATTGCATTGCAGACTTTTTGACTATCCTTTTATGATATTGTATGTTATAGATTTTGACTGTGTAATTGACTATGATGAATTTATTATTCAGAAAATAATAATCTCGATGGTGGGCTGTGGACGACTTATGGCCTACGGGTATGGGAATTTTGTGTTTTTTATTTTTCTTTCACAAAAATCACAAATACAAAATTTTTTAAACGGCCTCTCAATTACGAAACTTTTGAACACACTTAGAAAGAGACAGGAGATACGACAAGGACACTGAATCCGTATCACGGCATAATTAAGACCATTTTTAAGAGCATAATATACATTGGGTTTGCATTAGTACCATTTGTAAAGCATGTAATTATTCGTTAGCATCTACACTACAGATCTCAGATACTCCCATCTTCACTGTATCGACAACGAAAATCTAAACAAAAGTGATTCGCACAACCTCGTCTGAATGAGTAAAGCCTAAACAACTTTGTTTGCTTTTCGTTGCGTCGTTTTAATGTGAACACGAATAATTGTGTTAGTTAAAAAAACATTGTATGTTTTACAAACTGGAATGAACATAATGCAACTAAAAAACTTGGGAGAGATGAGATGTTTGTTATTCGGTCTCACTCATTTTTTAGATGTTACATTACGGACATCAGTGATGCGACTCGGTGTCTATCGATAAGTTATTACCAATAATTGTATTTAAAAAGAAAACATTTAGCTGTCGTTTCTTACTAAAAGATAGCTAAATGTATTTTTACTTTCTGAAATCAATATTATAGAATTGTCCTGCGATGCGGATTCAATCTCCTTTGCAATTTCACCTTGTGCCAGTGTTCTGTTATTGTGTTTATTATTTCAAAGATTCGTAATACAGAGGCAGGAAATTTACATGTCGCAACATTACCGACCAACCATGCCTAAAGGACAACAATTTTTCCTCCCATGCTTGTCCTAAGGTCAGTTCTTTTTGTGCCAAGGTTTGATGTAGCCTTCTCGGCACTTGATTCCATTGGCTGGTTGATGCTAGGTTACCTAAAATAACAATCACAGTCTCGACACATGAAACCCACATGCTATGTACTAATCATGTATTAAGAACGATATCAGTCTTTTTATATTATAGTTATTTAATTTTTAAATCGACGGAATGGTTAGGAACTTGACTCTATGTCCCTTGAACTGTGCAATATGAGAATTTCACAATCGAAAATCCGTTTTGGGAGTAACATGTCCTTACAATTGTGGTTTATTGTTTAGTGATATCACGGGCTTAAATCAATTCATAGCTGGCATTGCATTTTGAATTTGCAATTGGCGAATGATAAACTTGAGCCATGAATTGTTTTAAATTGTCTTTTATTGTATCTACGCTCAAAATTTATTAAATTTGCGAGGTGTGCAATCTCGTATTAAGTTCAAATCTGATTGTCTCAAGATTTGCAAGCAATCGCAATATTTTGATACCAAGAATTTTTTTCCCAGAAATTGTAGTTACGTTAGCGTAATTTGAATGATATAGAATAAATGCCCTGAAATTTTCTGATTAAGCAGTCTTAAGATGATGCACGAATTGTGTAAGACACGTTAAACTTCTAGTTCGTTTTGAATCACTCGAAATATCCCGAGATATGAGTGGGGTCTACTTACGTAGTAATGGAAAATGCTAATTTTATCGAAGTACGAACAGCTCTAATTGAATCATAATTTTAAAAAGTCTAAAATATCGCTATCCTTTTCTGTTGGGATTATTCTGAAAAAGATAGAAGTACTTTGACCTGCGTGTACCGGGTATAAAATCGAGCCTCAAAACGTTCTACAAGTTGCGTGTGAACTATTAGGCACTGCACCACAATTATTGTCCTTATATGATGAGATGGGCATGTTATAAAGCTGTGCACACTGTTGCAGCGCGACTGGCGCGGTGGGCGGCGGGCGCGGCGTGGGAAGCAGCGCGATGCACACGTCGCGGCACTCCGTCACCTCGTCTTCGGGCGTCCTTATGGTCGGGCCCAATTTCCGCGTCGGCAAGAAGATCGGCTGCGGTAACTTTGGGGAACTCCGACTCGGTGAGATATTTAATGATAGAAGTAGCATAGCGTCTCTACATTAAAGTAAGCATTATCATCGTCTCCAACTAGAGTAGGTGTCATCGTCTTCGTCAGCCTACTCGAATGGCCCACTGCATGCCTAATCCACTCTCCTTTAAACATGGAATTTGGACCCCCTACGCTGCTTAGGTACGCTTACCGGAGCAGCGTAGGTAGACTTAGTGTGATAGTTTTTGATTCTGGAACGATTATTATTTACAACACCAAAAATTTCCCAACTCCGGGCTGAGATTGAGAAAAAGAAAGAAAACGTGTTATAGCTCGGACATGATTTCAAGCCTAATCCAAGTATTTTATGAACAGAAGTCATATAGACTACCCACTGCACCAACGTGTGTTTGTAAGCAAGTAGAAAATTCTTCAATAGCGGTTTTACAAATTCCTGAGTATCTCAATTTTTATATATATTTTATTTTGAAATATATTATTATTTTTTTTAAAGAGTAAATACCACGTTTACTAAATATAAAAATTGTTTTAGAAAAAATGTCTGATACATATATTTTCAAACAGTTCGTTGCTATTTAAAACGCTTTAATGAATCACCAAATGATACAATAGTTTTAAACAATTTACTCCTTAAAACCAATACAATGTAGTTAGTACTCTCGACAAGATGATAGTCATTACATTAGACTCGTTAGGACCGTTATTCGCTCGGCAATAACCTTCACCGACATCGCCGTCAATCCGATTTTGCAATTCGTTTTTGCATCCTTGCATCAGCTCGTAAAGTTGTGCTTGACAAAGGGAAATTGTCTAATGACTGCGTTAAACTTACAAGTACTACGAAAATAATTTTGACATTTTTTTGTGTAATATAAAATAATCTCGCAACCTACCTATCCGTGATGATAGAGTAGGCTAGGATTAACGGGATTACCTAGAAAGTTCTATACACTCTTATTTTTAACCGACGAAAAAAAAAACGGAGGAGGTACTCAATTCGACACGTATATTTTTTTTTGTGTATGACCACGCATAACTTTTTACAGAGTTGGCCGATTTTGATAATTCTTTTTTTCTATTACAAAAGGCATACACTTCCAAGGTGGTCCCATTGTCATAATGTTAGGATCAGATGATGATATCCTGAGGAAATTGAAGGAACTCTTCAAGTTTTGGAGACACGCTTATAGCGATTTCGGTTTTTGTCTCGGTATCGGTCTTTTTGGCTACTAGTGCCGTATAATATACTTTGAATATATTAATATACGTGGCGATAGCCTCATAATATACGTGGCGATAAATCACTAAAAAGTAAGAAATAAAAATTTTTAACAAAAAATAGAACCGACTCAATTCGCACTCAAAACTAAAAAATAATTGTGTCATTTAGTTGCTTTAATTTACTTAAGCATATCTAGGAGTCGGTGCTAGCCAAGGTTTCTACTTTAAGGACGTTACCTAGAACCCACTAACTGCTTTACCACGTAAAATAAATGTTCGTTAAACTTGGCTGGCACTGACTTCAAAGATATGCTTAAGAAAATGAAAGCAATTAAATGACACAGTTATTTTTTACTTTTGAGTGCGTTTTGAGTCAGTTCTATTTTTTGTTATATAGATACCCAGTTGTAAGAATCAGGAAAAACAGTCCTCGGAAGGGCATATTTGCTTCTGTATCTCTACACTGATTGACTAGACTAGTATCACCAATGTGGTATCTCTGAGTATTATTCTCGTTTATGAGAGTCGAGACCATTTGAACTTCACTCTAAGTTTATCATCATCATTGACCAATTTATCGGCCCACTACAAGGCAATGTCGTCAGAATGAGAATGATTTCAACGACCAAAGTCTTATCCAGTAGATAATCACTGCGCCGCCACTTCTCTACGTCATGCCTTATGAATCTGCTGGTTGCAACACGTGAAACATTGTATACTTTACTGTCAAATGGTCGTGATTTGATAAGACTTACCCGTCGAGCGTTCTCGAGAATACTTTGTATTTGCCAATGCCTTATTAATTGGGCGAGATTGTGTCCTTGTGGAAACAGTCAAAAATCATCTAGAAGCAAGAGTTATTTTAAGTTATTCTCTAAGAATGTGTAGTGCGGTCCAGGCATCGAAAGAACTTAAACAAAGGTAACCGATATGTGAAAGCGGTCGAGTATTACCTTTGTCCTTATCACTCCGTGACGAGCTCCGTGGCGCAGTGGTATGCGCGCTGGATTTATAAGACGGAGGTCCTAGGTTCGATTCCCGGCGGGGCAGATTGAGATTTTTCTTAATTTGTCTTGGTCTGTCTGGTGGGAGCCTTTCGCCGTGGCTAGTTACCACCCTACCGACAAAGACGTATCGCCAAGCGATTTAACGTTCCGGTACGATGTCGTGTAGAAACCGAAAAGGGTGTGGATTTTCGTCCCACTCCTAACAAGTTAGCCCGCTTCCATCTTAGAGTGCATCATCACTTAACATCAAGTGTGATAGCAGTCAATGGCCAACTTGTAGTCGATAAAAAAAAACTCGTAAACAAAAATATTGTTAGTATATTAAAAGGATTTTTTAGTTTCCTTTCGCTCAACTATACACTGTTTTGATTGAAGCCTACAATTTATTTTTTAGACTATCTACTTTATTTAAATCGACAATTATTATTGGGCAAAATCTAGGTACTTTATTTTGAAATGTCAAATCCCTTGAGCAGTAATATTACTTTGAAAGAACTTTCTTATTTCTCGTTCTATTTAAAAAAGCAATTTTATTAGTGCTAAAGAATACTAAGCCTAACAGGTGCGAAATTCCAAGTTGTATATCGACCTCCAATGTTTGTGATATGATTCGCTGCCCGATTCGAAACTCTGTACTAACACCTGTTCCTAAGAGGCCTCATAGGAATGATTTTACGGTAAAAACCTTGTAAAAAGACAAAAATACTAATAAAAAGTGTTATATGTCAGATTTTAAAATTAAAGGTGTACTCTAGTCAGCAAGTTCAAAAACGTGAAAAATAGAGATAAAGGTCCTAAAAATATGAGCGATGGTTCATTCGATTCGGAATCACCTCTAGAAAAATGTTTTTGAAGGATTTTGGTGCAGGTTAAAAATTGCAATTGTTATTAACAAAATAAGATGTTGACTTAAAAAACTTGTTGACTAAATAGTGCCATAAATACAAAACTCTTCTTTATTCCCGGTTACTACTTTCGATGATTATGATTCAGATCTTTGAAAATAGAAGTCGAACCTCAAAGTACTCAGATTTGTACCTCAACGTTATTGCAAAATACCAAAAAAATTCTGTGTACTTACTAGTCGACGTCGATTCGGAGGAATTTTAAGACGCCCAAGATAAAACTTTGTTTTCTCCCCCTTTTTATTGTCTTAAACATTGTATAGTTATATACTTTATTAAGATTAATTTAGTGTTTTATCAATTTATTTTTTAATGTAGATATTTTAAGAGTTTTAATTTTATTATTTTATTTTTTCTGTTGTTAACTATGTAAATAAAAGCGGAAATTATTTCAAACATAGTATCAGATACTAGAAAAGATTTTCATAAGCATTATTACGTCCTGTATCACTATTCAGCATCTGCTGTACATAAATTATTTAATACCGCAATAAAATCTAAAGATAATATGTTTCTTAATATCAGCTTTATGCTTCACCTTGATCTAAGCTGATTAATTATTTGCTAATGATATAATGATAAATTTGAATTATTGTATAAAGTTTAACAGTTAACTTATAATAATTACTGTAAGTGCATGATTATTTTGTCGTATTGCAACGGCAACGATTCATGGAAGCAGTCGACTAAGATTTATTCTGCCTGTAGAAGGCACAATGACGTGGAAGTTGGCCCTTGACTGCCATCACACCTGATGTTAAGTGATGATGCAATCTAAGATGGAAGCGGGCTAACTTGTCGGTTTCTACGCGACATCGTACCGGGATGCTAAATCGCTTGGTGGATAGTCTTTGTCGGTAGGGTGGTAACTAGCCACGGCGAAAAGCCTCCCATCAGCAGACTAAGACAAATTAAGAAAAATCCCAATCTGCCCCACCGGGAATGTAACCCAGCACCTCCGTCATTATACATCCACCGCGCATACCACTACGCCACGGAGGTCGTTAAACTTTTTAAGATTTTATATTACCAACTAACATATTTTGGAAAAACTACTACATAGATTCTTAGTAGAATTTGAGTAGTATTTTAAAATTCACTGATAGACTTGACATTCAAAAGTATTTGTATAGAGGCCTCGAAATATGTAAAGAAATCTATTTGATTTTACCTACTTTTATTAGATTTTGATCTACGTAACGTAATACTCTTGAATAACATTCGTTCAAGTTATCTGTAACAGGTAAAAGTAAACGCGCCGCCGATCCCTTTACAAAATAAATAAATATAGGACTGAGTCATCCTTTAGTTGTCAGTTAGCGGAACTTCGCAGAAAACATGTTTAGGTAGGATTCGAGATCGAGGATAAAAAATAATTGGTCAGTGAGACAGCATTAATATTAGAATATTAGTGCATAGTGTTGATTATTGTTTGCCGTAAATGTTTGCGTGTGTGTGTGAGGTCATTCACCTTTTGTATATGAATGTCCTGAATTTTTTTCTATAATAGTTAATTGTTGTATTTGAACTGTGATTTTCTATTTGATAAAAACGTTTAATGCTAGCTGCCCTAGAAACCTAATATTGACACATTTAACGCAATATATTTGACGTAACGGTCAGGTCGCACGTATATAGCCAGTGTTTCTTTAATCTTCGCATGCATTTTTAACCGACGAAAAATAACGGAGGAGGTTCTCAATTCGACACGTATATATATTTTTTTTATGTATGACGCATAACTTTTTACAGAGTTGTCCGATTTTGATATGCTTAAGTAAATTAAAGCAACTAAATGACACAGTTATTTTTTTTAATCGTATGGTAGGCATACAATATTATTGTCAATGTTATTGACAACGTGTAGAGTAAAATTGTCTAAAGTCGTACCACGAACTTAGTCGGCAATATGACAATAGTATTACTTTACGTATCCCTACATATTTTTAGATTTTGCATTCCGGTACGATGTCGGGTAAAAACCGAAAGGGATGTGAATTTCATCCTACTCCTAACAAGTTACCCCATTCTATCTTCCATTGCATCATCACTTACCATCAGGTGTGGAGGCAGTCAAGAGCTAAGTTGTGTTGAATAAAAAAAAATTGTCTTTGACAATATTATTGTGTATAAGCGGGGTTCCCTACTATTAAAAACTACCAACACTATAGACGTACTGATAAAACCTTGTTGGGTAGGCCTAAAATTACACATACACATTGTCTTCAAATTCCCACGTCCCAAGGTCCAAAGGTTTTGGACCTGCAAAAACGATATGGTATTATGAAGTCAGGAGATTGTCAATTCCGTAGTTTTTAAGTCTCCACGTATAACGTATTACTTACCAACACACACACACACCACAACACACACACACACACACACACACACACACACACACACACACACACACACACACACACACACACACACACACACACACACACCACCCCCCAGTTTAGTATATTTGTTCAAGACCTTTTGTTTATATAGCAACGGCACACGTGATATCATCTATTGTTATTATTTAGATTTTGTTTTTGATAACAGAGACTTGTTTGAGCAAATCCTGTTTGATAAATCGACTTTTATCAATCTCCTTTTTTCCTTTGTTCGATCTGTGATGGTAACAGGTGTCAGACGATAAATTAAATTTAGCTAAAAACCTTAAATATCCAAAGTTTAGCAAACGATGTATTATACAGGATTTAATTCGTTTTAAATTATTTAGTTTATATAGCAACAGCACACGTGATATCATCTATTGTTATTATTTAATACAAATTGATTTTACGATGTACCACAAAAACTTGAAATATCCAAAATTTGGCAGTTTACTACACACGCAATTAAATCGTTTTAAACATTTTTTAACAAAATTAACAAGATCATATTGTTTTAGTTTGATAACTTGAAAATTGTTAAAGGTTTGCCAGCTAACTTAAAAAAAATGCAATTATTTCAGAAAAAAAAATGTTGATTATTGTTACTTTTTCCTTATACAATATTGGAATGTTATTTTCCTACATACCTAAGATAATAAAATTCAAAATAATCATAAATTTAAAAATTTCAATAATTTCAATCGAGCACAAGGTTCCAAATTCGTTCTGTAGACAAAGAAATCATTAATTATTATTATTATCGTTTCACTCTTGCATTACGTATCGGAAATTGATTTTTGTTTATAAACCTAGATTTTATCAGCTATTTAAAAATGTAATTTCTCTAAATACAAGTGGTCATATTTTAAATACTATACATTGTGTTGTTCTAGATTTTCTGTATTGGTGCGGTTGCTATTGTTATTTAATTATCACGAGTTGACCTCTGGGACCGACCACTTAAATGTGTCAGCGCATTGATGTGCCGATAAGGTGGTCGCCAAACGGAACTCAATTAATTCTTTATTGCATCTTGCTCAAATAGCTCTAAGGTGAAAATTTTTGTGGATGTATATAAATTTTGAGGTTATGTGAAAAAAGTGTAGAAACAAAAGTTTGAGATCTTTTTATTACCTACAACTTCTTCTACAACTTTTAGTATTCCGGAAATCGAGAAATCCCGTTTTTTACCCCTAATCCCTTCCCCTTTACCCCTTCCCGAACTCAGATCGTCCGTAATTTATTTTTCCTTTCATTTTTATGATATTCTCCTCCTCTTCCAATGGGTTTCATCCTAATGCGATTTTATTTGGTTTCAAAAATTAAATGCACTGGTCTAAAAACTCTTGAATGGATTATGTCAAAACTTAATAACTGTAATGTTCTTAAACAAGTAGATAGCTTACTTGATGTGATGAAGTACTTGGAGTGTATTAAAGCAACACTCATTGCAGCTCTTGTTAGGGCTGCCCTGTGCCCTGATGTGTGGGTGATAGGTCTCAGCACCTGTAATTTCACCGGCTACCATAGCCTTCAGATCGAAGCTCCGCAATGCTGCTTGTCAGGTAGCATTTCCGAGGAGCTCTTTTACATTAGAAACATGTCATACTAGAGAATTGAATTCCCACTATTTATTTAGCGTGCAGCATAGATTTCGTAGTCTCATTACAAAGTACTTGCTCGTACGCTCAAAGCAATTTCAAATTATAATTACTAGAAACGAACGGTGTCGCGTTAATCAACGAGTCATAAACTAATAAAGAGATATAGATTTCTAAATTTAAACTCTGATACGTTGACTCGGTCTCCATTGACCTTAGCCGTAACCGTTGTCACCTAAGCCATAAGGTTTCGTTTCGCTAATGCCACCTGCAAGTATGGCTTCGGACGGATGGGAATTGGATTGAGCTCGCGTCATTCGAAATGTCATTAAAGCGGGCACATGTGAGGCGATAACTCGATCAGACTGTCCGGCAATTTTAGCATGAGATATGAGATACTACGAATACGTCTCGACAACCGTTGTCGAGATACTGCGGTTTCGATAGTTTCGATACTTTCTTTTCTATTTATCCACAAGCTACGTTTGACTGTGAAATCTTATGATGACGTCGATGTCGGTTGTTCGGTCACAGCCGAAACCTACCATCAAACCAAAAGGCAATAGAGAAAATATGAAATCCAAAATTCACCGAACGTGAATTTCCACCCGGAAATCCGTTTTTTTTCATCGACTACAAGTTGGCCCTTGACTGCTATCACACCTGATGTTATGTGATGATGCAATCTAAGATGGAAGCGGGCTAACTTGTTAGGAGTAGGATGAAATCCGAACTCCTATCGGTTTCTACATTACCGGAACGCTATATCGCTTGGCGGTACGTCTTTGTCGGTAGGGTGGTAACTAAAATTAAGAAAAATCTCAATCTCCTCCGTCTTATAAATCCACCGCGCATACCACTGCGCCACAGAAGTCGTCAAATCCGAAAAATCCGAAACCGTACTTGAAATAAATAACTTTGATTTCAAATGGGGTTTGATATAATGTTAAGACTTAGTATAATAGCGCTACGGAAGAGGAGCAGGATTCAAATTAAATAAATAAATAAATATTATAGGACAATTACACACATCGCTATATAGCCCCAAAGTAAGCATAGGTAGCTAGTGTTATGGTTACCATAATATGATAACTGATGAATATTTTTATATATATTATACATAAATACTTATAATATATAGATAAACACCCAGACGTGGGAATCGAACCCACAGCCTAGGACGCAGAAGCAGGGTCACTACCCACTGCGCCACTCGGCCCAATTTTCTAATTTCTAGAATTTTATTACCGGTCTACGACAGTAATTTTAACTGTTAAATTCCTTATTAATATAAAATTGGCAAATCGTTCTGAAAATGGTAGTTCATTTAGAATTCATTCAGTCCATACTCCTGACCGGTTTCTTCGTGGCATCGGTCTTGAAAGCTTAATCGTTTTGTGGGACGTCATTGTACTTTGTAGGGTAGAGAGGCAGCTACACAAGGTCCAAGTCTATCACTAGCCCAGATCATGTCAATCTAAAAATTTTACATTGATAGAGCTCAAAATCGAACGTAAGAACGCCGATGCAAGGAGTTGTCATTTGTTATTACGTAAAATTTTCTGGATTTGAGACTTCCTCCTCAAAAACAGTTAAATATGCAAGAAAGTTGTAATAATTATCGTCATTATAAAAGCAGCATTTAAACCAGCAATTTAGACCTTAGATTCTTTAGGCGCCACCTGCAAGCAAAAATTATTAATTTTTTAAATCTTTCGTGAGATATATAGGGGGTAACATCAAGCTAAATTTTAAGACATATTAAGTAAGCACCAGGAGTACGGGGGGTTAAATTTCATCAAAACCTCATATCTGATTCCGAAATAATTACACTAAAGACATCTACGATCTTACTTATTGATCATTACTGAGTAAGCTTTTATTTTACTTTTACTTATAAAAGTCCGGATATTTCGAAAGTATTATTTTATTTCCACATCAAGTTAGCGTCGTTCGTTATATTATTTACTTTTCGTATAAATTATGTAGTGGCCGTGATGTATTCGGATGTATTTAGGTGACCGGGTTTGGATTGGACTGCACACTCAAAGGAAGTGTGTTCCTTAGCTGTTTAATTTGTTTTTTTTTTCAGTTTAATTTATAGAATGTACTTGAAAACGTACGGGGAATTAAATTTCGTTGTAGAAACGTGCAATTGTAGTTTGTTATAAACCACGCTAAATTGATAAATAAATAAAATGTGTAATTGTTTTTTAGTTTTTATAGTGCTTGGTTGATACTTAAAGAAATTAGGAAATATTAAAAAAAAAAATTTTTTTTCAGATTTTGACATTAATTAATTTAATTTGTTATTGTTATGATATCACGTCAACGTTTAACTTATTTAGTTGCATTACTGTTTATAGACTGATCCAGTGGTCTAGTGGTAACCCTGTGTGGCTTTAGATCACGAGGACTTGGGTTCGGCTCATGAGTCGGCCTGTTATAAAGTTCAGAGTTTGTCTTTCTTCTAAGAAATTTTCAGTGATGCTTGCGTGGTGGGTCTTAACTACCCTCTCCTACAAGTAACCTTGGTCCGTTAATAGGCTGATATAGTGATGAATTTTTATAGTAACATTTTTTAATTTATTGGTTTTTCCGTCATTTATATTTATCACGTTTGTCCGCCTGTGTGTGTTTTATTCAAATTAGAGTTTTGTTTATTACCAGGCTCCCGTAAATGTGATATTTTGGGTATTCGTTCCTCGAATGTAATTTGAATATTGCCACGCATATTTATGTGAAAATGATATATTTCCATTGCGGAGATTCAAGCTTTATTAAATAACAATAGGCAGACAAAGAAATTGTTATTGTGTAAATTGAAACTCTTCTTCATTCATATAAGCCTTTTTGTTGACACGTTGTTATGTGAATTACTGGCATATAGTTAGCCTGGTCGAGACATATAGGTCGCCTGGGTTGCTTGGCTCCCTCTGACATTTTATTAGCAGAATTTTACCAGTATTTTTCAAATTGTGTAAACTATAGTAATACGGTTACTTAGAACTATGGCATAGTCAAACAGAAGAAAAAAGAAGTCTTCAAGTGTTCAATGAAAGGTTTTATTTTGGTTATTACCATTTAATAAACAAATTACAAAAATGTGTTGATCAAAAGTTAGAAAAGTTAATTTTTACGAATAACCAGCTTCTGGATAAAAATATATTTTTTACAAAACATGGGCCAAGGTTAATATATTCTCTGCTTATAGGTCTGTAAATGTCGCCCTCAACCCCAATTTCTCTTACAGATAGAGACACCCGAAATTGTCTTTTACGACCCGAACGATGACATAACTAGAGACGGTGTGTTGGCAACACAGGCAAACCTATTTACGGTGTCTTCGCTTCTTCATGTATTCCAATATCGGTCACGGGGTCAGAATTGATGCATCCTACGGTCGTCTCTTGGATAGCCTCGCCCTGGGAGGCAGCCGGGTTGCTAGTTCAGTTCCCTTTCACTACACTCCTAGCGCTTGAGAATCTAATCTGACAACTCACTGACGCGTCTCAGAGGAAACGCCCTTAGATGGACTTCGAATCTTTTAAATTCTGGCAGAGCTTATGCTCTTACCCAAACTTCCCGGTGGGAGTCCTGTTAAAGATTAGGTATACAAATACAGAGTAGAAAAATATTGGATAGAAGCAGGCGATAGGTTGCGGATTGTACATTAAAAACCAAAAAATAAAACAAAAACCAACGAATTCAAGTGAAGAAGTTTCCCAGATACGACAGTAAAGCTTAGGTATTATGTAGTACGTTTCACATCGAAACTAAAGTATCCTCAAGAAATGTGGACGGATAATAGCAAAATAAATTAAGTATATTGACAGTATACAAATCTGTGGACACTATTTATAAGAAAAAAGGTTTTGTTTATGTAATAGAATAGAACACATTTTTTTTTAAATTTTTGTATTGTAATAGAAATTCTAATGAAAGTACGTGGTGTTATGAATTCGCACGATTAAAAATTTTCCACGTATCTATTCTGTTGTTCGATGCAAATTGGACGCGATGCGGTTCAATCTATTTCCGCGCGAGTGTTTTATGCACAGCAAAGTACTCTGCCTACCTGTTTTATTGTGATCTGACATGCCAACTTACGTATGTATGGAACTTGCTTCAGCGAGTTGTTGTTTCTTGTTGGCTGGTGACGGTAAATCATCACGACACAACCATTATTTTTTATTAGATTTTGTTGCGGTAATAGATAGAGTTGAGCTCGTTTCGTGAAGTGAATCCTATTCTGAATTTTATAAATGTGAAAGTTTGTTTTGATGTGTTTTACTTAGTCATGCAAAAATGGATGAACGGATTTAGATGAAGCACAAAGATCTAATCCATTTTTGACCAAACTTAACCGACTTCCTAATTGTTTAATCCCTCAAGAAAAGTAGGTACTTTATTTTGGATGAAAGGTTCCGAAGGTTTATATACCTGACACATGAGCCAAGTTTCGGAGTTGATCACGTGATAGTGAAGGACTGATAAGATATACAAAATAATCGTGTCAACTTCTCCTTAAGGATTCGGGACTACTCAACGAGATAACATAAGATGTAAGATAACAAGTATAAATACTACGCTCTGTTTTGTTTGCTAAAGGTGTTTTTGATTCACGCGTCAACTTCTCATTCAAGTGTCGGAGTTGATCACGTGATAATGTAGGTCTGATAAGGTTGTTGTTACAAAAGAATTGTGTCACCCTCTCGTTACGGATTCAGACTCCTGAACGATATAATTAGGTTGTCCTTTCTCCTCGCGCAATTGAGGTCGCGCTGTAAATTGGGTATTACGCTGTAATCAACATGTTTGTGATTATTTATTATTCGTGAGTCTTTATAATTAGGATGTCTAGATATTTAAATGTTATTTTGTGAATTCGAGATATGATTTGAGTTATAGTAGTAGGGTTCTTTGTGACTTTTGTTAAATAAAGTTTCACCGAAATTATATTTATTCTGCCAAGGGCCAACGAGCAAGACCCGGGTCAATACAGCATAATCTCTTGCGCAAATTCTTGATATCCATTGCCCCGACGTTAGGTATTATAGCGCTGCCAAGGCAAGCAATAGCGAGGTTTCTGGGAACCAAGGGCTGTTGTTTTGTGGCTATTTCACGCGCAGTAGGCAGGTTGGTCATCGCCAGGCTAGACCGTGGATATCGTTACTGGGCCTGTGCTATTTATATGCTGTAGCCAATTTGTAATGATTATATCGCCACTAGTCGGTCGCCAGAGCCTTGTCAGTATATTATCCTAATGTTGTTACTGGAAACAATTTGTTAGTGCTCGGGTAATAGAGGCATTGGGATAATGATGGGGACACCTTTAGGAATTAGTAGTGCTTTATCATAATTATCAACCTGTTAAAGGTCCACTACAAGGTCAGGGTTCCCTCCTTATTGTATATTTTATTACTAAAGATAAATTTCTTTTTTTCGTCTACAGAAAAGATAGATAAACGGATAAAAGAGCGATAAAATGAAACAAAATTGTATCAATTAATAAAAACAAGTTACGAGCGTGATTGAAAGTTTTTGCATAGGATGCAGAGCAAGTTATTTTCCTCTCTTACGAAACGTGCATATGCATGTACCGGCCACACGCATTGTCGACACTTGGAGTTGAGTTGACTAACAAGTTAACAAGTTGAGTGTAAAAACATTACATTCAAGATCGCGAGGACTTAAAAAATTACTACGCAATTGTAAACGATAAGTTGTCGTGTAGATTACACGTGCCAGGAGCGTTGGCGTGTAGTAAAATTTACTAAAACTTAAGCAGGTCTCTCTAATACTGAATGGTCAAAACTTCTTTTTATTGATAGTCGTAATTTTACAAAAAATACTAAGTAGATGCGTACGACCTTCATGGCGCAGCGGTATGCGCGTTGGTTTTATAACGGACAAATGGAGGTTCTGGGTTCTATTCCCAGCTGGTCCAGTTGAGAGTTTTCTTGATTGTTCCAAGAATAGCTGGTCTAAGCTTCGGCCGTGGCTAGTCTTTTCGACAAAGACGCGTCCCACCAAAGGACTTAGCGTTCCAGTACGAAGTTGTGCGAAACGGGAGCGGATTTTCATTCTACTTCTAATAAGTTACCCCGCTTTGAAGTTAGATTGCAGTCAAGGACTAACTTGTAGTAAATAAAAATAATGCAATAAATAGTCTTAATGATTCGTAATAGTTATTGTATAAAAAGTTAGTCAGAATAGACAGTTCAAGCTATAAGTCATAATCTAAGGTTCTATTGCCGCCGTACTTTTTTGTTTGAGCAACATTCCAAACAACCTATTTGAATGAGTCACGCTGTCTGCCGTGAACCCTGCTTTTATTGAGTGAAGGAGTTAGACAGAGCTTATGTATGTATTAGAAAATTGATACATTCTGCTTCGAAACTGAACATTTTAGAGGCAACATCTCCTGTGAATTTTCAGGTTACGGAGGTAAATGTACGTAGAACGTACGTACTACGTAGGTTCCGCGTAAATCGATGGTTATCCATCAAAATAGCAAAATATTTGATGCAGCGGCAGTAGTTGAAGATTCCGCTTTTATTGAAGCTATTGTCGTATGTATGTATGTATGTATTCGTACGAGTAAATATTTTAATTTGTCACCTCAAGTCAGATTATTTTTGCCATTAACTCACTATGCGTGTAGTGTCTCTACAAAAATGTATTTACTGCACTATAAAGCGAAAAGTAAAATTTATGATATATACATACATACATACATACATACATACATACATACATACATACATACATACACACATACATACATACATACATACATACATGCATGCATGCATACATACATACATACATGCATACATACATGCATACATGCATGCATACATGCATGCATGCCATCACGCCTCATTCACATAGGGGTAGCCGGTAGGCAGAGACTACATCCTTCCATTTGCCACGGTCCCATTACTCGTACCTTAACAAAATTAGGTAGGTTATTATAAAATCTGCATAGCAATTGTACAAAATAATCAACGTAATAAATCAAGTTAATAATATTGGTTAGAACATTCATATTGTCTTTATTGAGTTATTGTTCCTTTTAATTTATTGATAAGATAGAGCCCGTTGAGATCCGATAATGACGATCTTGTGAACGGTATCGTTTGTTTGAATCATCTTGTGACGTCACAATGAACCTTTCAACGTGTGTACTAAATCACTGTTAAGTGGGGTCTGTTCGATAAATGGTGGTTTTATGTGCGAAATCCTAACGGCCCAATAAGTTGAAAGTTGATTTGAGAATAAGACCTTAGCGCATACCATGCTACGATCCCGGAAGGCGCAGATTCGGTCCCGGGGACGGATTTGTAAATTTGCGAGGTTATGTGCGCAGTTAGTACTAGTTAGAGAGAGTAGTTAGAGTATTAAAAAATTATAAAATCTAATAAAATTGTAAGGAATTTAACATGTGAATGAATTGAACCCATATGATTTTTGTAGGTAGTTGGTACTGTTTAAATATTACACGGTAGTTCTCTCTTTAATTTTTTATAAGCAACGCTTTAAGCATCTTTGTTTCTTTTAATTTGAAGTCTAGAAAAGGGTTTCCGGGAAAAGCTTTATAACAAATTAGTTGAGCTTATTAATTATCCGTTTAATAAATTTCTTATCATTGTATTTTTAGACATCGCGTCAGTTTAATGACTTTCATTCTACCTAATAAGTGTGTCCAAAAAAAGCATGTCAGTCAGTGTTAATAACGGGCCATCTGTTTTAGTCTATCTTTGTGCGCATGGTGTGGATAACACTTTTATGATGCCAGCATCAAATTCATCTGTAGACACCATAAAGCAGTACACCCGATCCCCTTATGGAGAGACATTAACGCAAAGTTCTTTTCTGCCAAAGTACTGGACCACTAGGCCTTAATGAAATTATGGTACCTACTGACGATGTATATGTATGATAACTTTAATTTATTAGATGAAGTTTAAAGTAGGACATACATACTGAACACGCACAATTAATTTACAATTCGTTAGTTTTGAAATGTAATTGTTTTTCGTCAATATATTTATAGTTATACCCGTTTTCTGAGTGTGTGTTAATAAAGTTTTTAAACCGCTAAGAGATATTATTTATAGTACTGAGACTTGTAGATGTTTATGAGTAAAACGTGCGTAGTCTTTTGTTTTATTCATCAACGATAAGTTAGCACTTGACTGCGAAGTCACCTGTTAGTAATTGATAAAACCTTCAACCACTTCTAGTTGGAAATTCCATTTCCACTTGGCCACTATATTCCATAGCTGGTTTAACGTGTTCATCGTAATGTTTTTAAGAATAGTGGTAATTAGCTAAAACTGGCTCCTTTACTTTCTTGTCCATCATTTGATTGAAACTCCGTATTGTTTATACATTAAGGAAACCAACCCCTATATTTTTCTGTTCACAAATTGAATGGTGATTTTTCCGTGTAACGGTGTATTATTTATACCGGGTCTGTAGTGCTATTCTGTAAAGATGCTTTTATAATTCTACAGCACTAGTTTCGAATTCTTCACTATATCTATCTATAGCCTGATGTTAGACACAGAAAGATAGAGACGTATTCGAGGCTTGCACCTCTTGACGGCCTTTGACAACGATGAATTTCTAAGACGGTTCTGGGTTCGATTACCGATTGAGAATTTCTATATTAATTAGTTTAGGTCTGGCTGGCAAAGACATACTGCCAAGCGATTTGAAGAAGCAAGAGCCTTTAGGGATATAAGTAACACTACAGAACAACGCTACAGGACATTGTCATCTTCTAGACGTGTTGCTTAAATGTCGGCAGTAGGCACTTTACAAATGATAATGAATTTGGTGTAAATGCGCGCACGACGCTTGCGTCACACCTAAATCTTATTAGATTTGTTGTTTTATTCGAATGTTGCTAACATCGACTCGGCCGAACGGTCTGTTTTCCTGGAATATCCTGGGCGGTTATTGCGTAATGTAACAACAGGCAACCGAGTAAATAGTACAAACTACCTATAGCCACTATACCTTCGGAATATATAGTCACTAGACGATGGTCGTCTTGAAAAATTAACTTATCTCTATTATCGGTTATTACCCGACTACGCGAAAAAATAAAAAAAGGGAAAAATAAGGATCACTATTTACAATTCTAAATACTTTATAGTGCTGCAGGCGGCGATAAACGTAGTTATCGATCTTTAGCAGGTACTAAAGTATTGTTTATTGTCCCCGCCTACAGAACTTAAACTTTGTTTCTCTTTTCAGTTCATCACTTCTAAGCAGTCGGAATTTTTGTATTTATAATAATATTTTTTTTAATTTACATCCTTGAATTGACTTTAACCTGCAAAGGGTCATTATAGATGATAGGCTGATGATGTTAATGACGATAAATAGACCAATAGATCACTTACTAATATTACTAACTTCTAGGTAAGCTACTAAATCTAGAAAAGAAACCTATTTTACTGCTGAAACTTTTTCCCGCGTTAGGTTTCATGCGTGGGTAAAAGGTAACTAATCCGGCAACTGGCTTCGGGGCTTGATAGTTCAAGGATAAACGAACCGCCTTCTAATATATTAAAACCTTCCCTGAAAAATATTCAGTTATATTTTTACATACGTATTTACTGCGGGATATTTAACTAAGTGCGTAGTACTATAAAACAGTTCCTAAATGTGGTCTCAACAAAACCTAACGCAAGATAAAAAGAGTGCTTTAGAAAGCTTTACACCCTTTACAATTACGAGGGGCGGGAGCTAAGCAGAACGTTAATTGCATGTGATGTGTTGAGTGTTGACACTTCAACGAAATAACGAGAACGTCTCGTAGAAACCGAATCTAGTAGAATCCGACCAATGAGATTGTAGACAAATGACGTGATATCAGTTTTATTGATTTTACTTTGGATGATTCGATAGTAGCCATATTATTATTAAAATTATCACTTGATTCCAAATTGCCAAATTGAAAGAGATTAAGTGTCACTTGCGACTAACGTCTCTGTTTCTGTCTATTTAATACGATACTTTAGATCGATAGAGACCGAGATTATTAAAAACAAAAAATAGAACCGACTCAAAACGCACTAAAAAGTAAAAAATAACTGCGTTACTTGCTTAAGCATATGTATGAAGTCGGTGCCAGCAAGTTTAAGGAACATTTATTTAACGTAGTAAAGCATTTTGTGGGTTCTAGGTAATGTCCTTAAAGTAGAAACCTTAGCTGGCACCCAGGATTTTCCCAGGATATCATCATCAGATCCTAACATGATGACAATGGGACCATCGTGGAAGTGTGCCCTTTTCAATAATAAAAGAATTATCAAAATCAGACAACTCTGTAAAAAGTTATGCGTGGTCATACATAAAAAAAATATATGTGTCGAATTGAGAACCTCCTCCGTTTTTTTTTACGTCGGTTAAAAAATTGTCAGTAGCCCTAAGTTGGGAAGTGGTGCTTAACTAATAAGCTAAGTGGCTTAAAAAACAAGTCAAAACGTTGATCGCGACTGATATTAATATTTATAGAGTCAAAAATTATTTTCAACTCAACTCCATACTCTTGCAGGAGAGGTGGTCTGTGACCTGCAATGGGCCATTTTAAAAAGTTTGATGACAATGGTTAAACATATAAATTATGTTTCGTATTTGGTTTGAAGAAAAACGACAGTTATCTTCTACGATGACGACACGATGGTTTCACGTGGATTTTACGACATTACAATTTAAGTTAATTTTTTTTTTGCAGGAAAAAATCTCTACAACAATGAACACGTAGCGATTAAGATGGAGCCCATGAAGTCCAAGGCTCCGCAATTACATCTAGAATATCGATTTTACAAACTATTAGGAACGCACGGTGAGTGTTCATTTTAATACATATTGATTACTTCACTTAATGCATTTATTTAATCATCTTAATATAGTTTTATTAGAAAATAGCATTAAGGTTTTCTCATTTAAAGAAGCCAGAACCGCGTCAGGGCGTAGCTCGAATTATACCTAACGAAATAACCCATTTGCATGTGCCCCAACCTTTTTATGTCCGAAATCTTCCCGTTCGATAAAATTACCATTTCTTTTTCAACGATATACGAATAATTCTTTGTTTGGTAAAATTTAAGTGTATGAAAATTGTGTTCAGAGTCCTTGGCGGCCATTATTAGGTTTCTCAGAAACAACACCGCGAAACCATTTCAATATTTCCAGACGTGGAAACCGACATAACTGAGAAAATCGAATGGTCACGTACTTACATATTAAATTTTTATCTTTGGCCTATAACAGAAAAACATGTGAAACAGTGTCCTTTCATTATAGAAATAAGAGAAATGTTAATTAAAAGCCAAAGGGGAAGTATTAATTAGGTAACTAAAAGGCACTTTGTTTTATCGTTTTAAATTAAAATATATAAAATATATTTCCCGGAAACCACACATTTAAAGTGTTTTTAACAAATGGTTTTAAACGAACTTCAAGAGAGATCGGATGTTGTTTTGGGTTTACTTCTACTAACACGATTCGGTTCGCTATAAATTTAACACTTCATCGGTCACAGAAGCCAGAATGATGCCTTTACAGTAGAACCAGTTTATTTCAATTAGGAATATCGACAGTTTTCTTGTATTTTGTTAGCGCAGTATAGCGTTACATTGCTTCAGTGGCATTGTTGTCATTATCTTAAAATTTAAAATACAATAAGACAATTCAAAAATAATTTACTTTACATAAAAGCTCGTACGAGTAATTATGAGTAACGATTGTTTAAGATATTTTCGCTTTTAACAAAATATGTTAACAAAACCAAAAGTACAGAAAGATACTTATTTGTTTGATACCTGTGAGTTCTAAACGGGATTCGTTTTCTCATGGTACATTTTCGAAATATAGTATGTATTTTTGAAAACAATGCATATTTTAATAATTTCACTTATCTATATGATATTATGGTATAGGTGATCGAGTGTTAACTATTTATTTGTTAATGTTTATTTATGGATTCTTAATTGTTTAGAAAATTGGTTTTTATTCAGAGAGACAACTCAAAAACAGGTAAAGGAAAATAATGATAGTAAAACGACAACGATACTTGCGTAATGTTTTTTAAAAGTATAGTAGTCGTACATTGTAATAATTCTTGATTGTTTTGTTAAAAGTCTAAATGGATAGTTTCTTGTAGCGAAGTTTTATACGATATTCTGATATGTGTATCATTCAATGGGTAGTGTATTTGAGTGTACTCACAATATCGTCATTGTTTACAAGATCAAACTGGATCTGTAACAGCTACGGGGTATATGTACACTTCAAAAGAGATTTCATAAGAATGCTACATTTTTGCCGCACTAGTGCATGCACATTAATCATTCAAAACCTAAAGAAAACGAAATTATGTTTTATACTAATAGACGCCCACGGCTTCGCCCGCGTGGAACTAACACCAAAAAAAAATTTAAGAATAAATGTATAGGGCAAATTATCCGTAAAAATCTGTTGGTAGTGATGTAAACCGTATGAAAATCTGTTCATTATTCTTTGAGTATATCGCTAACAGACAGACACGGCGGTGGACTTCATTTTTTATTATTTAGTGACTAGCAAAGTAAGTAATTTTTTTTTCTGACCAAAAATAACAAATTCATTAAACTGGTAAAAAGGGGGCCAGATATGCAAATGTAGGCATTTGGGCATGCAACATGCAACCCCATATTATAATTCGGTCTATATTGGTAAACAAAACTTGTCACTAAAGTTGACTGTATAACAAACCAGTCAAACAATCAACTTATGCGAACAAAAAGTAAGGTTCTACTTCACAGAGTATAACGAATATATTGGAAAACGTTTCTCTTCTCTATCTTTTTCTCCAGATGTTCCCTGTTCTTTTCTTACATAAGTATGAACCACTTGTAAATTTGAAATTAGACCGTGCTTCTATATACCTACCTTTTAATTTTAAAGACAGACTTTCATGTAAAATGTGCTCTTTCCCCGCTTCCCCTCTCAATTTAATTTTTTTATAGTTTCTCGTGAAGCAATATCCTCCGTCCAGTCTACATTTTTGTTAAACATTGTACGATATTACAGTACATTAACATTAACAATATATATTTATGGCAAGCTGATGTGTATAGCTTGTATTAAATAGTCTATTTCACTTTTTCGTATATTATATAAATATGGTCTGCCATGCCAAATAAATTGAAAGAAAAGATCAAAGATCGAATTCTCAAAGAATATCAGTACCAAAATGTTGACCCCTTTTCAGTACGTATAACACAACACGAAGGAGGTCAACTTAATTTGGACAATATAGCGGCAATGTTGTTTTTTAGAAATTTTCTAAATCTCTGAAACTATATAACTAATTAACATACTGTAAAAGGCAAATCTTACCTCTGTAATATCCTTGTAATCGAGACGAATATCTTAGCATTCCATGGATTCACCGTGCGGGTGAATACTCCGAACAGAGCCCGAGACTTGTGACACGGGTGTAGGTTTAAGGGTACCCTTTGTGACGCGCGTCAACACTCACCTCCTCTGTTCAAGTTGTTCTCCCTGCCCAACCATATTCGGAAGGACCCTACTAGTGCAGCTTTGGACACTCGTTCCAATATGGAGCTTACTGCACTTCTAGTAAGGCCAAGGTCTTTTAGCAGGTTGTAGAGAGACTTCGCTGGTATACCCCTCGCACCCACTTCTACCGCATATAAACTAACCACATAGCCATTTTTGGTTAGTTCATTAGTAAGGTCATAGTATTTATTCACTTTGAATACATGGTCTTTAAGGATTAAATAATTTTAGTTTAGTTGTATAAATAATGACGTAAAATTAAGCATATGAATTAAATTATTTATTACAGAGTCACGCTTTATAGAAATTTTGTAATATCTCCGAAACTATATAACTAATTGACATACTGTAAAAGGCAAATCTTATCTCTATAATATCCTTGTGATTATTAAATAATTTATTTTGATAAGGATTTAAGTTTAGCAGTATAAATAATGACGTAAACGTAAGCAAATGAATCAAAACACTAAAAGTTATATATCTACCAAAATATAAAAGATAGATATATGCTATTGCGGACTTTTTAAGATGCATAAAGTTTTCATAATACAAAAACTCATATGAGGCAATAGAATGAGAGCAGTAGAGCACAAAAAAACAATTTTGAGTTTTCAGAAGATGGAGTAATAAAATTTTACTCCATCTTCTCTTTAAAAAAGAAAGAATTTCGCGGGCGTCCGAGGTTGCTTTTTTTTACAAACATAGTTAAAAGTTAAAGAAAATTAAAATAAACGAAAGACTATAAAACTTTCGTGATCCATTTCGCCTTTACAATTAACATATTAACTTTAAGCTAACCAAAATAAGCACACTTTCTACAAATAAAGTTTTTTCTCGAAGTTCAGTTTAAAATAACCCATTCCGTTCAAAAAGAGTTGAACAGTTATCATTGTGTGGTAAAAAATGTACTAATTACGTCGGGTTACGTACACGGAATTAGTTCACGGATGATGACTTAACAAGTGCCTTGTAGGAGTGTAATCTTGAGTTGTTAATTATAGTTCGTTAAAGTTTAAAGCGTTGGGGCCTATTCAGATGCGATAGCACAGGTAGCGTTGATACCGAGGGGCGGAAATGTCTTTGTGTCATTCGTTTCATTTACTGTCATATACTGTGATGCTGTGGCTGCAGAAAGAACTCTCGAATGGTGTCGATTCATGCGTCGTATTGACGCCTCGGTAGCTTCGCGGTTAGGTTGTCGTAGACCTCCGAGAAGTTGGGTTTGTTTATTGGACTATTCCACTACGTTCTTGGTAGGAGTAGGTATGACAAAACCTATACTAAAGCCAAACTCGATTGAGAATGCTTGTCAACAATTAAAAATGAAGGTAGAAATTACCAGTCGTTTTGCACCTAATTATTTTAATTAACTTGTTAATGATGAATTCATGACAATAAATTTGATAAGTATGCTTAAAACTAATTAATATATTCAATATCTTTTAAATAGGATTTTATAAAAAAACAAACATAATTTTAAATTTATTAGGCATAAAATGGGTTGCATTTTCTATCTTCATTTTAAATTGTTGACAAGCATTCTCAATCGAGTTTGGTTTTAGTATAGTTACTTAAAGTTAGTTAGTAGTTAGTACAAATGTACTAACTTTAAGTAGTACAAATGTACTAACTTTAAGTATGTCCAAGTTGTTTAATATTTCCCATATTTATATTTGTTTAAAGCACAGGAAAAAAGATTAAGGCAAAGGAAAAATAAATCTATGTTTAGGGGGAATCTGGTTCGTGATTATTTTACTTTATTAATATTTAGTGGCATATTAATATTATGTCATATCAACGTCAAAGATATGACGGCATAAATATCATTCTGTACAAAATTAATGTTTTGTAGCATTTTCCTCCAAATCGTATAATTTTAATCAAATAACAATTTGGCGTGATTAAATAGTACTGAAAGGGTACATTCCCGTTCTTAATTAAAAATAATTTAAGTGATCTTGTCTTTCCTAATTAATTTAAGGAAGGCGTATGGATGTACCCTATTAAAACAAAGGCCCTTTTTTGGGTTACATAATATTTCAAGACTAAATTAAAGTTTTAAGTAAACTGTTAAAATTTCAAGGTCTATATCTGAATCAATTATGTGTTCAGATGCGCTGAATTTTTTATTAATTTTTAATTCGCGCGAATTGACACCATTCGTTCAAATTCGACTGTAGTTGTACACAAATCCAAAAAGAAATTGATAGGTCTAAAAGTATGGCCTCATTACGATCGGTTCTTTGTTGAAAAGGATTGCACTACATTTAGAGCTGTCAATTTGGTTCACTTGCGTATTTCTGTACAACCGCAATTTCGCACTGTAGCCGTAGGCGTATAAAGGTAGACGTCGACAGTCCCGCATCGTAAGTAACAAATGGATCATTTTTTTACAGTGCGTCCACAGTAACACAGTAACAACACTGCCTAAGCTTTTGAACATAGGCATCATCATAGTGACGGGTAGAGTCCTGCGCACTTCTATACTTCCTATACAAAGAATACTACGATCCGTTTAATACTTACGATGTGAAAATGTGGACGCCTACCTTTAGACTGTAGTCAGTATTTATTTTACAAAGCGCACCCGTTATGGATGACCTAGTTCTTGATATTTACAAAGTAACATTACATAGAGGGGATCCCTAAAGTGTACTACTTGGGTACGTGTGGTGGCCGCTACAACGCCATGGTCTTGGAGTTGCTAGGACCCTCTTTAGAGGATCTATTCGTGCACTGCGGAAGACGGTTCAGACTGAAGACGGTCCTTATGATCGCTATGCAGTTAGTAAGTGATCGATTGTACTTGATACGCAAGAGGGTTTACACGCTCAGATCTGTCCATGACCTTGATAAGAGTTCTTCAAAGTGCTCTCATAGTTTTAGTTTATAAACCCTTTCTGTCAATCTGTCAAAACTCGTGGACCAGACTGATCGTGTAACCTCAGTTTTCAAGTAGATAGGTGATTGTTCTCCACACAACACCACAAACCGATATTGAATGCTAAATTGCGGTTTTCTTATGCGACTACCGTGGTCATGTCGTTGTTTAGGCCTTTCCCTGCGAAGTGTTGCTCTCAATCGGTTACCTGATTGCACATAATGTAACGTTAATGATGACAGAAATGTTCACTGTAAAAATGGTGCTGAGAATCGCACTTTAGTAATTGATATCGGCTTTAGTGTTGTGTCAAAAAGGTGCGAGCGAGAGCAATGCTCTGTAACCACTGACTCAGTCGTGAGTCGTGCCGCTCAAAGATTATTTTGCTGTGTTCGTTGAAATTCCGAATTAGTCCATACAAAATTTAATCAATAGCGAAGATTATGATGATTCATTATCAGCCTATTACCGGCCTACTACAGGGCCTGGCCTTCCTCTTTGTAGGAAAGGGGGTATAGAGCGTATGACGATTACAGGAATGTTAACATTAATTAAAGTTAACGTTATCTGTCTGTAATTATTATAGCAAATCATTTTCTATAACAAAATCTTAGTTTTCTATACATTATAGATAGATAGATAGATAAATTCTTTATTGCACATTTAAAAGATACAGAGACACAAAAACAAAACAAAAACAAAAATTAAATGTACAAAGGCGGTCTTATCGCTAAAAGTGATCTCCTCCAGACAACCCTCATTGAAGTACTCTAAGTTATGGAAAACGGATAGTGCAATAATGTATATATATTAAAAAAAAAATATATACCTACATATACATTGGGCCTACACAATAAAAATACACAAATAGTTTAAACTAATAATAAATATATATACATACTTTATTATATAAATATAGTATATTATTATATACTATATTATTATAGTTGGTTGACGGATTAAATGTTTTTTAATTATAAATATAAATATATAGCTTCAATATTCCGCGGTTTTATAAAACTAATTCACAGTAAAACTTGACGCACATAGCAAAATTTCCTTTGATCTTGCAAATGTGTTTCCTCCGCTGAGGTTTTATGTAAGTACTAAACTTTTATATTTTCTTCCCCTCCCCCCTTTCCTTCGCCCCTTTATATCCGTGGGTCCTTAGCTCCATCGACGGCGGAAGGCATCCCCGAGGTATATTACTTTGGGCCCTGCGGTAAATACAATGCGTTGGTCATGGAACTGCTGGGCCCGTCGCTGGAGGATCTTTTCGATCTGTGCGGCCGACGCTTCTCCTTAAAGACTGTGCTGATGATCGCTATGCAGCTGGTAAGTTAGTGTAAATATAATGTATTTATTTTGATATTTTCCGCGATAAATCGATAATTCCAAGCAACAAAGTCATCGAGATGATGATGAAGACAGAAAAACCTCAACATACGTTTCACTCCAGAACTGAATCATCCTCCGTTGACTCTACAATGTTTGAAGTAACGCCTGCATCTATCCAATATTTAATTACTCCGAACTATATAGATTGGCAAAAAAAGGCTTTGACCCCTAGAATATATGTATACATAGGTACGAGTAAGAGAGATAGATAGATGTTGACTTTTGGATATTCGACGCGAGTTAAACCCCTTTCTTTTAAATTCAAAATTCAAAGTAATTTATTTCAAGTAGGCTGTTTTACAAGCACTTTTGAAAAGTCGAAGACTGTCAGTGACTCTACATTGGTTCGGAAGGCAGATCCTGCTGTGAAGAGCCGGCTTAAAACTCAGCATTGATCTTTTAAATAATTGCCAGTCTATATGGTTCCGAGTAGGTATAATGGTAAACACTTTTAACTCGAGATCTGTAGGTGGACTAACGACATTAAACGTGTCGCTGGAGCCGCTGGTTACAGGCTGCTATGAACTGTTGTTTTTGGAAATCCCTTCAAAAAGCTTATGTCCGCCAGTTGTCCGTCGGCTGATGTTAAAACAAAACTTTACATTACACTTTAGGCATATTGTGGCTCATGCGTGATACCGACTCACATGTTCATTGGGAAAAGTGATTTCACAACGCTTTCTTTTCGACTTTCAATATAAAGTTCTGACTTCCATTTTCTTCTTCATTTTCCATGTAACAATGTTTTTTTTATATTATGAAATGTTTTTATTAATTATTAATATACATACATACATACATAACCATCACGCCTTGTTCCCATAGGGGTAGGCAGAGACCACATGCCTCCATTTGCCACGGTCCTTGCATACTTCCTTAGCTTCTTCCACCCTCATTAATCCTTTCATACAAGTTCGTCGGTTTAGGGTACTCTTGACCTGGCCATTATTTAAAATGTCCTGAATTTGGTCCAGGAACATTCGCCTAGGCCTTCCCCTTCCAACATTTCCATTCATAATAAATATAAATCAAAATAAAAAGTCGATGCAATACTAATCCTTTTCATTAATTCATACAATAAACATGTTTCTCATTGAAATAGATTATAAGTATTCCCAAACCCTAGGTTCAAGATAGGTACATCGCGTTGAGCAATAATCTCAAAGACTACATCCATGTAAACAAAGTGCAAGTTTTTCAATGCTCTTTATTTAAGCCTTTTCTCTCCGACTGTCCAAGGCCAGCGTTCAGATAGTTCAAAGCGAATTTAACGCTCTACAAATTCTCTCCAAAAACTACCTAATATTTATAAATGCACTTGTATTACGTAAATATGTACGTATTCCTTTTATTATTCTTCGCTTTTATTAAAACTTTGTTCGAAAAGTATACACACATTGCTATCTAGTCACAAAAGTAAGCGTAGTTTGAGTGTGTGTTTTATGCGTACTAAGGCGTAGTTGGTGCCAAAATTCGGGTCCCTCTGAAGTTGTAACTGCGCAGGTATCTTAGCGGCGCTGATGACTATTTTGTACTACAAAATAAATTTATTTATGTGCAGGCATATGCCTCTTGTTCAGAGCTAACTCCGAGATTGGTACGATATAAAACTGACCATTTATTTACACGCAAATATTTTCCAGTTGTGGGAATCGAACCCACGACCTTGGATACAGAAGGGTCACTACCCTTTTGCACTAATCGGAAGTCACGTCTGTGTTATTACTATAGACAATTGTTTGTGTTCCTATCATATTTGACGACCTCCGTGGCGCAGTGGTATGCGCGGTGGATTTATAAGACTGAGGTCCTGGGTTCGATTCCCGGCGAGGCAGATTGAGATTTTTCTTAATTTGTCTTGGCCGTGGCTAGTTACCACCCTACCAACAAAGATGTATCGCCAAGTGATTTAGCGTTCCGGTACGATGTCGTGTAGAAACCGAAAGCGGTATGGATTTTCGTCCCGCTCCTAACAAGTTAGCCCGCTTCCATCTTAGACTGCATCATCACTTAACATCAGGTGTGATAGCAGTCAAGGGCCAACTTGTAGTCGATAAAAAAAATATTTCGAAAGGTTTTAGATAAACAGGTCATTCATCCAGTTATTGGCTGGTTCAGCTAAGATTTGTGAGGTCCTGCTTTTATACTATGGATCGGGCCAACAAAAATTAATTCTTAGGTTTTCTTTCAAAAAAAAAAACTTTTAATCAGCCTTGGAATGTGAAAGCCTCAGTAATAAAGAATTAAGAATAATAACCCTATAAATAAAAAATTTGGAGAAAAATTTGACTACGAGAAAATACCCGCAACGTATAAAAATATATTTTTTAAAACCGAAAGTACTATCAGCGATTTCCCTGATAATGTCAACGCAGACGACTAAAGGCACGCCCCTGAATGAATAGAGCCTTGACCCTCATATTGAATAGACCCTTAATACAGTATTGTCACATTTTTATAAAGTTCGCAATATCGTTGTTTTTCTAAGGCCCGTGCCCAACATTGTTTCAAAAATTTTAATATTTAAATGAAGCTATCTATGTCTAACGCGGGACTTTGGATCTTTGTAGAAATACCAAGAAATGCACTTTGCCATCATGTTTGTCGTTAGTCAACGTACTTTGGAAAGGTGTGTGTTTGCAAAGGTGTACAAACAAGTGCACAAAATATTTCAATTAAATGTTCCAATTTTTGAAGCTTTGCAAGGCACACGCATTATAAAAATACACTGTTGCCTTTCAATTCAATTACTCATCATCATCATCATTATCATCATCATCATCATCATCGTCATCATCATCATCATCATCATCATCGTCATCATCATCATCATTATTAGCAGCCGATGGTGGTCCTCTGCTGGGCATAGGCTCCTTGTAAGGACTTCTAAACTACAGTTTTAAGCTTGTATAGTAATATTATAAGTAAATGACTTATAGTAAATAAAAATCTATTGTATTTCAATGTAAATATACATTTTAAATCTTCAAGTTTACTTATAATATATGTATACCAAGTTTGATGAACTCAGTTTAGTTACACGATTATAAAAAATCAATAAACTTAACAATGAAATCGTGCCCATTGTTAAGTTTTCAGAATTTTAAAACATGTTTAAATAAAAAATACCTCTGGATAAAAAAGTAATAACTCGATTATACTCAATTATATGGAATTCTTGATTATTCGGACTATCAACCGAGATTAAGTAACTAAATTGAAAATATGCGAAAAGCATTTCAGGTGGTTGATTGTGTAATTTTAAAGTGTAAAATTAAATGTTCAAAAGCTCCCGTCGATGAAAAATATCATATTAATGTCAAATTCCTTACAAAAGTTTGTCAAAGATAGATGTCAGTCTGGCAAATATAATGGAATAATTTGCTGTCAACCGTTTACTATAAACTTAGTCGTACACAATCCGCCCCCTGGCCCTGATTAAATAACTTGTACACGTTATATACAATTTCGCATTGCTTCATATAATTATGGTTTGGTTATTAGTTGCTAAACTACTCTTAAGTGACTTAAGCTAAGCTAACAGAAAACAAATATGTAAATAACAAAAAATCTTCAGTATTCTCTATATATCCTATTAATGCATACAATTAAAGCATACCCAATTGTCTGTTTCAGCTACATCGCATCGAATATGTCCACACGAGACATCTAATATATCGGGACGTTAAGCCTGAAAATTTTTTAATAGGTAGAGCTACGAGTAAAAGGGACAAAATCATACACATCATTGGTGAGTTCAATGTGTCTTATTTACTATATAACTAACCTTACATGAACTGTGCGGTCTTACAGCATTGCTGAAGTCCAGTTCAGAACATGTGTATCCTCAATAAGCAGCCAGAGCAACGCTTTACCAAATTATAGAGTTTCTGCCAACAGACGACACAGTACTTTGACTTAAATAACTTTTAAGTCCCTAATTGCACCTAACTAAAATTAATTTTGTTCAAAAGTATTTTTCGAAACAAAATTTTAACATAAAAATGTTTGATGTGCACAATAGGTGACAAATTAGGCGGATTTAGGCATTCTCCTTTGAACTTTGTCTGACCCTAGGAGGCAGCCTGCATTTAAGTAATGCAAATAAAATGCAAATAATCATAAATCTGCAGTATACACAACTGTGTTTATCAATTCTATATTTAACAAATCATGCTTAGACAATGAATAAAAACCCTTGGGACGTTGTAGTAGTGCTGCAGTAAATGACTTAATAAGTTGTTTGTATAAAATCACAGTGTTATATAAACCTGTCCCGCAGTTTTGCCCGCCACCTTGAATTAGCCGCGGCGGCTTTTCGCGAATCGATAGCCACTTGACCTTCATAATCCCATTATGCACTGCAGACAATGTCAGATAGGAAACCGTTACCACGTTGACTGACTTTTGGGTTTTTTTGGCTGATAATAATATTGTACAGGCCGTTTACTATTCACTTAGTTGACTTTCACTGTCGTATTAAATCGAATTTGGTGAGTAATATATATTATAGCAATTAAAAAGCAAACGTAAAGTAGGGGAGATCATAATTATAACTACGTACTTTAGAATTAATATAAACCAAAAAAATTGGTGTTATATTTTTTTGAATGGAATTGAAGAAGTGAATGAAATGTCTTTATTTACACACATTTCACACATGCTATAAGTACTACAATACCCTACTATATGTGACATAACCTATCAAGTAAGGCCTATTGTTGTATCATGTGTAAGGCTATGATGCGAACAAAGAGATATCTCGCGTAAGCGATAGTGAAAAACGCGTCTCATTGATTGGTTATATGGTCGAAGCATTGTCCATTAGAGAACAATTAAAAATATCGCTCTATCTTTTGCTACATTGGGCGAAAGTGAGAACTATATTTCCGATTTCTCCGCTTTTAGACGTTATTTCGACCATTTTAACCAATCGATAGGAGACGTTTCTCGTTATCACTTAGATGAGATATCTCTTCGGTCGCACCGTAGTCGTACTGGTTACAAAACAAAAAGCCATAACCTATAGTGAAAACATCGACCGACAGCGGACGAGTATTATCTCTCTCCCCTTCTGTCGTATGCAGAAATGGTGTCAGATTATCAAGAATGATTCATATGTTTTCTGGCGTTTCAATGACTCAAGTTTACATCTATGTCTTCTGGTTATAATTCCAGAACCTATTTTCTCTCTCTCTCTCTTTTATTTATTCTGTCTTCTTGAGTCATTCACTTTCAAGCGCATTAAACGCTGTCGCAAGTAAACTGCATACTTCCATAATCTTAATTGTGTTATTCGTAATGTATGCGCGTTGTAGGATCGATATGAGATACCACCAGCACGTGGGAATAATACGCCCAAACACCAACAGAACTTTACTGTACAAAGATTTCATCAGATCATTTACAACAATACCTTTGTGATAACACTATATTATGAACTGGCACAATAAGGGCTAGCGTAAACTGTGCAATTTTTATCTGCAACCTAGTTTATAGGCAGGTTACTTGAGATAATAAAAATAAGAAAATATCGTTAGCCTGGTTTTTACGTGGTTAATATTTAAATTAACAAAAGAAATATTAGCAGAGAAAACACGAAATTTCATTCAGTATTCTTTCTGTAAGATATCTTTCTTACATCTAATCAATTCTGAAATTAGATGTAAAAAAGATTACATAGCGGAAATTCTTAGTAGATAAGTAGGTTAAAATTTAAGTTCTCAGAATGTCAATATTGTGTATGGAAGAAAACATTTATATTTATTTTTGCTTCTGCAAGATTCAGTCCTAGGCTTTAATGAAGATGAAGATATACTAAGAAATAGCATATATTTATATTTATATAATTTTTGTCTCAATGAAAAACAACGACTTTTACTTTCACATTATTCAATAAATAACAAAATCAGCGTTATTTGCCTGACACACTGTGATCATTGTGCGGCGAGCTTAAGTTGTTAGGTAACGTACATTGCATACGGTAATTTTATCTACGCTACTACGAGGTTTGCGGTTGAAATATCTTGGCAATACAATGGGTATTGCCCTAATGTGATGTTTGAGTTAAGGTTTTGGTTTATTGATTTACATAGAGTTAAAGAACTTGTTATCGTTAGGATTAGTCTGATATTCCAGTAGGCCAATTCGCGTGGATAAAGACCGCAATAGAGCGGCGAAATAATACCGCTTTCTCACTTTTGTCCCATAGCGATGAAAGAGCGAGTGATATTTTAAACTATTCCGCTATTTAGGGACACTTTGTTATATGATATAATTATGTCGTTGACGCATTTTGGCCTGTAGGCTTAATATGCGCGCAATGAGTGAGTTATGTCGGGTAGAGAAATAACAACATCGTTGACCAATAGCAGCTTGCAGGAAATATCGCTTCCTATTTCGCCCCATCTCAACGAATGAGCTTAGCGAACTTTTTCGACTTTGCCGCTATTGGATGGCATTTATATACCTTTTGTAGAGATATGCCGAGATGGTTTGTTGACGCATCCTAGGTGTAATGGTAACTTAGTTTTATAATTATCCTAATTGTCCCCTATCCATTGTAATAACAGTGTGATCGATTTCGAATTCCATTAAAATCGGTTCAGCTATTCATGCGTGGAAAAAATATAATAGGCATAAACAGATAATAATCAAGAGCAACTATTTAGTATTTGTATTATATTTAAACATTTTCTTAGTGAATAATGAGTATTTATTTAATCTGTTTCAGATTTCGGATTGGCCAAAGAATATATAGACTTAGAGACAAACAAACATATCCCATACCGGGAGCACAAGTCACTAACCGGGACTGCGAGATACATGTCAATAAATACACATTTAGGAAAAGGTATGCTTTGATGCTCAGTTATTTATTGTACAACTAATTATAAAGGTAACTAACTCAATGGAAAGTGCCTAAACGAGGGGGTGCATCCCAGTAGTACCCCCTAATTTTAATTCTATAGAACTTGATACACCATGTTAGTGCTTAGTGTCTGGGACAAAATTAAAGAAATGTCGATATCAACATCTTGTTTGTACGTTACATATAAATTACCTAATTTTTAAAAGTATAATATGAAATCACAGACAAAAAACAGAATCTTAAAGATATTTAAAGTCTTGTATGTAACGTCTTGTAAGTCTTGTGTGTCTCTGTATCCGAAACTATAAAAACTATACTATTAATAGAAATTTACTAAATAGATTTATTCCTTCAAACAACATTTTATACAAAAATAGAAGAAAACAATAAGTTTTAGGGGTTCCCCGTACTTAGAACTGGAACACAATTTTTTTTTTCATTAAACCCATACGTGTGGATTATTTATGGATAGGTCTTTAAAAATGATAATGCGGTTTCTAATATTTAAGTAATTGTTTTTATGTTTCAATTTCCAGAACAATCGCGACGCGACGACCTAGAAGCTCTGGGGCATATGTTTATGTATTTTTTACGTGGTTCCTTACCCTGGCAGGGTTTAAAAGCTGATACACTCAAAGAAAGATACCAAAAAATCGGTGACACCAAACGGGCGACTCCAATCGAGGTATTTGCTACAATACTAATTATTTATCTATATTAGTCAAACCCCAGCGATTCGTCAATACACTATCACGGGCTAATTTAACATTGAGTAAAAGATGCAATCTTTTAAGCTTAGAATGCACCGATATAGACTAATGTAGGAAAAAAAAGCTAATGTCGCCCAATAGCGCCAAAATCGGAAATAAAGCTAACTCTTTCATCTCAACGCAAAGAGAGTCGATTTTGCGGTCTTGGGCTAATATCTTGGTGTCTACACGATATATCTCTTTGTGGGTGGCTATCACTAATAACTCGCTGTCGTCGTCAGGTGCTATGCGAAGGGCACCCCGAGGAGCTGGCGACGTACCTGCGCTACGTGCGGCGGCTCGACTTCTTCGAGACGCCCGACTACGACCAGCTGCGGCGAATGTTCCGCGACCTGTTCGAGCGGCGCGGCTACGTCGACGACGGCGAGTTCGACTGGACCGGCAAGACCATGGTAACCGCGCCCGTCGCGCTCGCTTGACGCACCCTCGCCCCCTCCCCACCCGCACTGTACTCACTCTCGACTGCGACCAGCTGCGGCGAATGTTCCGCGACCTGTTCGAGCGGCGCGGCTACGTCGACGACGGCGAGTTCGACTGGACCGGCAAGACCATGGTAACCGCGCCCGTCGCGCTCGCTTGACGCACCCTCGCCCCCTCCCCACCCGCACTGTACTCACTCTCGACTGCGACCAGCTGCGGCGAATGTTCCGCGACCTGTTCGAGCGGCGCGGCTACGTCGACGACGGCGAGTTCGACTGGACCGGCAAGACCATGGTAACCGCGCCCGTCGCGCTCGCTTGACGCACCCTCGCCCCCTCCCCGCCCGCACTGTACTCACTCTCGACTGCGACCAGCTGCGGCGAATGTTCCGCGACCTGTTCGAGCGGCGCGGCTACGTCGACGACGGCGAGTTCGACTGGACCGGCAAGACCATGGTAACCGCGCCCGTCGCGCTCGCTTGACGCACCCTCGCCCCCTCCCCGCCCGCACTGTACTCACTCTCGACTGCGACCAGCTGCGGCGAATGTTCCGCGACCTGTTCGAGCGGCGCGGCTACGTCGACGACGGCGAGTTCGACTGGACCGGCAAGACCATGGTAACCGCGCCCGTCGCGCTCGCTTGACGCACCCTCGCCCCCTCCCCGCCCGCACTGTACTCACTCTCGACTGCGACCAGCTGCGGCGAATGTTCCGCGACCTGTTCGAGCGGCGCGGCTACGTCGACGACGGCGAGTTCGACTGGACCGGCAAGACCATGGTAACTGCGCCCGTCGCGCTCGCTTGACGCACCCTCGCCCCCTCCCCACCCGCACTGTACTCACTCTCGACTGCGACCAGCTGCGGCGAATGTTCCGCGACCTGTTCGAGCGGCGCGGCTACGTCGACGACGGCGAGTTCGACTGGACCGGCAAGACCATGGTAACCGCGCCCGTCGCGCTCGCTTGACGCACCCTCGCCCCCTCCCCACCCGCACTGTACTCACTCTCGACTGCGACCAGCTGCGGCGAATGTTCCGCGACCTGTTCGAGCGGCGCGGCTACGTCGACGACGGCGAGTTCGACTGGACCGGCAAGACCATGGTAACCGCGCCCGTCGCGCTCGCTTGATGCACCCTCACTGTACTCTTATACGCTCGACTATGACCACCCACGCTGCTCGGACACGTCCGACTACGACCACTCGCATTAACACCTAGTCCGACTACGACTACCCACACTAGCCCTACTTACGGTCTCTGATCTACTCTACGTGTCACATTGTATAAACATAACTATTTCATGTGGTGTTTCTGTTATAATACAGTTGTATATACATCTATCAGAGTTAATTAAAACAAAATATTGTCCTTACGGATAAATATCTTAAAGTCAACGGTGAATAGACATCCACCCTATTTATTTCAGATTCAGATTTGTACACAACTGTATTGGCGTGTAACATTGATATGACCCTTCTGAGTTTAACATGGCATGCTTCTGTGTTATTCCTATTAAACTCCGGTGCGCTTGTTTTTTGTTACTATTAATTACAGTTGAATCACAATTATAAGTTACATGGACAAAATGGCGCATTTTTCAAAATTTATTTCTTTCTTTGGTATTTGTACCACTTTAGCAAAGTTTGATTTTCAATAATACATTTATGACATTCGCCTAATAATCAATTATGATAATTACCTGCGTCTGCGTAAGTGACTAGTTCTAAGTAACTTGTGATTCTGCTGTGATTTACCGTTAAGCATTTCTCACTTGTATGCTATCTGATCTAAAGCTGCTTCCGAACTTGTGAGTCCATGGAGTATAGAATTTGGTAGAAAGGTGACATTGTCAGCAACTCTCGTTCGTAGCACGTTTTAGCTTATTTTAATAGATAAATAATTATAGCGCTTTCCCTAAAAATGTGTTTGTCACATATCAATCGATTATACAAAAATAATAAGCCGACGTAAATTTGTAAGAGCGTAACATTGGCTTAATAGTCATCATTATGATCATCAGCCTATTAAGGCCCCCCTCAGGGTCAGGCTTCCCTCGATATAGGAGAGGGGATGACAGTGTTGTGTTGTTATTTGGTATAAGGCTTAGATCTACATTTGTGTCGGGCTGATATAATGATAAATACCTGGTTCATCGGAGCTGTGCTTGGTTTTTTTTTCAAGAAATTGTAATATTTAAATACGAATTATATAACAACGCCATCTATTGTTAAGTAGCGCTAGTGTCGGTTCATTTTTCCTTGCCTAAAAACACTAATAAAACAACATTTTCTAAAAATTAAACAGCTTGATTGATTAATTGGAATCCCCTGCATACAATATTTCATGAAAATCGTTGAACCCGTTTCTCACATTCAAATTATTTAAAATGTTTATTATTGATGCAATTAAATAATACATTTTTTTTTATTTAAAGTTACATCGTCCATTTGATTACGATATCTTATTAACACATTCTTTCGAAGGCGAGACTTTTTGTTTACCACTGAATTAACTTGTATGGAAGCAGTTTTAGTTAACTTCACCTACTAATGCCTGTGTAATAAATGTCCTTTATGTTTGTTTGTTTGTATTTTTACCGCGGACCTATATTTAGATTAATGCCGCATGCCGTTCACGCATACTTTCCGAAATACTTGGTCAATACACTGATTTTCCGCGCTTCTTATGGCCTCTTGTATCTGTTCTCAAAACTATAATTTATTTTTTTTTTTGGAATTTTAATCATCCCTAATGATGTGTGGTAGGTAACTTAAATGATTTCAATTACTTTAAAGTACCATTGATAATGGTAGTAAAATCATGGCACAATCAAAATTGCAACTATGGAATGAATATTGTGGTATCTACTTAAATATAAGTCCTTGATTTATTTTTCTACTCTTGTTATTAACAAATAATTACGCTTAAAATTTTTATTACTTTATCCCCTATTTTTAGTTGTCAAAGTAGGTGCTACTTGGTAATTTGTTGATATAATTTACCAAATAGATGGCTTCTCTCGTGTGTTTGTAAATATATGTTTAATCTCAAAAATCTCGAATGGTGACGAAAACAAAATTGTAAAGAAAGAGTACGTATGTACAATGTTATAAAACAAAACATTTATTAAATTATTATTATTTATTTATTTATTAAAACGAAATACTTTTCACTTTTGTTTAAAAATAGTTTCAGATAAATTTGTTCTTTCAATGTATTTAACAATTATTAAAGTTGTAACTGGGTTTCACGATTTTCTGTAACATTATTTATAATATAAAAAATGTGTGTGAATATTTAACATAACATCAAAGCAAAAAAAATAATGACTATATTAATTAATATTGCCAATTATATGTACCAGAAGTTATTACAATTTTTTAATTTTTTTTTTCATGGAAAGAAAAAGCTGATAAAATAATTGCGCCATTTTGTATTATGTTAGTTCTTGGCGATAAATTGTAGAAATTGCTATTTATTATTTTTTATTTTGTCTAATAAAATTAACATATATTTATGTGTTTTAGTGTATCAATGTTGAATTAGTTTATAGAATATAAATTTGTTTTCTTTAAATGTTTTGGTTTTGCAACAAACAAAAGTATTCAAAAAAAGTTTTATCATATTTTCAGGTTCGTTTTAATATTTTTATTTTTTTAAAAAAATGAGAGCTAATATGGTTGCATTTTATAAAAACTTTGAATAGCATAGACATGTTATAGAGAAGAATTTCCTCGTATATTTTTGAACATGACCAATATTTTCTACTTACCTACAAATAAGTAAAAAGCCTGTTTTAGGAGTGACTATGACAATGAGTCAATGAGCATGAATCGAACTTAAGAGTCGAGTCTGGACTTGTCCTGATGTTATTTTTAAAAATTATTTCATTCCATTCTTTAATCCAAATTAGCTCTAATTTTTATATTGCATGGTATGATCAAGTTTGTGCATGTATTTATTGCATGATATAATCAAGTGCATGTACTAATCTAAATGCGCATGCCGCATGCTTACCGCTTGCATGTCGTCAGCCGGCCAACATGCATGTGATGCGCATATTACGTCACGCGCCCCCCTCCAATATTATTAAGAACAAGTCGGATAAGGTCAGTTACGTACAAATGTATTGAGAAAAGTGGCATGCATTTTCACTAGGCTTGTGTTATCGTATTATCATATTTCATTTCATGGCTCATTTTTGTGATCATTATTGGGACGACACGCCCTGTCACGTCTTTGAACTAGTTATTACATATGTACAATCGAATTGAAAAATAAAATATGTTATTTGACGGCCGAGTGGCGCAGTGGGTAGTGACCCTGCTTCTGCGTCCTAGACTGTGGGTTCGATTCCCACATCTGGAAAAATGTTTGTGTGATGAGCAAACATGTTTTCCAGTGTCTGGGTGTTTATCTATATATTATAAGTATTTATGTATAATATATATATAAACTATTGATCAGTTATCATAGTACCCATAACACAAGTTACCTGCGCTTATTTTGGGGCTATATAGCGATGTGTGTTATTGTCCTATTATATTTATTTATTATATATTATATGATAATATTATATTTATTATTTAATTTTTAATTGCAAACATCCACATCAATTTTATTTATTTGTATCAATTAAGTATAAAATAAAACAAATTGTCGATATTTCAGTTCATCAACATTAAACAGTAATCTCATTACTAATTCTAATACCATTATTGAATCACTAAGTTTGTTAAAGTACAGCTTAGGTAATTAGCTTAAATCTCACAGGTTAGGTTTCATGTAGATGTATTATTAGATTTTGATTGTTAAAAAGTAAACAATAAGTTAACATTGTCGTATATTAGATTTCGAGTTTATTGTGTGGATTTACAGTAGTAGAAAGACAATATAGTTTTTTTTATAAACAATTAGGTATATATTTAAACACAATTTTGTTTATTTTTCCAGTCTACACCGGTGGGTTCAATTCAGACTGCTCATGAAAATATAGTATCACCTAACAGAGGGGGACATCAGCCCTTCCATAAGGTTAGTAATTTTTTTAGATATTTTTTATGAATGTGTTGTACTCCTAAAGGCCTGCACAAACAAAAATCTAAATCTTTAATTATTCTCTGTTATTTACTTACAGGTTTTTTTATAGAAATCAAAAAATGTAAACAAATTAATTAGAAAGTAATTAAAAATTCAAACTATTTGTTTTGTATGTGTTTTCGACTCCTAAAGGCCTGCGCAAACAAGAAGTCTTTTATGATTCTATTATGATATATTTCTATGTATATATTAGAAGTTACTTTTACTAAGCAAACATATATGAATATTACTAAGATACTCGCAAGCAAGAAAGCGTTCAATCTTCCATATATCTTTGGTTAGATAATAACTCCTAGATTTAGAAATACTGGGCTTGTCTAATATAAATAGTGATTACTGATTTAGGTAAATTGTATTTTTGATGTTCATTTCCCATAATGACCAATCTCCAAACCTTCTAATTCTTCTTCTGTGTAAGATCATAATCATCATCATTATCAGCCTATTAACGGCCCACTACAGGGCCAGGCCTCCCTCCTTATAGGAGAGGGGATATAGAGCGTACACCCACCACGCTGCTCCACGTTGGCGGGCTTAGGGTGATAATGTTTCATTTATTAACGATCATTATCAGATATTGATAATAGTGACCTGGATAGACGGCTTAACGTGCTCTCCGAGGCACGGGGGTGTAACATCGCCAATTTCCAGACTCCGGGCTTGGAAAGTGCTGAACATTTCATAGAAGAATGAAAAAGCTCAGAATTATTCCGTGACCCGACCCAGGAATCGAACCCATAACCTCGTGATCGAAGCCACATTGGCTAACCACTAGACCAACGAGGCAGTTGTATAAGTTGCTTTATATGAATTACGTCCAGCAAGTAACAACCATATCTTAGTAATCCATAATAAATGAATTGGGTTAGTAACACCGTTTATAACTTGAAAATGGCTGAATGGATTTAAATCACGAGATAGGTACATCTAGTAGTAAATGAGAAGCCAACTCAAATATAGTATAGTCAACTCATAGTAGTAGTAGGTTACCTACATTTTTTATTTATGGTGTATTTGGAAGTTTGCAACACTATTTTTAACACGTCGGCGAAGTCGCGGATTTCTGCTAGTTCTATTAAACAGACAATTTACTCGTGTTTTTTGTCGACGCAGGATGATTTGTGTGATTATGTGATTGGTTTGGTTGAGGACGATGAGACGGCGCTCATAGTCGGAGAGGTTTGGTCGGGTGTTCCCTGTTTGATGTGTTTTTTTTTTTACCTCTCATACTAGTTTGCTAATGCCTCGCATTATCCGTACACAATGCTGAGTGGAAGCTCGATTATTTGGTTAGAAAAGATTCTGCTCGTCATTTTGAACTGATTAAAATATTGCTTAGTTTGTTGTGACATTTTGTGTATAGGTTCCCAAACATGGCCCCACGCCCAATATCGTAAACGTTTCTGATGTTTGTTATTATGCTAATAAATGTTGTTTTCTTATATAATTAGTCATCAACTGTAAAAGGACATTGCCACAATTTGCCCCAGGCTGTCCAAACTTATGCTCATATTTAACTATTTTATTTAAATACACAATGAATTTTAAACAACTACCCATGTTTCATAGCAATCACTTGAAAATATATCAAAAAAATAAAAATTTCAATCGATTTTTTGTGTTCTGAATCACGTGACCGTCGTCGTAGTATGAAATGTCAACTTTTTCAACCTTCATAACTTTTTCCTGCGACTGCATAGCAACATACAACTTTCTGTAAATAGAAAATCTGCATTATTTAATGACATATATATCATTACTGGGTAGTCTGGGGTACACTTCCATACAATTTTTGCCTATGTCCTTTAGATGGTCACTTATAAGTTTTGTATATTTTAAATTTGGGAATTTAATTGATTGAAGGTAGATAGAATAGTCTTTAACAAAAACGCAAAGGATTTTTAAGTGTAATTTTGCACAAAACTATACTTTTACTCAAGTATAACTAGGTAATTCGACTGCTAACATATGCTAAAGGCCGTGGGTCCGATTCTCACATCTGGAAAACTGTTAAGATAAATATGGATGTATTTGTGTCTGGGTGTTTATCTAATTCTATATATTATAAATATTTATGTATATAAAAGTATTCATCAGTTATCACTGAGATTGTGTATGGTACTGACCCATAACACAAGCTTGGGGCTAGATAGCGATGTGTGTATTGTCCTATGATATTTATTTATATGCTAGTTGGGTTAGATCATTTTAATCGGCAGAACGCATCAATAATTGAAATTACTGTGAGATTGTTGTAGCTCACACGTGCTGGCCCACACTACTACACTTTGGGAACTTATGTGTGTAACTAACTTTATCCAGACGTTAAACGTATTGGATTGTTTTAGTTTTTTATTACTTGTTTATCGTTTGTAACTATTTAATTATTTTAAACATGAGCAATCTGCTCACGCTTAGTTGGTCTTCATTACTACGATTGCATATGTTGTTAACTATATCCAGTCATACTGGATAGATTTCACATGAAAGTGAAATTTATGGTATTTGCTATTTTTAGGCGTGTTGCGGCATTTAATGACCAAATGTTATTTTTACGAGCCCATACAATTGGCTAATTCTTAAGCACTCATTATTTATTAATAGCAGTTATTTCATATTTCGTTGAGCTAGCCCAGAAATACTTTACGAAGTTCATAATGAATTTTTACATTACTATAAGAATTTCTTTCCATAATTCATATAATTTTTTAAAAATATGATTAAATATCATTAGTAGTGAGTGGGCTTGTGATTAAATGCTAGTCGTATTTATATCACCATAGACATGTCTAATGTTTTCTTAGATTCTATTCTGTACTACCAATTATTATCTTAACGTTAAGTATTCGCTATAGGTGTTCCATAGTTTATTAAATGTTTTTGATGTAATGTCGTATTAGCAGACAATGCGACAACGGAAATGGAGCACACTGTACGTTAGGCGCACTGTCGCATCATCAATTGAGTGCGGATGCTTACAAATAATTATATTATGTTCAGACGACGCTACCGATAACAAATGCCCAAACCGAACTACTAGACGAAAATCCTAGAAATTTCTAATAATAAGATTGTTTTGTTATTTAATAGATTTTGTTATACAACACTAACACTGCCAATATAACGTATTGCAGGGCGCCGTGAAGGACTCTGGCACGGGCGGCACGGCGAACACGGGCGGCAACTGGCCTCACAGCGGCAAGAACACGCCGCTCACTACAGGCCACCTTACTCCCGCCGACAGGCACGGCTCTGTACAGGTCAGTTTGTGCCCACGTTGGCCCAAGCATATTGTGATATTTGGCCAATCTTTGTTTGTGACTGCTTAGTCCCGTTTAATTTTGAATACTAAAGATGGTTTGGACATAGATAAATGAATTCCTCAACGTTCAACGAGAATTTTTTTAGTTTTCTGAGATGTAAAAACATTGAACTCTGAGATTTTTTTGAGCCTCGTCAGTTTAATAAATGATTAGTTACGTAGTAAATAATTACAATTTGAACCGATTATTTTTTATTAGTATTTTAAAATGTCTTTTAAAGACTGTTCAGTGTTCGATTCTCCGAGCTTTGTCGAGGTGAATAAAGGATGTTATTAGCACTTAATATAAGCTCTTTATTTTTAAGACAATTGTTCTCACATTTAAGTCACTGCAATAAGTTTTTTTTTTAATCTATTTTAGAATTAAATTCCTCAAAATAAAGTTTTAGACGTTTGCTAGAAGCATGGCAAATTTTATTAAATACAATTATTTTGACGTTTATTTAAATACATATTTCGCATGTTTTTGACGTCACACATACACTATAATATTTATGCCCTTTTATTTATTAATTTATTTGAAAGAGTTGTGAATGTATATTGGTGTATTTATTTTTTAGCTGTTGAAGAATAAGCATTTTCGGTATGTGAAATTTCCCGGATCGGTGTCCACGGTCAGTTGTGAACATTTTGCGGCATTTGTGTGATGCATGTCGCTTACTATTGAGCTTAATGTTGCTGCAATGACTTTTACTGCCATATGTTAATGAAGAAAAATTGGTTCCTGATAAATCATACAAACCTTTATTTTCTAAGTACAATTTTCTTTGCAAAATTATTTTTCCAAATTCCATAATTATAATTAATTAAATAATTTTCCGACGGCCTCTGTGGCACAGTGGCATACGAAGTGGATTTATAAAACGGATATCCTGGATTCGATGCCCGAGGCTGGGCCGATAAGATTTTCTAAATTACTAGTTACTACCCTATCGACAAAGACAGCGCTAAGCGATGTAGCGTTCCGGTACGATGTCGTGTAAAAACCAAAAGGGGTGTGCATTTCATCCTACTCCTACCAAATTAGCCATCCATCTGAGATTGCACCATTACTTACCATCAAGTGTGTTTGCAGTCAAGGGTCAAATTGTAATGAATAAAAAAAAAGTATCTTAAAGATATTTTAAGATTTTATCATGTCTGAAAAGTATAAAAATAATAAAAGAACTTTTGCCAATCGTTAATAACTGAATATATAATATTTTAATTCTTGCAGCTTAATTTTATTTTGTTTTAACATTAACAAATCTTTTAAAATTTTTATATAAATGGTGATCTAAACTTCGCGTGAATAATCTGTCTTCAAACACTCAAATAGCGTACGGTTCGAATGACGTAAAATTTAGGTACGGCCGTTAAAGTCAATGCAGTAAAAATTTAGACAGTAACAAAAGCTTCTGTTGTAGCACTGCCAATATTCATTCATAAAGTCGTAAAGAACAAAAGTATGCTTTATATTACACTCCTAAGCTAGGTTCACACACTATCGATGTATATAAAACATATTCACACGAATTACTGAAACTTAATTTGAGAACTAATAATTACTGTTGTTTAGGCTGTCCGTCCCTGTGTTACTCATATTGTAGTAAATTGTTGAAAATGCTTACTGTATTTGCTTATAAGGGTATGAGTTCTTAGCCTCCATAAAGCAGTAGCAGGTGACGTCACGACACTACGGATTTCTTTGTATTTTGTATAGAATACACGGCTCGTAAGAAAGTGATATTGAAAGGAGAGTGAATGCGGGGAATATGGTAATAGCGCTCTTCTTCATCATCATCATCAGGTGCCTTCTTCAGAGTGTAGTTGGGCAGTCACGTGGAGAAAATTCTTCCGGTCTTGCGAAACAGCTTTAAGCTTCGTGTAGCTAAGCTTGGTCCACTCTTTTACATCATCAAACCACTTTCTTCGCTGTCTCCCTGGAGCGCGTTTTTCGGGTATCTTGCCTTCTAGAATCAACCTTGGAAATTTGTAGAGGAATCCTCTTTGTCGATGCCCGAAAAAAACGCAACTTTTCTTTTCTTTATAGCTGTCATTAGCTTGCGTTTGCACTTGGCTCGTTCGAGAACTTCCGCATTTGAGACGAATTTTGGAATTTTGAGCATTTTTCTTAGGCCCCACATGTCAAATGCTAGGAGCCGACGACAGCACTTCCTCTTTAGGACCCATGTTTCACAGCCATATAAAAGAGTGGACCAAACGTAACACTTAGGCACACGATATCTTGTACCAAATGAGATATTGAGGTCGCATAATACTTTCGACATTATGTAAAAGGCAGTCTTGCTTTGCATTTTACTTCCTCCTGATGGTCCAGATCTGATGTGAAATGTCGACCTAAGTATTTAAATTTATTCACAACAGCGACCTCCAAACCACGTAGAAATATTTAGGGAAGTGGAACCTCAGCGCTCTTCATACTTTTATAAATAGACAGAAATTATCCCAAATGGCAGGATTGACTGTACATAGAGAGGTGTTTGTGCCCACTCATGTATGGTAAAGAAAGTAGGTGTGGCAAAAGAACGGAAGTAAAAAATTCCAGTTGAAATGAGACCATTGAAATTTGAGTGCAGTGAAACTGTGTGACAGAATTGGAAATAGTGCGATTAGAGAGCAGTGTAGTATAAAAGAAGATATAGTGATTAAACTCGAGAAAGGTATGCTTAGATGATTTGGACATGTAGAGAGAATGAATGAAAGGAGATCCGATTTATAAATCGAGAGTGAATGAGAATGTTGGTAGGGGAAAAACCGAGGCGAAAACCTTTATTAGACTAGAACGTCCTGTATTTGGTTTCTGGGCCAAATACAGGACGTTCTAGTAAAAGACCAGGTCAAACTGACGAATTTGTATGAAAGGATTAATGAAATTGGAGATAGTGAGAGAGATATGCATGGATCGTAGCAAGTGGAAGGACGTGGTCTCTTCCTATAGGAAGTGTGATGCTATGTATGTATGTATGTATACACGGCTAACCACGAAAGGTATTTTATAGAAATACATAGAGAGACCAGTATTGTCGCGGCGACACGTCGTCTGTTGGTATCTGCAGTCGGCTAAGAACTCACACCTTTAGGAATATGAAAAATGTCTTGGCATAAATATATGTGCTATGTTTGGATAGAATTCGATCTGGCCAGTGTTTTAGATGTACGGTTGCACACAAGAGCTTAATAACCAGTTTAACGCGATGTTTTGTGATGTTTCTTCGTATAGATACAAAGTGTTGCCCGCTTTCATGGGTGGGTTATATTAGATTGTGTTGTATAACAAATTATATCATGGCCCTTTATCATTAACCGACGAAAAAAACGGAGGAGGTTCTCAATTCGACACGTATATATATATATTATGTATGACCACGCATAACCTTTTACAGAGTTGTCCGATTTTGATAATTCTTTATTAGAAAGGGCACACTTCCAAGGTGGTCCCATTGTCATGTTAGGAACTCTTCAAATTTTATAAGCACACTTGCAGCGATTTCGGTTTTTGTGTAAGTATCGGTAGGTTTTTGGCTACAAGTCCCGTATAATATGTACGTGTAACGTACTCGTACTATGACAGTATAGTACGAGTACGTTACGTGGCGATAAATCACTAAAAAGTAAGAAATAAAAATTTTTACCAAAAAATAGAACCGACTCAAAACGCACTAAAAAGTAAAAAAATAACTGTCACTTAGTTGCTTTAATTTACTTAAGCATATCTAGGAGTCGGTGCCGACTTTATACTAACTTTTTTACTTACCGTTATTTTTTACTTTTTTGTTAAAATTTTTTATTATTTTATAATTGTATAATCACTTGACACTTGTCTTATGTTTACCATTTCTGAAGATTTGAATGATTTTATGTGTATTTGTGTTTAACACTAAACTATTACACAAGCGTCAGTATTTAGCGACTTATACATGGATGTTATTTTAGGAGTAATCAATTAAACGGACACTTAGATTTAAGGATGTCTGAATTCCTTAAAAACTGATATCGTAATTGATATTGTACCTACGACAATACGGTAGTAACTAGATCGTCGACAATAAGGTCGACGATTTACTAATTGAACCTAATAGGCTTAAGGCGAAATAGTACTTAAGCGAGCTCGAAAATATCCTCTACAATGAATACATATTACGTAATAGTCCATCACATTCACTTTGACCAATAGCGTTTTAAGTTTCTTATAAAGGTAGTGGGTTTTTCGAGTCGCGGCGTGAATAAGTTATGTAATTTATGTGGAAATTTTAAGCGTTTTATCACTAGATGGCGCTGCTTCTACTACATATAACAAACTACCGACAGAGACGTACCGCCAAGCGATTTAGCGTTCCGGTACGATGTTGTGTAGAAACCGATAGGGGTGTGGATTTCATCCTACTCCTAACAAGTTAGCCCACTTCCATCTTAGATTGTATCATCACTTAACATCAGGTGTGATAGCAGTCAAGGGCCAACTTGTAGTCGATAAAAAAAAATATAAATTAATTCTTCATTTTTATTGAACGACTTAAACACAGCACTAAAACGTACAACACAACACAGTCAAAAATATTGATTCAGGCATAATTATTATAGTAGAAGATCCGAACTAAGATCGACCTTCACCGAACTGATAATAGGATGAAATATATTTCATGACAAATTTAGTATATTAGAAAATATATTGAAAATAGGTTGCCTAAAAAAATCCTGGACAGACTATTTTTTATTATTTTTAAAAAATAATTTTTATATTCTAGTAAACAGTGAATGTTATTTTGAAGCAACTTATTTCTGAGTTGTAAAAAAATAATAAAGTTTGTCAGTTCTTTTCATAATAGCCCTGTACGTGTACGAGTAAAGTTTATATTGTTTGCGGCGGTATATTGTATGGGGTGGTCGGGCTTGGCGGCAGGTGGTGAGCTCCACGAACGGCGAGCTGGGCGCGGACGACCCCACGGCGGGCCACAGCAACACGCCCATCACACAGCACCACGAGGTCGATGTGGTCGACGACACCAAGTCAGTGTTTCAACTGTATGCATTGCCTTTTTTATTTCCTTTTTTATTAGCTAAGTTTACACGCGCTACACACACTACAAGACACACAATCTAATGCTGAGCAAAGCCTAATGAAACGAAGGTAGAAAAGACCTCTAGACATTAATTTGCGCGATTCTGAACTTTACCAAATAAAAAGCTTTCATGTGAATTCTGTTTGCGGTGAGTTTGACAAGTCCTCTAAGGTATAGCTCACTAGAATAACTTTAACTCGAGCAGTTAGTATTTATTGCATGGAGTACTAAGTAAACTCCCACTATATAAACTTCGGATTGACCACCCGTTTGTTCACACGCTTGTCTTGAGTTGCCATTCGACGACGTTCACTAATTAACAGTAATACGCCGTCTATCTATAAACCTTGTGGACCCCACTTGTCAAACAAAAGACGTGGCGGCGCTGGTCAGGTGACTGGTGGATCTAATGAGCTATGAACTTTATACACTACAACACAGTTAAACACTACACACGAATACATGTTTATTATATCCAAAATCAATGTGGAATGTTTACCTACAAACGAATTAAAAATCAATGTTGAAGACGAATGTATAGATTTAAAATTTTGTATTGTACTATTTAGAAAATATTATTCAAAAGATATTTATTAACTATGTCTAATTGTTCTTAGCTTATTAATCTAAATTATTGTTATTAATTTGTCACTAACAAGTGAATTAAAATCAATAGGGTGTTAAGTTATACCTTAATTTTTAATTTATTTGTTGATACGCATTCCACATCGATTTTGGTTTTAATATATATTTATTTTATTTTGGCACGTCAATATATCATTGGCACGTCAAATTATTAATGCACTAAACTTTTGTATTTACCGTCTCAGTTAAAATGACATCTTGAAGTCATGGATACTACACGAAGACACTTTAAATGTGTTGACGTGCTTAGTTAAAAACCTGTATGTATAATATTCTGACAATGAATAAATATTCGGTCAAACTTTAAGCTAAAATATTCGACCACTTTCCAAAAATTAAAAGTAGTTGATGCTAAAATTTTTGGCCAATGGTAACCGGCCATACTCTGAATCTACACTGAAATGAAATTTCTGATCTTTAATTATAACCAGTCATTAATCTAAAAATTATAAATAAATAATTTGAATAATGATATTTTGATTTGAATAAAAACCTGTGTTGTTTTGTTATGGTGAACAAACGAATACACGAATGAAACAACATCAATCTTGTTCAATTTTAAACTTAAAAGTACTATCAAATAGTATTGAACATTTAACATCACCATACAACTTGTTATTAAATTTGATCAGTATAAAATTGCTCTATATTCCTTCTCCAATAAAGAGAGAGGCTTAGTTCTGTAGAGGCTGTGATAATGTAAAAATAAAATATTATATACGTTTAAAAGTTTCATCTAAATGAGATGCTTCATTATCTATTTTGACTTCATTATTACTTTTTTAAAGTTTTCTTTACATATAAGTAATAGCTAGGTCGCTATTATCGCTTTATTAATATTTTTATTATTTTTTATATTGATGTGCTATCGTTTTTATGTATTAGCAACTTGTTCGTATGTATTGTTGTATACATTACGTGTATTTGTCTATATATTTATGACAATCATTTTGTTTGAATTGTTTCGAATGTTACACCAGATTTATGTCATTATGTTATATGTAATGCATATTTTTATAATATACTCCTTTTTTTAAAAGAAATATAATGCCTTTTACATATGTATTTGAATAGAGTTACTATGGTTTGTTTTTGTCGCGTTTTAGAAGATATTATTATAGACACTTGAAGAGCAAAATCTTATCTGGCTTATTGGTTACAAATCGTCCAAACCAGAGGTATATTTGTATGCAAGAATTAATCGTACCTATATACTATTATATTATTTATTTAATTTCGGTGTTACAAGTGACAATATTCAACAATAAGCTACTACCAGGCAGACTATGTAAAATCGTCATGAAGGCAATCCGTGTATTCCAGATGCTGTTGTTTCTTCAAGCGCAAAAAGAAGAAGTGCGCAACGCGTGCGTACAAGTGACGCGTGTGCGCGTGACACCCGCACCCCCCGCGCAACCCCCCCGCCTCGACCCGCGCCACGACCCCCCGCACACTCCGGCCCGCACGCCAGGGGTTGCCAACCCGATACACCTTCGCAGAACATATACGTTTACAGGTTTCGCATCATCCAAAATTACATTATCAATTTACTGTATTTAGCATTAAGCGTGATAGCAATTATATGTCATAAGAATTATTTTTTCTTTTCTATCATGTTCATTTACATCTATTTATTTTATCATTTAGTATAGACATGATGTAATTAACAATTGTGACGTGATATATATCATTGTTAATTACTATCAAGAAATATTGACACCGATGATGTTCCATGATTATTTCTGAACATCTTAAAAAATTTAAAATTTCTAATTTACTGTTAATAAATTTTATTAATCGTACGTTGTTAAGTATTCAATAAAATTTATTCATTGTAAATAAATAGATAATTTTAATTTTAAAGTTGGACTACTAGCAAATGAAGGTAATGTCGTGTGTTAAAGTAAAATAATAATTTTGATAACTGTTGTTGGTAATAATTATTATTTATGAATGATAATTATCAATGATGTCGTTTCATGGAACATTCACAAGCGTCTCATGTATTTAAACTGTAAATATATGAGGAGTGTTTTGTGAAGAACTGCGAATTAACACCTGCCGTACGATAAAACGCGTAAAATATATCACTTAATTAAAAAAGAAAACATGTCAAAATTGCACTATATCTGATTATTATATATGATCAATATAAAATTAATTTGTAGCCATTATTTGAAAATTAGCTATCATCTTATATATAAAAGAAACTGATCTCATTTGACGCGTCTAGTACGGCAAGGTATACTTTTTGACTTTGAAAATGTAAATCAAAAAATCTCTCAAAATGTTGGCAACCCCTGTACTACGATTGTAATGTGTTTGTTTTAGTCTTCTTTCATCACGCATTTTGTTATTTTGAGGACAAACCCTAGGGTACATTATTATACGAGTTTCTTTTAAAGACATGTAATACATAGTTGGGACGTTTGCGTTTCTGTACATCAATATTATTAAACAAATTCCATATATGAATGCACTTATATTAAAACATTATTCCGTAAATAATAACAGATATATATAACAAACCAGCCTAGGATAACCAAACAAATATATTTATTTATGTTTCTTATATACCTACTACTTAATTACATAATAAACTGTGCTTGGTATTATTTAAACGAATGTGATATTGATATGAATTACAGTTAGCTCAATATAGACCTCAGAAGTTACAATGCTAATTTGGCAACTCATTAAATTTTTTTTTTCCAAATATCTAAATTGCAAAACATATTTTATCACATATTATAATTACTTTTTGTTTATTTTAAAATGTAAACGCTATCAAATTAACGCTACCTTAAAAAAATTATTTATTTCATAAATAACCTACACAAACTTAAATGTCATTAATCATTTAAGTTTGCGGAAGTTATAAAAGAAATGTAACTTATAAAGGTCATCCTACTGTAATAATGTGAATTCTGTTGCATACAAACTTTAATTCCTTTGATGATGTAAAAGAGAGATGTTTTTACTTATGCACTTACTGAGTAATGTTAACATTACGTAGACCTGCAGCCTAAAGATGCGTCACTAGACGTTCTCGTGGAGAAAAAGAGACATATTGCGGACCAATAGCGACGAAATCGAAAATAATGCTGTCTTTTTCATTGCGTAGGGACGAAAACACCGTTGATTGCAAAGTAAAATGCCAATTTTTGTATAAAAGTCCTGTAATAGACTAAAAATTGGCTCAGGGTTATAGAATTATATACACGATGGGGGGTTGTAATATTCTGACTTTTAATTCCCCATATATTTCGCATACAGTACCCCTTTGTGCACCTGACTAAAGTTTATTTTATTCTAAAGTATTATTATTCTAAACGAGAATATAAACATAAAATGCACAAGGAGTGAAATAAATAGTCCTCCTTCCTCTTTTTCTTCTCAAGTCTTTTGACGCATCCATTTAACAATAAACATCAATATGAATGCTGTTATTAAATTGGCTGTCTTGTAGTTTATATAGATGGTTAAGTTATGAATGTGTGTGCAACCGAATTCAACAATGTACGTGGTATGCCCTATTCCTGCCGAATTAAGCAAAATTGTTTTATTTTTTCAGAATACTCAATAGATTTTTGATTATTTGAGGTGTCGATAGCTTTGCTTTATCAACCCTGTCAAGAGCGATATGACGTCATGGCAAATCCAATATGGCGGACATGCTCAGGGGTATATTTTTTACGCAACTCATCATTATTGATCTTTAAAATATATGACCATGTATATGCACTATGGCGTATCAGACACAAAATATATTTGCGATAGTTCGGCAAGAAAGAGATAAATATAATTTACAAACGCGGACGGACTTGATGAATGGATTACGTTTCGTTCAACGACAAATCCTTTATTTGTTCCAATTATGAATCGTAATACATAATTTATAAATAAAAACCAAATATTGTAAAAATTAAAAAAAAAACTATTTTTGAATTAGTGTTTCCGTTCAATTCAATTCAGTTGGGCAGCTACCGTTGTATTATATTTAATATAAGTCGCTTTAACGGCCTTATTAATTTTTTTCTTATTCTGTATAGAAATTGTAGATTAGGACGTTATCTCAAGCAATATAATGGTACTAAACAAACATCAAGAAAGGAATCTGAGCTATTCATGGGCTTATAAAATACGATTCTAACATGAATTACAGCTAATACAACTTAAATTTCCTCAAGACAGAAGTTATGAAATATAGCTACTTGTTTTAGTTAGGGCACGTGTTTGTAGACGACTGCAGATTGCAACAGTAGGCGACAAGTCGCAGCGACACTACTGCGTTTGTATGTAATTCTATGAAACATGTCGTTAGCCACGGAAGGTATTTCAAAGACAAATTTACAGACGGCTTCGGATTCTCACCCTTATTGACTTAGATTTTTTAATCACCACATTGACTCTTAAACAATTAAATAGACTAAAGTTTGGCCATCGAAACGAAAGAAAAAATATAAATCATTTTTAAAAACTGACAACTTTTTGCTGACGTGAGATAAGGACAGAAATAATACTCGTCTGGTTTTACGTATGTTTTGTTTTGATGCCTGAGCCCACTTTACAACGCACTGTTCGTCACGTCGAAAGTATTATTAGTAAATAAATTTTATCTAGTCATGTCGAAAGTTATTTTTTGTGGTAATAATGAAGGCATCGAATATTTTTTTTGCTCACAATTACAATTGATATACATTATAATTTCCAAAAACTTAATGCTTATCTGAACTGAATTTTAATGTGCTTTAAAATTCAATACTTTTATATAATTAGACCGGTACATAGCTCCTTTGCAGCGCGTTTTTGACCTCTGCATACAAAGTATTCCGATACTTTACATCTGCCAAGCTTCCTACGGTAGTTCACGGTATTATATCTGTACCACACGACACTTATGGTCACAAGTTTGTCAATTCAAAACTAAAACTACCTTCCCAACGGGCCAGAGTACATAGTTAGTTACCGAGTCGCTGTGTTAAAACGTAACGTCAATTTATATGGAATTGAAGCAGCGCCATCTAGTTATATCGTCAGTGAACGCTTTTTTCGATGGTGATTTGTTTTTACGCAATCACTCGGTAAAAAACTCACACTAGCCGCTCTGAATTTATGAGTAGTAGATACTTGGTAAATAAATAATCAGTTTTAATAAATTATTCGTCTTTCTTTCTTAAGTAAGGATCGACATAAAAATAGTCGAAGATAAGAACGTTGAGCTAAAAATGTTTTTAACTGCTCTCGATAAAGAATTTGTTAGTGTGGTCCGAATGCACGTTAAACCATCTTTCCATATCATTGTCAATTAATTACCTTAATATTATAATCTTTAAAACAATCTTATTAATAAGGCCGTCAAAGAATTAAACATATTAACATTTATGACGTCCAAACACGATTGTACAATAACCTCAAACAAAGCAATTATACATTATTATTATTCCGTGAAGGCGCAGGCGTGAAATGCACTTGAAAGCGGCATGCAGCTGCCCCTTGCGCCTTGACCGGTTAATTATATAAAATTCATTTTATATTAATAATAAAAACGTGAAACATTTTTGTAATAACGCATAGTAGTATTATTTACCAATTTTAATGAAATTGTATTTTTATTTATAGTTTAGATGAAATAGCTATCACTAATCGCTGCTAGGTACATTCATTTTTTACGTAACAAATTATTTAGTTTTTCAAATCTAGTTTTTCTATATTATGTTCAAGAAATTTTATCGCGAAATTCTCAACCCTCAATTGTGGCAAGTTACGTAGAGTTACACTACCATAAAACGGCCCTGTTCATTATCTAATATATAAAATTTCTCTGTCACAATGTTAGTTACCGTACTCCTCCGAAACGGCTTTACCGATTTTTACCAAATTTTGTATGCGTATTCAGCAGATCTAAGAATCGGCTACTATCTAATTTTCATCTAAATTTTTTTTTAATTTTTAATGCAAAACTACGTTTGCCGGGTCAGCTAGTTATTATTGTAAAATTATTTCGAACTTTGAAGTTTTTACACAAACTGTAATTGGTCAAACAGCTCAATGCTTATGCATCCATTCAAGCAAAAAAGAAAGAAATTTTTGAACAAATTATATTACTCTTTCGAGTGTCATACTAGTCTCATCATTTCCATTATTGTTTTTTTTGTGTCTTTCTATTCTTGGTATTTAACTCACTTTTTAAATAAAAAAAAACACGTGTTACGTAATGAATGAATAAATGAATAACGTTCTTTATAGTGATTGATTTCATTTTTCTACAGTAGCTAAAATGATTTATTTCAAACTGACTATCAAATATTCTATACAAATTCATAACAATCGAGGGTCGATTTAACTATTATATATTACTTTTTTGTACCAAACCTTAGTCATTGTGAATGAAAGATATTATGACCGAAAATCGTGCGGCAAACTAGAGGCAAGGCTCGTGGAGTTTCCGTTAAAATTATTGAAACTTGGCCAAAACACGAAGGTTTCGATGAATTCCTATAAACTAACAATTTCCCAACTCGGGATTCTAAATTGGCTCAGGTCTGATATGATAGATAGCTTTGGCAGTCATAATACATAATACAAATACCATTCAAAACTGAATAATACAAATGCTTCATATAAAAACAGTCATAATACAAATGCCATTCAAAACTGCATCGTCACTTAACATCAGATGAGATTGCAGTGAAGCATCAATTTGTCTAGCAACAAAAAAATAGTACGTAAACTGTAGACATTATATATGCGCTAGCAACGTTCCAGTATAACAAGCAACGACGAAATAACATCTATGTTGGAAAAATGTTAGTTTGATAGAGTATTTGTCTTGACCTTCTGTTGTTACATGCAATATACTGAATAATGTGTTCTAAAGGGTTCTCTCCAAATAAGAAACCTTATTATCCAATTAAACTTATTGGTAAAACATAAGTGACATGAGATTTTCTCAAATGTATTATTGACTAGAAAAATTCTTCTTTCTAGGCAATAATATTGACCATATTGGCATTATACTCCGAACTATATAGTTTGGCAATAAAAGGTATTGACCCCTCGAATATATATACATAGTTAAGAGAGAGAGTAGTTTATCTACTCCTTAGCGACTTTCAGGGGTTCAACGCCCTTTATTGCCAATCAATATGGTTAGATTGGCAATAAGTATAGAAACTATGCTTGCATTCGAGAAACTTCTTGTGTAACTTAGCTCTAAGTCTAAATAAAAAAATATGTGCTTATCTTGAATTGCGTAAACTTAGTTAAGTTTTCGATCACGCAAGTACAGATAATTCCAAATGCTCCAATATTGTATATAGTTGGAATAGGAGGTGCGGTTGGCATTAGTGTTTTGTGTTCCCGTCCTTAGTGATTTATTTAACGTTTCATTTCATGCACCGATCCTATTTATTTTGTCTCAATTGAGGCGCGAGATTCTTTGTACCTCATACATTCATCAAGGATCCATTCCAGTAGATCTTGTCAGTGTGCAAACGATTTGTGAAATATTTGAGTACTTTGGTCAACACTCGTGGCATTTGAAATCTATCAAAATCAGAAACGACTATTTTGACTTCTTATTGAGATATACATAGTCCAATATTTTTCAAGAAGCAATATACAAATTATTACTTTATTAATTATCATGGGAAATTACGCTTATTCCACGCAAGAAATGTTAAATTAAGTAATGGTACAATTGAATGATTTGTTTTGCAAAATCAGCAATATTACGTACTAGGGATAATTCAAAGTATGTATATAGAATTTTAGCTTAAGTACATTTTTCCAAGTAGCAAACTTTTTGCACTCCGACAAGCCCTACAGATCATTCTCGAACAAATCAACAGTACATAACCATCTCCATAAAACTCTAGTTGTAAACAAATAGTAGTATCGCTTCCCATTTTTATTAGGAGACAGTGGTGTTTAGAGCCCACTGAGTTCATTATGTTAGTTTTGGTCCAAGAGCTGGTGGAAATTTTGGAGTCAGATTGCAATAAGTATAGTTTATGATATTTTGTGTGATAAATGACTTCATTATTATTCTTTAAATCAGTAAACATCAATACAAATAAAAAATATTTCTACCAAATAATTGACTTAATCATGCTCATTTAGCAAAACGTAGTTTAAACACTGTCTTAGTGTTTTTGAAGGTTAAAGTCCACTTGACACCAATTGACACTAGTACGTTTTATTGCAATGTAATTTAAAAAAAAACAGAAAAAGAAATTCGCAGCAGGTGTGGAAAAATGTTTAAAGTTCGTCCGTAAGTTTCGGAAAAATGTGTAAAGGAAACATCCCAGACTAATAATCATTTATATTTATAATATATTTTCTATGATGTAAACAACTGATACAGCTTATGTTGTAGTGTCTGCAAAATATCCGCCAGCTCCGAGGATATTTCTGTCAAATGTAATTATATTTTGTTACATAAGTAATGAATTACCATAACATAGATATCGTGAATATACTAAGTTTGTGTGTTGTTGAAACTCGTCGCCGGTACAATGTTGGACTTTGTGAGGAGTCATATTGCTTTTAAACTGTCAAGCGATTTGTATTTATTTTATCTTTATACATATATAGGTTGTGAATTGTTTTACTATCTTATTCTGTGGCGCAATGGTATGTGCAGGGGATTTATAAGACCTGGGTTTGATTCCCGGCTGGGCTGTTTTAGATTTTCTAAATTGGTCCAGGTCTGGCTGGTGGGAGGCTTCGGCCGTAGCTAGTTACCCTAGCAACAAAGACGTATCATTTTAGCATTCCGATACAATGCCTTGCAAAAAGCGGAGGGGTGTCGATTTCATCCTACTCTTAACACGTTTGCTTATTTCCATCTTAGATTGCATCATCACTTATAATCAGGTGTGATATATATTCAATCATAATTTTATGTTTTCAGTGTATTTTTCGGAAAAGAAAAGACCCATTGGCAAAACACAAAGTCCAACATTGGATCCGCCATATGCATATTCTAGGTATAATTTTATTTAGTCATTGTATAAAATAAGTTCGATTTGTGTGAATTAAACAATTATTATGTATATTAATTAATCGGCTCCGTTCCTATAGTGATGCCACAATACTTTCCTACGTTTATTTATATATATATATAACGCCCATAGGAATTCTATAGTTTTAGTGGAATGAATGCAATAACTGGGACGTTCTTTCATAAAAATCCAATGCATTGTTTTGTGATGAAAGAAAATGTTTGACCAAGTATGATCCGTTGAGGGCATGTCTTATAATAACGTCACAACTTAGGGACCTTTTTCCTTCTAAAGTAAAGTCTGAATAACTTGCACAGTGTAGATTCTACTTCTAAAAACTTCTAAAAATACCCATTTAAGAAAATACATGAATATTATTGCTGAACAAACTTCATTATTATTGAGAGGTTCAAATCAGACAGAAAATGGGCAATCTACAGTTTCCGAATGAACTTTAAACACTGAAAAGTTTATCTTTCTAAAAAGTTGACATATTTATAGGATAAGCCCGGCGTGACGTGAATGTTATAACATAACGTGCAATAACTTTGTATGTAATTCAGTTAATTACAATTGCTATAAAAATATATCTTGCTTTCAATCTGAGTCCCGAAGGCGGCGTAACCCAAAGACTGATTGAAACATCATCGCGTGCACGCGCATGTCAATTTCTATTGTAATCTTGCTCTGTACTGATAAGCTTGTAACATGATTTTCAAGAATATATTGGCATATTTCGAGTTCCGCTTATTAGGATCTTAATAGTCTTCTTTAAGCATATTCTCTCCGTTGTGGGCATCCAACGTTACTAATACGTCACCATTAATCGACGCAGCACAGTAGTACCTATTTGATATTCAATATACACAACTAAATTTCAAGATCGATTAGTTGCCCTCGAAACCCTCTGCTGCAAAATTTCGAGAAAATCGTTGGAGACGTTTTAGAGATAAACAAGAATTGCTCGTTCAAGGGTTAATATAATATATAAAGAAAATAGCAATATCGGTCACTGTACGCTAAAAAACAAATTCGGCTAAACTTATTATGTAGGAGTGAGACGCCCACAGTGGATTGTAAATACATAGGAGAAAGAGATAGATAGTTGTTTGTCTACTCCTTTGCTGTCGAGGGCTTGATACAATTTATATGGTTCGAAGTACAGTGGACCTCAACAATATCTCGCCTTCGTACATATAGTGACCCTATTGCAAACTGAGTTAACACGTGAGGCTTGCTCAATGATAACTTTTATGCAATGCCAACGCCTATGGTGGAGAAAAGCGTGAAGAAACTTGTATCGCGTTCCCCATTATTTCCATATCCAGTTGGTTGGCTTCAATGAAAATTATTCAATGTGAGTATTGTAGTCTGACTTGATAGTAATTCTGTATGGTCAATTGCCGCGTATTCTACAAAGATAATTATATAACTCTGTATGCAGGGTTAGACATTTCAGTTTTGCATCTGCGGCAACTTTTAGCCAAATCATTCCTAATTTACTTCATAAAGCCGCAGTTTTTTAACATTGCATAAATTGTCTCCCTATAAGAAGTTTAGACACCTACATGCCCTTATGTGAAGCCATTATAATGATTCCGATCTTAATATTTTGTATTTGGAAAAATATATTACTATACGTAACAAAATCAAGACACCGAAATTGGTGTCATAAGTGCTTACAATTTCAGAAGTCAGAAGTTTTAATCTAACAAAAGTCTTTAGATGTTAGTACCACTGTATAGACTGAGAAATTAATATCAGTTGCGCCTCCGTTTGAGTGTAACCATGAGAAGGATAGTAGAAGAAAAAAAAGTAGAAGGATCGGTAACCTAAATATATCTATATAAATAACGAATTATGCCCGTAACGCATTTGCAATACTGTGGAGCTTAATAGTTTCTAAAGTTTCGTATCAGAAATAGCCAAAAAATGTTTTGAGTTAATACGGCCTTTGGTTATTGATCACTCATGGATCAGGCATAACTGAAATGCACGAGAAAGCGACATTCGACTGCCACTTCAATCCTTGAGGAGTTAGGAGATTATTGCGATGATATTTTAAACAAAAATGTTTGATGAATCATTTCTTCTGAACCTGTGGTATATGGTACGTGGTGGTCAGCAGTAAGCCCGACGCCATGCAAAATCAATTTACGTGGCGTCGATTCTGGTGTGTTGCAAATGTGCCAGATCGTTCATGTAAAGGGTTGCGTGTTTTTTAAGTACTTCATCGATTTTTCTTTTAATAAATTATAAGAAAATCATTCAGATTTTAACGTCAAATACGCTTGTGACCGAAATAACTGTAATTGTGTATATACTTCTTTGTTTAATCAAATTTACGTGATTCGACTTGTATGTAAAAATTACCAATTTCATACATAATCATGTCTCCCTGATTGAGTGTCGCTACTATTTAAAATTTAATTAGTATGTATAAATTGTACAGCTTAGAAAAAGATCACGTTTGTATATTTTTGCTTGATTACAAATATGGCAAAGATTCGGATCGTGAATTGCATAAAATAAGATTTGCGGATATGATTCTTAACAGAGTAACGTTATGGCTATATGTAGATTATTTTCAACTCTCACCTAAACACATTACATTTGTCGCACTGAAAAATATATCTTGTGACAATTCAGAGACAAACAAAATGTGTTGAGGTGACACTTAAAAATAATTTAGATCTAATGCCCTGCGGAATAGAAAGAAAATGTCCAAACCAGTGAGATGTTATCAATTCTTTATAGAAGTCCAAACTATCTATAAAGCATTTAGTTTTATACTCGGTCGCATAGAAGTCAATAGCATTTTATCATGTTGTTCATTATATTTGGTCGTAATGAATATCCCAGTATCTCGATTCGGCCTATGTGATACAATACGTACCGTGCGTCATCAATGTCTATGATAAAATATTGCTGAACGCATCGGCGTCTTTTGTATGTGTATTTTTAAATAGTCACGGATGTAAGTAGTCATCACAAAATTGTATCCACCACTATATAATAAGTCTTAAGCCGGAAACATATTGGCAACATGCCTACTCATCCTACGCGTTGACAAGTGTGTTAAATCAAGTGATATCTTAGTATTAAAGTGGTTTTGGGTGTACATGTATGTTCTGAGATTCATTTCGAGTCAACGCACGTGGCCTGGTTTCGGGTTGGGTGGCGTGAAACCAATTTGTTCGTACCATTATTACTTTCGATCTAAGTGATGTTGGAATGGTTTTTTAACCATCTTGTTGTGTCGTATAAATATGTCTAGAGAATATTTCGCTAATGACGAGCGATGTATAAAGAAGTGAACAATTTTTGAATATCATAATGATTTTTTTTTATAAAATATATATATTAATGTAAACAAAATTATCCCCCTCGTTGAATAGATCGTAAAATAATAAACTTATTGTACACATTGCAGTTTAACCGAAATGTAATAATAAATTTAAGTCTTAAAAATAATTCATAGTTGTACCTAATTGTTACTTTCTATTTGCTAGATAGAATAATCAAATTAGTGTGGATATTGAAATTTAAAGTCAAATTGTGTGATCTCTTAACGGCAAATGATTAATTGCCTTGCCCGGGCGCAATTGTAATGCCACGCCACGGTTCTTGATTCTGAAGTAGTGTTTATCTATGAACACAATACTTTTGGTATTTATAAATATAGAAAATACTACTACTTACTTTGACTCAAAAATATCCGCCGGCGTCCGAGGTGTTACAAATGTGTACCTGGCATAATTATGCGCGTGTAACGAAGGATGGCAGTGTGTGTGTACTGAGTGCCTAGTGTGAGTTTGTTACCGATTCGCTGCGTAATTACGTAACGCAAACTTATATAGAATTGAAGCAGCGCCATCTAGTTATAGCGAGAGTAAAAACTAGTTTCTATTTCTACGTTATGAGTGGTTGCGTTTTTACGGTGAAAAACTCACACTTGCCCCTCTGAGTGAAAGTGTGTCGCGAGCTATCGTGGGACGTTCAAACGACTGCCGAACTGACTCTATAGGACTAAGCACAGCCACGTATGGGGATAAATCATCAATCCGGGAGGAACCAAGCGGTTTGTGACTGCAATTTGACGTCAACAAATGCATTTTGTACATTTCAAACAAAGTCACACAAGCGTGAAATCTCGTCCCGAATGTTTAATTAGCAATGTAATATAGCAGTTTCCAATAACGTACCTGTTGCCTGTTGGTAAGTTGCGAGTCAATGTTTTTATTAATAAAAAATATCATAGGTACAATACTAGATAAAAAAACGATGTTGCGAGAGAACTTACTCAGATCACAGATAGGTTATTGAAACTGGCTATTGATCTGTCCCCTGAACGTACGCTTGATCTATACGCGGACGGATCTGTGCGATCACGTTTCGAGCTAGCTTCATAATCACAATCGACACAATAAAAAGCACCATTTTGTTGTTTACTCGAAGTGAAATACTTCTGCTGTAGAAGTGACCATAAATTTAACGAGAGAGCGCCGTATAAGTGCGAATATCGCACCGTGAACTGTGTAGTTAATTTAATTTATAATTTTAAAAAATTTCGCTTACTAAGTAAGTCAGTGAGTTGCCGGCTTAAGGACGCACGTGGGAGTTATGTGCTAGTTATATACTATTAACTTTATGTATACATGATGCTTTTGAAACTGAATTGAATTCTTATTGTTAAGTATATATTATAAATAAATATTCATTATCATAGAAAAAGTACTGTGTTTATTTTTTTTTCTTTTTCTCTGTAACATGTAAATTTGCATACGCAATTTGACTTATATTCAGTTAAGGTCACAACCTGTTTTCAAAAATACGAAAATATTTGTTAACTCATAATTAAATAAAGCTTATTATAAGATATTCGTTTTATTCATTGTTTTTATTCACTTTTAAATTTAAAAGTATGGCCTATCCTCAATCAACATAGTACCTACCTTTCGACATCAGTTAGTTAAAGTACCTGATTGACCAAGCTTTGCTAGGTAGTTTTGTTTTGGCAATCATACATTTTCTATAAATGAAACCTAGCTGGCCACGAAACCAAATGCATTCAAAATTTCATGAAAATCGTTGAAATCGTTTCCGAGTTTCATATCATATAACAGAAATGCTCTTTTAAAGGTATAAAATTACAGAAAATCATCTAAGAGTTATATTCATAAATATTCCTATTACAATTATTTATTCTCGATTATGGGATAGAAATTAGATGTCATATCTTATCTGGTTCACATATACAAAAATCATTGTTACGATCTGATAACTTTAGAAATTAATTTCTACTCTTTTGTGCCTTATTATAGTAGACTGATTTTGGCGACACGTATAATCTGTGCTCAGGGAATGAAAAGCCGGCAAGAAATTCAGCAGTCCATGTAAATGTTACAATTTAAATTTTATAATTTACAATTGACAAGAAGTAGAACCAACCTTTATTTATTTTGGTTCTGCCATTTCTAATATCGAGGGCTGTAAGCACGAAATCCGGTGGCGGTGTGCAATCACTAGGTCGGCGTTGGAGAAATAAGATATGGAAAGGTAAGATAATCACCAAAACCACTAAAGTTCGACTGATGAGGTGTTTTGTCTTTTCAATCTTCCTCTATCAATCCTTCCTGGTCTCTGCGACTACACGATCGTCGGAAGGTCCACGCCTTGGAAGATGTGCTGGAGGTGTCTATTAAAGATCCCTTGGAAAGCCATCAGATCAAACAATTCCATCCTTAAAGAACTAAACAATAAATAAAGACTTTGGTCAAAAGGAGTTCCACGAATTCGGTTTATTACTTAATTTTGAAGTTCTTAATTTACGAAACGCAGCTAACCGTCCGAGGTGGAGAAATATTGTAGCTACAACAACTAAGAAGAATTTATAATTTTGGATATCATATCTTGTATGTAGAAAGAAAAGCCGATTGCTTCCTAGAATCTTTGTCGTTTAATGCCACAAGTTTCTACCTGCCTTTCCTGTGAACAAAATTAAATCAATCAAATCTAGGTATACATTGCAATGCAACTGAACGTGGCGCAGTGCATTTATAAGACGGAGGTCCTGGATTTGATTTCCGGCTGGGGGTTTTCTAAATTGGTCCAGACCTAGCTGATGGGAGGCTTCGGCCGTATACACTACCCTACCACCGACAAAGACGTGCCGCCAAGCGATTTAGCGTTCCGGTTTGATGCCGTGTAGAAACCAAAAGAGGTGTGAGTTCACTCCTTGCAAGTTAGCTCGCTTTCATCTTATATTGTATCATCACTTACCATCAGATGTGATTGTAGTCAAGGCCAAAATTGTTTAAAAAAACCGCATTACTCCTAAAAACAGTTTTGTGGTCCATGCGTTTTTATACAGTCGACGGGGCGTCTATAAGGTGTTTTTATGTTGTCTTCGTAGTCGTGCACTATTGGCTGAGTGGTCGTGGTTGCTACGGTTCTCCACTTTTGCAGTTGGTAGCTTTGTGTGAAAAATCGGCTATGGTTTCTAGAGTCGCCTTCACTACCCTTCACAGAGTCCATCAAGTTGGAGACGTCTCTCAGGACATTTTTCCTTCTACCTGGCCGTGCATCACCAAACCCGCTCGATTGAACCCTCATTTCTTGAGATGAGCCGAAGAACTTCAAAACTTGTTTTACAGTACTGTCGAAGGAAGTCTCTGGGAAATGCAATTACGCATCCCTCCCGGAGGTACTAGGATAGGGTCGCGGTACTTCCCGGAGGGTATGTGGGACTGGCTGACCGGGAAGCGGTCACAATACCCACTAAAACCCAGCGCTGCCCTCGGCATCATGAGTGTAGCACTCATTTGAATTATTATTATTATTGATTAGAAACTATTTGTTCAGAAGGCAGTCCCGATACGGCTTCGATTTTGCGAAGATGTTGTAATCGAAGGGACCAGGTGTCAGCACCATGGAGAGAGATCGGAAAGACACTATCAGTCGAAGTTTAGTAGTTTTGGTGATCGTCCTGTCTTTCCATATCATATTTAATTTCTTCATCATTCGAGATGGTTTGAACCAAGATTGATATAGGTTAGCACTTCACAGTTTGCAGTATATTTGTTTATGTTAAGTAGGTTTTTATTAAAAGATCAATATTCTGTATGTAGAGTTTATTTTAAAATAACAATTGTAGCATTCCAAAGTTATCGTTCTCATGATTCGACACAATTATAACTGTTAGGGAATAAAACTTATAAAATAATTAAAATTATCATTTATTAACTAAATATATTATTTAACACTGAAGATCAGTTACTTAAAAATAATTGCACCAACTCTTATCAACAAAATGCTAAAAATAGTAATAGACATAAACACTATGATAATAATATTAGATTGATACCAAAACGGTACAAATAATTGAAGATACAAATTCATCAATATATTAATTTTGATTTCATATAAAATAAATATTCTCAACGAATTATTATGCAAGTCTTATTTAATCACAAAATAATACTTAACCTACAAATGTCGCACGACCACGTTGACGTTTCTGACAATGCTTTTGACAGAACAGCAAATGAAGTGACTCCAAACTTAAAACTAAAAGGAATAAATCTGCGTAAAATATTAATATCTCATAGGAATTAAGTGCATCGAAAGCAACGGAATAGAATATATTGTAACATTATGCATAAAGATATGATTTTTCAGAAATTGCCAACTAATTTACGTCTATTTTTTCGTACCTAACAAGCGAAATATCCTTGCAAAAAAAAATCAATGGTAAAAAATTTTTACTTTATATAAATATTTTTTTTTGGTTACATAGTAGCCAATTTCTAAAAATCCCAAAATACATTAAATTTAGTACTCATTCAAAGTTCCGTTTACGACGAAACTTTTGATATCCGTAATATTATTTCTTGTATCGAAATCCGATATCTCCTCTATAACTATATCCTCATTTTTGACAGGTATTGGAGGGAAGGCTTCCAGCAGTTCGCCCAGTTTCCGTCCAGTCGATAGCAAAGTGTTTGTTAGGAAATTGTTATCAAGTTTTATATCGTTGTCTTCTATAGCAACGCCGGTCGATGTTTTGTAGGCGTTTTGGTAGTTTTCATTTTTGACGATGGGTGGCAAGTAATCTTTCCCGTCTTCGTAGTCAAACTCCAGTTTTTTCATTCGCTTTTTGAGGTTAGGTGGCCAGTCCTCATCTATGGGGAGGTCGACGTAGCCGTTGGGTAGAATCTTGCCGCTGTCCAAGTTCTTGACGACTTGGTAGTCGTGGTCGGAGTGCGCTCGGTTGAACGTGATCAGTTCATCCATGTTGAACTCGCCGTCGTCTATGACGGTCTCGTCGAGCCCCATTTCTAGAACAAATAGATCACATCAGTTGTGTATTTGAAAGTTGTTAAGACATCCATGGATATCAACATTTTCATCATCAAAGTTCCACAATATATTCAATCAATAGGCACCTATATCTACTCGAAATATAATTTATTAATTTGTGATAATTGTTAAAAGAAACACAGTCCCGGCAGACTAACGTATATTATTAAATGTAGGCCATAACATCAAACGAGTTTTGCTATTTAAAATACTTTTATGACAGCGTTTTTTGTCTGTGAAAATCGAAGGTACGTAAGTCTATTGACGTCACATTTTAAAATTATGTTCAATTATTCATTAATTAACTACCTATAAAAAACAAAAATGAATGTTTTGTTTGTCTCGTTCCCAAACTATTCATATTATTAATTCAGTCACCGTCCAAGGCTCCCGCCAACAAATGCTAAAACATTCCATGTTGTATAGAAGTGCATTTTTCAATTATTATCATATCATAAAAGCTAAATGATAATTGACTATATAGTATAAGTGATGATAAGGACACTTTAATGCTAAGTGGTATTCATAAAACCAATTATATCCACTCAGTTGATATTTTAATTTTTTAAATCCGAAATATTTTTTCATGCAGCTTTAAAAACACTACAAATGTAATATTATGCAAGTGCGTAGTTATCGTTCCATATAAAAGTGTCGACATTGATACCAGTTATTGGGTTATCAAGTTAATTGTTTATCTGTTTCCAAGACACTTAATTTTATATCAGCTGAGTTTATAAAACAAATTTTCCCGATTGCAAATGAGGTAAATCTAGATGAATAAATGTCACATTCACATGTCAAGTGATTTTTTGAAGTGATAACGTTTCGTTACGTGACGCTGTATGGCGCAAGTCTGAAAATGGAAGGGATTTTAGAGATTGGGCATCTTGATTCTCTTGGTTTTTCGGAACTATTTGGTCCTTTGCTTTATTGCGTTCGACATTTACTTTTACTAAAAATAGAGAAAGGGATACAAATATTATTAACATTACGCGATTAATTACAATTTAAGAATGCACCCAAAAATAGCCGAAGTTGAGACGAACGTCGAAGTCACGGTCGAGCTGACATTTCTTGCGTTTTACGTAATTGAAACTTGGTAAGTGAACCGAATCTGCCACCGGTTTACGTAAAGCGATTGTGACTGAGTGCGATATGCAAGGAGAGAAAAAAAGATTTAACACTTTGTACAAGGTAGGTATAGAAACATCGAAACACTTGTTTCGTAAACGTGACATTTTAAATTAAAAAATGAACAGGGCTTTCAAGTAAAATTCGTAGATTTCTATTATTAATAGTTATTAAAATGTTTATATTATATATAATGTTTTTTTTGTTTTGTAATAAATAATATAAACGACATTTAATGATCGTTACTAATCGAGCGAAACTCCGTATCGGTATAGCTTATCTTTCAGTGGAACTTTAAAATAGCCAATAATTGAAAAATAACAGCAGCAGATTTCGACGAAATATATAAATTACCCTTTCCGAGAACACAAAAAAAAATTGCGTTACCCTTATTAAAGAAAAAATAAGTACAGCAAGTTATCCTTAAAAGATTGTCATATGTCATCGCGGAATTGTTTGTAGTCAAATAAAGGCGAACAATTCATCCGTATATTATTTTGTTGTATCTCAACGACTTTATTTTAAAATATTTGAATGAAAGAATTAGAATTGTGTAGTATTAAAAGTAGTTACACCTATGAGATGTGAATGGTAAACGACAGTGGTTAATCATAAAAGAAATCGGAGTGAATTCTGCATTGATAGCGTCAGAATATTTGAACAAATGCTTGAAAGACTTGCATTTACTTATACAACAAAGACTCCCGCAACAGATTTAGACATTTCAAACAAAAACTGCCTTCATTGATTACACAAAGTAAAAGGATTTTTTTATGTTTCAATTATTTTTTTAACCGACGAACAAAAACGGAGGAGGTTCTCAATTCGACACGTATATTTGTTTTTTTTTTTTTTTTTTTTTTTTTTATGTATGACCACGCATAACTTTTTTCAGTGTTGTCCGATTTTGATAATTCTTTTTTTATTAGAAAGGGCATACATCCAAGGTGGTCCCATTGTCCTCATGTTAGGATCTGCTGATGATATCCAGGGGAAATTGAAGGAACTCTTCAAATTTTGGAGGCACGCTTACAGCTATTTCGGTTTTTGACTCGGTATCGGTAGCTTTTTGGCTACAAGTGCCATATAATATACTATGACAGTATAGTACGAGTACGGTACGTGGCGATAAATCACTAAAAAGTAATAAATAAAAATTTTTAACAAAAAATAGAACCGACTCAAAACGCACTAAAAAGTAAAAAATAACTGTGTCATTTAGTTGCTTTAATTTACTTAAGCATACCTAGGAGTCGGTGCCAGCCAAGGTTTCTACTTTCAAGGACATTACCTAGAACCCACAAACTGCTTTACTACGTAAAATAAATGTTCCTTAAACTTGGCAGGCACCGACTTCATAGATATGCTTAAGTAAATTAAAGCAACTAAATGACACAGTTATTTTTTACTTTTTAGTGCGTTTTCAGTCGGTTCTATTTTTTGTTAAAAATTTTTTGTAACAAAAAGTTGATGAATTGATTAGGTAGTTCGCTACAATACATTAAGAATAAATATACCTAACGTTGGTTTCTTTGGTAATAAGAGTAACAGCTTTCTCTTCATTGGTAAATTGAATTCGAACAGGCTCATGCAGTGACATGTCGCTTGCGCAATAAACTTGAACGAGAGCAACTTTAAAGTAGAGCAATCAAGAATAAAGAAGGGCATTCAATACATTAGAATTATCGATACCTATTTTTATTAATTTTATTTAAAGTTTTATTTGTGGTTCACTATCTTATTTATGTAGTTGATTTGTATATAAATTCCAATAATTTATACCAATACCGCGACTTCGCCCGCAAACAAATTAATGTATTGCAAACTACTAAAAACACCAAAAAATACTTGACCCTTTTTTAAGTAAAAATTTAGTATAGCGAGCTATCCTTAAAATATAGGTAAATGCTGTCGCGGACTTTTTTCCTAAGAAACAAATGGATTAGGCAACGTTTTCAATGAAAGCTCCGAGGCGTTGAGACTCGTCCAACAGTTAGTGTTATATTTACGCCAATTTATACGAATCTTTCAAAATTTATATACACATTTCTTCCTCAGTAAACATATTGGTGTATAAACCACGAGATAAACCGTTCATCAGTCTTCCAGTTAGTCGCGTACAGACAGATGCAGCAAGGGAATTTTTTTTATAATATGTAAGGATTAATAATATTTGTTCCATGATAAAGTAAAAGATAGTATTTGACAAAATTATGCTATAGACTAGTGTCGGTAACATTGGGTACATCTACGGTATAGACCATTGTTTCCCAACCTTTTTCAACCAAGGACCCCTAGGGAATCAAGCATAGTTTTCACGGACCCCGTTAATAAAATAAAAAGGAAAAAAATCGGATTAGTTATTTATTTTACATACAAAATAGGTACTTATTTATTATGAATTGTTTATTATGAAAAATTTCAAAAATTAATGTGACGGTTGGTGTTGCATTTTTGGTTTGTACAGTGATATTAATGTTGCTACTAATTTGTAATCTTAAATATCAGACTCAAATACATTTCGCTCAAATCATTCATACAGTCTCATGTTCGCCGAACTAAGTGAGCGTAGCAATTACGAGACTTATTAGCATTTATGTATGGTCCAGAGATGACACCGCGGACCCCCATACATGTACTCGCGGACCCCCAGGTTGGGAAACAATGGTATAGACTAAAGTCGGTACTAGTCGGCACATGCACGCTCAACTCACTGTTGGTGGCGGACAGCAGGGCGCGCGTGATGGCGGGCGAGGCGGCGCGCTCGGCTCCCTTGCCGCGCACCTCCTCGCGCATGGACGGCAGCGCCACCAGCGCCACGGACAGCAGCAGCACCAGCAGACACGTGGCCGGCTGCGCCTTGCCGCCCGAGCCCGAGCCCGACGTCACGCCCGTCAGCACGTTCTGCAATATGGACAGTGGATTGGTATATTTATGATGGGCCCGTGGCGCAGTGAATTTTTTAAATTTGTCTAGGTTTGGTTAGAGGGAGGCTTCGTGGGAAGAACGGTGGCCGATTTCACAATACAAAAACTAGATTTTTTATGGTAGAAGTGGCACTCTTTAAAACCGCAGCATCATTATCTATAAAGATTTGGAGTGGGGGCAAGAATCTTGACGGTGGAAACTTAGCATTCCCGATTACAAAACCTAAGCGGAAAAGTTACTAAGGAAGTTTAAATGGGTTTTCTATCTCACCTGCAATCTCTTCAACTGCTGTGTGAGTGACTGGTTCTGAGACTGCAGAATTTTTATCCTCCTGATAAGTGTCTGGTTATCGGCCGTGCACTGTTTAACTCTGCGGACAAAATATACATAATGTATACTTATGCAAACCTGGCACTTATAACATGGGTGTATATTTAAAAGGAGCTCCATTATTACGCGTCAAAATTCACCTTATCCGCTCTTTTTGTTCGCATTCAGTTTAATTTCTGCCAGAGCAACTTACAGTACCCATAGCGTGTAGCTTTGGACATATCAAAACTTTTAATTTTAATGTACAGATATTCCTCGCAAATAATAAGGAATCTTTAATAGTAGACAAGTTATATTGGGAGAAAGAAAATGCGGTTCAAGTAATCAATGTATGCTCTTAACATTATCTCTGGTTTTTAATATTTAGATTTCATAAGTTGTCCTCTCAAAACTTTTAAAGAACAATATTCGGGATCAACAGGTTTTAAGATTTAGGCATAAACTTTATCTTGTTTACTTCTAAGTTGAACGTCCTTGAATAAATCCGCTAACAACACCTACGGCTTTGGCCAAGTTTTTATAACCCGTGCGCTAATTTTTTGTTAGTACACGTAAAAGTACGTGATAGTTTGTTATCTTCATTTCACGACCAGGTTCAACGCACTGAAAATATCGTAAAGTTTGCCAGTATTTATTTCATAGTTCCCAAAAAAAAGGGAAAATTCTGTATGTTTACTAAAGTACGTATTGACAAATGACAAAAATTATTGGAGGCAATTAGATCGATTTTTTTGCTAATCTTCGCGATAAAGTAACAAATCTATATTATCCAATTGCACAGTCAAATCTGTACGTAGCTCGTTTGCCACAAGGTATTGTCGTTTTTTTGTGGAAAATAGCAAAATCATTTATACATTGTTTATAAACTTGTTATTTTTACAAGGTATTATTTTGGCATTGCAATGTACCTACTCAGTATTAATAAAATTATTTTAAAAATATTTTTTGATTAACATGTACAAGTTATGCACATAAAGTTAAAACCGACTTTGGGCAGACAAATAATTCAACTATTGATAAAACAGTTAACAAAATGTTTTAAAAAATAATGCGTTTGCTTGTGTTTTCAATATTATTTTGATATCATGGTTTAGAGATTTTAATAATACGATGATTAAAAGCTTGACCTCGACTAGATATAGAATGTAAACTGATAAGGTAGATTAAAAACTGCGAAAATATAAATATAATGCAAATCTACAAACACGCAACAATGTAAATCGCAATAATAAAATGATATGGTTCCAGATTAATTTCGGTTTTAAAAATAATACAGTATTTATCCGGTTAGGTATATTTATATATAATTATTAAAACAACTGTTCCTTGCATATCAATTGCAAACATTGTTGTTATATAAAAATCCAAGTCGAGAAAAGTCTAAAACACCGATTTTCATGATTTTAACATTGGCTAAATTATAGTTTTTATTAACATGTTGAATTTGAATATTCTTTTATTTTCATACACAGACTGTAGCCCATTTTTGTTAAGGGATTAACAAAAAAATAAGATATAGTAAAAAGTAACAAAAAGTAATGTCGATTTCCTGTATTTAAACAAAAAATCGGGGATTTACCCACATTTCTGGAAGAAATTGTAAAACGGGTAGTCCCGTGTATGTCATAACAGTTAATAAACAATAATACTAAATACAACTCATCTACATAAAGTTAGTTAGCAAACATTGAGATGTACTCAAGGAAAATCCACGGAGACTTATAAATAACAGTTTAATAAGTAGACATTTTAGAGTGAATCACAAACCACAAGCGCAGCGCAAAACGCTCCACGTAGACGCCGCTCAGCTGGAACTGACATAAGGTCGACAATCGCACTGAAATACGTGACTCACGTCTGATGCAACATTGCTTTCCAATTTTTTGGCAATAACAAAACTTTTGGATCAAATAGCTCAAATCTTAAACTGAAGATTAGCATCTAAATACAGTTATCTCTTTTTATATTAAATTAGAACAACATTTTTGGACTGATCAAGCTAAAGCTTCTAAGTTAAACCTTTAAGCGTTTAAATTTTTTTTTTTTAAATAATAATAGCATGTCATAAAATGTGTAATAAAGTTTATAGATGCTTATACTAGGATACGTGACTCATGAGTCATGACTGATGCAAGATCGCTTTCCATTTTTTTGGCAATAATAAAATTTTTGGAAAAAATAATAATCTTCCTAAATTCTTAAGCTTTTTACTTTTACACTTCTTAGAATAAACATAACATAAAACAGGTACTCATGACTCACGACTGATGTAAGATGCTTTCCAATTTTAAGGAAATGATATAATTTTTTGGAGCAAATGACCTACTTTAGCCTCCTAAGTAACTCCTAAGGCTTTTCTAATATATTTTTTTTAATTAAATGGCATATCTGCAATTCTGCATGACATAAAGGAGTCGATTACACATAAATGAAACTGAGGTCTAGCGGAGAGGCAACTCAGGCCGCCTTAGCCAGAGACATGGATTAGATTTCCGTCGATTTCGCAATATTTTCTAAAACCTCATAGGGATAGTGGCCTAACGGTAAGGCGCTCTAAGTGCCCGGATTGACAGAGAGACGCGGGTTCGAATCCCGTCGATTCCGCAATTTTTGATATTATGTTTATTTTTAAATATGTTCTAAAAATTAGAATATAAAAATGTAGCTACACTATATCTTTTAAAACACGACTTTCGTTAATTCATAGTGATTTAAACTTAAGAGGACGATTTAAACTTAAAGTTAAACTGTTATACAAATATATTAATAAAGAGCCAAAACATAAATAAATAACAAACAAAAAGACTAATCTTTTTGTTTTAAGGAAAAAACTAAGAAAAGTTCAAGACTTCTGTAATTACGTTGTTTAATGTTTTTGCGTTATTATCTAACTTTGATGAGAATAAATAAAACTAGGTAGGTATAATTTTTTGCGAAAATTTTACTCAAACCTATTTTGCCTTTAGCGCCAGTTATGTAAATTCAACTTACTTTAGTACTTAAGTACGTAATAGTTAACAATGAACTAAACCAACCATTGAACGAGTAGTAAGAAATATTATCAATACAATGTTTCTCAATCATCATTCTAGAATTTCAATAAACAAAAAAAATAAAAGAAAACTGCAAAATTCAATCATGAACAATAAATCCTTAGATGACAGAAGCAATTCACCCATACCCATATGGACAGTTAATTAAACCTCAACAGCTCTACGAGTAAGTCTAGGTTGAAATCCGAAAGGACTTGGGTTAAATTCACATGCTTTGTAGTTAACTAGATGAGAAAGGGAAATATTGGTTAAGTTAGAACATGTTTAAAGATTGCTTAGTACAGTAAAAACAGACATTTAAATTATGCTAAACAATAATTATATATACAGTTTATTTCCACTTTATATATATTTCTTTATAAAATCTTTAAATGAATTTATAGTTTTCCAGCTAATACGTCTAGTTATTGTATTCTATTTTTATTAACTTTATGCACAGGCCAATCATAAGAAGATTAGCGTGTAATGCGTTTTATAAATAGAACCTGCAAATGATTGCGTGTCTTATGCAATCATTTGTACCTATGCGGAATAAAAAGAGTACTTGGAAAATTACGAGCATATAGGTTTTTAGGTTTTTTAAGAGGACAAAATTAACAACTGTAAACTATTACTTCATTCTTATGAACGAATAGTAGATAAGAAAAAAATACGTTTCGTGATAACCCATTTTTTCAAACGAGTTATAAATCGACTTATTTATGTACGATAAAATCATACACTTTTAATTAATTAGGTAAATGAAATATTAAAATAAATCTGTTACTACGTTAATAATTGATAAAAATATAGAATTTATTAACAAAGTGGGCAGTAAAAAGAAATACTTAGTTATTCAGTCATGGCCTTTTCGTCTGTGACAGACGATTTAAGTGATTATTACTTGTTTAATAGCACAAACTTATAACTATGCATTTGGCCCGGTGCGTGAAGCGCAGAGCAACCGGAAAGAGAGAGATACAACAAAAAAATACCACAGACTACGGAAAACGTGTACCACGTCATAGATACAAAATATAAGCGCAAAAACATACGGTTTATATTATATAACATTTATGCCTCTGAGACTCCATGACTTTTATTGATTCATTTAGATTTGTTTATTTTATCCTGACTAACATTACAAGCACATTTAAAAAGACCAGTTATTACAGACAGACTTAAGTACTTGATATATTTGAACTTAAACAAAATAATTTTAGATTTAAACTTTAATGCTTTAAAGAAAATTATATATTTGCACTAATTAAAAAAAAAACCAAAATCTTTTACGAGGCATCTTTTTGCATTAATTTTTCATCGAAGTAAATACCGTTAGGTTATAATCTTGCTTCACGCTTGATTAAGATTTAGGAAATGCAATTATCGTTCGGTGGTTATTATTTAAACGTTATAGTACTTGAAAACTATCAGCATTTCCGAGGAACAAATCTCGTACTAAGGGTACAGAACAATATTGCTACTGTTCGAATCAACGTACCGAGACGAAACTTACTTTCACTCTCTACTGCTTTGTGAGGGGTCATATGAAGTATACAGGAAAATACTATAAATTATATACCTACTCTAAATAAACACATATTTTCCATATAGGTTTAGGATTGCGTACTTTAATATAGAACAACTATTGATGGCATATTTTCCATTCATCCGCGAGAAATTCTTAATAGTTATAGTTCGAAAAAAGTAGCCTCAGCCGCTAAACTATCTCTGTACCAAATTTCATTTAAATCGTTTCAGTAATTTAGACATGATTGAGTAACAAACAGATAGAGTTATCTTTGTATTTCTAATATTATAGATTATACCCTTGATATTGTTTTCATCACCAAAAATACGAACTAGCCCAGTTAAGGCCAACCCAGAGACAAGCTTGACAACAAATATACCTAATAGAAAGATATCAAGCTTTTAGTTAAGGTTCACTTTAGGTGCTAAGTCTCATGTGCTTGTATTTAAATAGTGAGTCAGAATTCGAGAGACACCAAGGTGTCGTTCAGATACGCTTTACGCACGCCTGTTGCCTGAAAAAATATTCTAACAACCACAATTTACATTAAAATAGAGCAATGCTGCTTGGCATCGGTATAAGGATGACGGTTATACTTCCCTGGACGAACTTAACAATTGCAATGATACGGTGCTATCCATGCTAATATCAAAATCAAAATGTCATTTTGAAACGTCAAGTTTGACAGTTTGTAATGACTCTACCACCGACTCGGAAGGCAGATACCTACCGAGAAGAGTAATAAGAAGCAATAAAAATATTAAATAACCTACACATCGCAACATCGCATCTACAAATCGCTTACCTATCTTCCAGTCCGTCAACATATTCCTTCTTGCGTTTCCTAGAGTCTTGTGCGGAGATCTTATTCCTGATCTTGCGTCGGATCCTCTTCAACTCCCGTTCTTCGTGTTTAGTTAAAGGGTAGCTAGTGGGTAAGGTGATGCCCTCCTTTGCTAACAGCCGTCTCTCCTCAGCGGTTAGAACGAGACGGGGATATCCGTTTCTGCCGTCGTTGATTTGCGTCTCCCTATGGTCGTCGTCGTCGTCGCTGTGGTCACTGCCTGAGTCATCTACAAAATATTTGATGATTTTAGATTGCGTAATATATCACTAATGTTTTTAACAGAAAATGGTCTGGTTTGTTGGTTATATTAGATAATACTTATTACTGTGATTATAGTGAGATTAAATTAATTGATAAAGTTACAGTTATGAGTGTCTTTTCTGAGAATCTTTAATTAATGCTAGATAAAAGAAATTGTCCAAAATTTTATGAAGCTTTAGCATTGAAATTTTAGCAAGCATTTTAAGTAAGCCTTAAAATATTTTGGGTTAAAGGCATAAACACCGTAGTCTAGGTCGACCACAAACCCTTATTTTATGATAAGACAAACGTACTAAAAATTAGGAATGTACTATTTTTGGTGTATAAGATTTGATCATTAAATTAGAGTAATTCTTTAGTTGTATGTGTATGGATTTCTAGGACCACACACATTTTCAAAACTTAAGAATTTCGGCTATTTTCAAAATAAAATTGTGGTCCCATCCAGTCATTTTCCGAAATGACGAAATATATTTTATTTAATAAATCAAGTGTGAACTAGCATGATATCCTATCTCATATAATAACACATACGCACACTCATCGATAGGGCATAATATTGCCGTTTATTAGAAATACGATATATCAGAACTTGTTCATTTACATATATTTTTTATTGTTATATAAAGAACATATGCGAGAAAAATTCACTGCGAAGTAAATTTTTTCTCATTAATAACAGCATCGTAATAGGAACCGGTACCGACTCAAACAAGCTAGCGGAACTAAATTAATAATAATTCTTACTGCGACTTAAACCACAGTGAATTGAGAATGCATATCGTTCGTGACTACTTCCTTACATACCGTTATTTAATAATCATTTTATTTCTTAGTATATTTTATATCAACTATTTTGATAAGGTACGATTTACTATATGATGGGTTTTTATATTGCAATTGATGGGTACACGCACACAAACTCGATGCGTACGTAGACACACACACGCACACGTACGTGCGCACTGACACACACTTATAGCCAGAAACATAAAAATCTGGACTGAGAGTACTTTTTAGCAGTGTGTGTTAGTATGCTTGTGGAAGAAATAATTTATAAATAAATTATGTTATAAAATTAAATTTTTATAATAATTTATAATAAAATTTACAACATACAAATCACGTTCTTGCGCGGGTTCAAAAATACCATATAAATATTTTCACAGTACAATGACCGAATTTGAAGACGGACAGATTATAAATTAGACACGCGGTAACTAGACAATTGACACCAATCGCTGCGTACCGAGATTGACGCAATACATTAATAGTACATGTTCCGTTAAAAAAAAGTGCGACTTTTAATACGGCAAAGTATATGCGTTTTAGTAATGTTGTTGTTATAGCCAAAAACACTGATGTTTGACAATGTTGCTAATAAACTAGTTGCCAATACAGAGATACATAGATAAATATATTAAAGAAACAAGTACGTAAACATCTCTAATACATAGTCACAACATGACATGACAATACATGTCGATTGTCATATCATTCATGTGATACATGATGTCTCGATTTAATAAAACATCCCAAAATAATTGAGATGTCATGTACGTATGCAAATTTAGTTAATGATTTTATAAAACATTCGACCGAATTAAAGATAAATGGCATTACTCACCCAAATGGTTGCCATTCTGTTCGTAATCGCGATCGTCGCGGCTGTCCACTTTGAATTCTTGCAATTTGCTCTGCGACAAAAGATTCGCGGCTGCGATTTTTATATTCGAAGCGTTCTTTAAATCCGCTGCGTTAATAATCTTAATGGATTTCAGATCCTTCATGTCTTTGAAGGTCACTGGGAGGAGTATCGAGCGAGGGTTTCCGTTCATCGGAGCAACTCGAATTAGTCTTCGTTGAGGGGCAACGCTCTCAACCGGTTTGGAGTACACTTTAGTTTGAGGGTTGATGACTTGCACGTTGGTTAGTTTGACGGGTTTCTGAGGTTGCGCCTTAACTACTAGCTGCGGTTTCTGAACGGTGGCGGCCGGTAGTCTAATGGTAGGTTTTTGCACTTTGGGTTGGACGGCTTGCGGCGTTACGGAGAGACGGCGTTTTCTACCGGCGGTACCTATGAAACGTTATTACATTACAAGAATGCTTTTCATTGTTTTCAATTATAGTTTAGTTTTTACTGTAAATTAACTTAGGCAACGCATGCAATTAATCATGTTTTAAAAGGTGTTCTTTGCAACTTGGTGGATAACCAAACAAAAAACGAAAACATTGTGATAGATTTATTTATATGTAACTAACTATGATCTAATGTAGAAATAATATTACGCAATAAGAATACTTTTTACAAGTGAAAAATAAATTATAGTTCCAGTGCTAATCTCTGTCATACGAACATATTTCGTTTATCATTTTTTATTACTAAGGATAGAGTTTCAATGTTAGAGGTTTCAGCCGAGCCTAGTTACTACCCTTCTATCACCGTCAAGTGAATTAGCTTTCCAGTACGGCCCGCTTCCATCTTAGATTGCATAACCACATCTAATAATATGATAGTAAATAAAAAAAGGAATGCGAAAATCTGGCATCGAAAAACTGATAAGTCTTAAAGATGGATTACTGGGACGGCATCCCGAGTGAGATACTTGGGGTTTTGTTCTAAGCAGGGGTTTTTGTCTTTTGAATTCATTATCATAAATTCCCGGGATGACGTTGACTCACCCATTACAAAAATTTGAGTCAACAAGAACTTTTACTATTTGAGAATTTTGACGGGTATGCGCAGTGGATTTATAAGACGAAGGTCCTGGGTTCTAAATTGCTCCAGGTCTGGATTGTGGGAGGCTTTGGCCGTGGCTAGTTACCACACTACGGACACAGACGTACCGCCAAGTGATTAGCGTATGATAGTGTTCCGGTGCGATGTCCTGATCTACCGAAAGATGTGTGGATTTCATCCTACTCCTAACAAGTTACACCGCTTCCATCTTTGATTGCTTTATCATTTAACTTCAGGAGTCAAGGGCTAAATTGTAATTAATAAAAAAAATCTGCATTAGGTTTTAGATCCATCAATACTTATTAATTAAATTATACGCAAAATCCTATAAGACATTAGAATCAATAATTGTGCAATCATTTAAATAAAATATCTATAGAGCGTGGAATGCCTACGTAGAATCAGCTGCTATTGTATTTGTTCCCAATGAGTCAGCCTGCTACAACTGTTTTATCTTACGCCACAATGAAAATGTTGTGTCAACAATTTTTAACCTACCTACCTACCTGCCTGGCTCTACGATATACGAATAATTGTTACGAAAAATGTAATTCAAGGGCTTCTACAATTGTATTTCGAGTGGCACTTGAGTAAATATGCTATGGAATATTGTAGTGATGATAGACTACGTATTTAATATTCAATTTTTTTTTTGGTAAGCCAAGATATGAAAACTTTTTCATACCTGAATATTACATTTGGTTGTATTTACACTTTTAATTTTTGTATGAATTTTCGATGCACCATAATTCTTGAGTGATCGTCATTATAAACAAGTAATTTACCAAATTAATGATTGATGAGTAATTAAGATTATAGAAGCAAATAGGGGTGAGCACTAATTTAGTCTCCCACTTCAAAGGTGATTGCTAAAGTTCTCTTTAATTGTTGCAATTTGTTTGTTATTTGTTTTTTCATAAATAAAACCAAATTCCTTCAAATAACAAAAAAACTCTCGAAATAAACATGATTAATAATCTAAGCCTCAATAGTTTGGTGGTTCAGGAACCAGCGTCACATCCGAGAAATCAGTACCTAATAAGACAAATGGTAAGGTTTTGTTATGAAACTATAGTTTCATCGACTTTTCGCTTATTTTTTTGGAAAAAGAAGAAATTATATAATATAATATATATTAGAAACTTAATAATGAACTAATGTAACTGAATATAATGTAACTTACCATTATTATTAATTTGGAATGTATTGCTATTGATGAACCCAGGCATGACGTTTTGTTCAAAGTCGAGCATGTCAAACGTGTCCTGTTCCGTGGAGCTGTTGGAGTCGCTGGTATCCTGGATGATGACATCCTGGACGTTGCCCGGGCTCATGGGGCCCAGGACTGTCGTCGGCACATCCTCGTCGCACGAGTTCTGTATAAGGAACGGTGATAGTTGCTGCTCGAAATCGCTGCAACAAAAGAGAAAGATAGTTTCAGTAATAGCTTAAAGTAACTGGTCAAGGCACGAGTTTATTCTGATCCTCATCCGGTCAACTATTTATTGTTCTACCAATTGCTAAGTCACTAATAATCGTAGAGACAGGGTATTAGTAAAAGACATACTAATTAGATTAAAAAAAAAAGCATAATATTATTTTCTATGTGAACACGCTCCAACTTAGACCTTATATAAATGCTTTTAATGGGACATGATTGTAGGCAAGCGCGAGGTAATTTACTATATAAAAAGAAATTAAAATATGAATCTAACTGCAGGGCAATACAAGTGATTGTTTACATAAATTCTTTAAAAAAACGAAAAATTCATGAAAAGCCTAATCCCTATAACTGTAATTGTAAATTTCGACTACTTTGTCTTAAGTTCTTTAAAATTTGGAGTTTAATAATCTGTAGCGCTATTTTGTAAATATAGTTATATTAGTCGACGTTTTGAGTTTCGAATTTGCCTCTCTCTCTTCACTATAGGTATCAATTGTACCTATCGCGTTAGACGGAGTCACATGGAGGCGAATTCGTTAAGCGCAAGTTTAAAACATTATTACAGAATAGCGCTACAAATCCTCTAGATTTGGTCTCTATAGTTTGTTATGGAAAGCGCTATTTCTATGGTAAAAATAATGGTAGTTCGTTGCCCCGTAGCGTCTTCCAAAACCAGTTTCATACAAAGTTTATGATGAAACCGCGGTATTTGTCATCGCTCGTCGCATTTATGGAAAAGCATCTCATTGCAATCTCGGTATTCGTAGGATATAGTGGTAAGGCTTTCGTGAGATTAGCGCTTTTGAATATAGACATTATTCATCTGGTATATTTGCTATGGGATATTCAATAAATTTGACTTTTAAGTTAGAATTTTTAATATATTCCATTATATTAAGTGGAATTAAAGCATACTACATTGTGTGCTTTGGAAGACTAATTATTCAAAATAATTATTTTTCAAAATCATATATAAGAATTTCTTAGATTCACAGAGAAAGCTTCTTCTTAGGCATAAAATATTAATGTACATATTCTAGATTAAACACAAGGTCATTTGACAAACCGTATTTTTCAAAGTAAAGATCGATATTTAGCATACGGGCTTAAGAAATTTTTCATTTTATCCATTTACATAGAGAATGCAGTATCACGAAATCAAAATCTGTCCTACTTAAATAAGCTTTCAAGTTACGTACTGTACTTTCATATCAGATCACTTGTTTAACATAAAGGTCGTATGGTCGGTAATGTTAAAGATTTCTCTAATTAAAGGTTACATCAGTATAGTCCCACAACTAGTGGGCTGTAAGAATGCCCTTTCATCTGGCAAGTCCGGATCGGAACAAAACAGGCTATCGCCAAGGCCGGCTAGCGGCTGGCCGTGGACACAAGGCAGCCATAACTGTGAAAATACTTTTCTCCATATTTTTTCCTAATATGGTGGAATGTAAAATTCAAGTTTATATAAGTAACTAGCTTTTGTCAATACTCGCTAATTTTTCGATATCAGTAGGTACTTTCTGGAATATTTTATATTCTTTTCTGTATTATCAAGGATTTCAAGACGATAGCATGATTTGAAACGGTACCAAAAAACAAACTCGTAAGTGTTTATAATATTAGTAGTAAGAAATATTCTAAAATAGAATAAAATATTTGTATGAATTTAAATAGCTTGTATTACATGTTGTAACCTTTGTCTAACTAAAGAAAATCAAACTAAAATATATTTCCATCAGATTTACTATATCATTTCAGTTAGGTATAATATTATCATAGCCACTATAGATTATTAATAGAACATAATTATTTCCTGAGATAGAACCAAGACTAATTTACATATTTGATAGGTGTCTTTAAATCCACGATAATATTATAGTACATTGAAAAACGTAAATTCCACTATACGATTTAGACTGTAGGTAACTGATGTTCCTCCTACTTTGAATTTAATTTGTAAAAACCGGAAAGTTCAGCGAGTTCAGTAACTTATCGAACAGAATGCTTAGCGATAGTCAACCATTTGGAGACGATATATATTTTTTTAATACGTGTCCCAAACATGTTATAAAACTCGTCTAAAGCTAAAATGCGCGATAAAATATCATTTACCCGACGTTATATAACGTTATGTTCGTAATGTAAATTTTATATATTTTAAAACCTGTCCGCAGTAAGATAAAATGTCGCCCCGGGAAGTTGTATCGTATCTACTTTTACTTTTTATTTTTACGAAGGAGTACATTACATTTAAGGCGCCAAGGAAGTATTATTGTAATGCGCTGATGATAAGTTTCAGGTATTTGAGAATATTATCTTACGTTTAATCAAATAAGTACCTGGGTAGGTAAATTCTGGCACTTGGGATGCCGTCTAATCTTGCTAGCTCTTTACAGACTACGCCAGAGGATAAGAAATCTTACTATTCGTACAAGTGCTTTTACAGTCTATATGCCAGAGGCTTTACTAGATGTAAAGCCTTTAGCATATTCGTACAGTCTAGTAGTCTATGCCACAGGCTGAATTTTTTCGTATTTTGTGTGCAGCGCAAAATAGGTACTGCTTTTATGAGTCTTTGAACCCGAGCTGTTTTCTTGTTTTTGACAAATTGTCAATGCGTAATTTATAGGCTCTATGGTAGGACCGCAGCAGCGTCACCGGAGATCCCGAAGGCAACATAACAAAACAGGGGAAGAAACTCTCTAAGGGCTTCTCTGGAGACTCTGACCTCTCCTTATAGAGCCGTTCAAATGTGGACTGTGGGCTGACCGGCTGAGTGCATTAGATATAAGACTCAACGCCCCCGAGACTGGTTGAAATCCACGTCCGGATGAAGTTAGTACTTGAGGTTCTTGTTTTCGCCGGCGAAGACCTGTGGAGATTATGTAATCCAGTTCTGTTTTAGAATTGTAAACTATGTTAGTAGGGTGTCTGTACGAACCTTTAGGCTGTACGGGCAAGCCTCAAGCCTAGTGCTTGATTGAGTATTAGTGCCGGCTATTTTTAACAATGCCTACAAATAGAAATTTTGATTGAACACAACAAAACCTCAACCGTAACCGTACAATACAGTACGTACTATTTGCCACACTTTTATATAACATATTGATTATTCTGTGAAAAGGCATTTCTATTGCAACAAAAGGCATATAGATGTATTTTATTTAGACCTATGCAGATGTACCTATGCAGGCAAATGCGGGTAATATAGACACCAAGGTGAAGTAAGGGCAATCGATACACGCTATGCGCCTAACGCTGTACAATATAATAAATTGTATTAGCGTAGTCTCTTCTACACGTGGTGACCTCAATATGATAAGATATTATAATCTCACAATATCAGGTTAGGCGGCGATATGGCCTTGTGCCGTGAGAATGTCGAGAGATCATGAGATCGAACGCGTTGCAAATGTTTTATTGCTTTTCGAGCGCATGACGTCTCTATGTAACGTATCCTGTATAAATAATTGCGCGAGGTTTAACGTCACTAAGCGAGTATATAAATTCATAGTTCAACCTTAGAGAATTGTTCTAATTCTTTTATTTTTTCTACTACTATTTGAATAATAACATGTAATGTTGCACCAATGTGCATTAAGGTTCAATTTGCATAAGGGAAGTATCACAAAGTCAGGAAATCACAGCCATAGTGGTGCCATAGTGTTATGGCAATAATAATTTTGCCGAGGGAGGTACAGTGCATTTGAAAAACTGGGGTAGTCTGAAATTTAGCATTTAAGATCCCAATAGATTAAAGAGTAAATATATTAGAAGACTATTTATTACCAAAGCCTACAAGTCCTCCGAAGGGAACACAAGTAAGTGAAAGCTTCCACACTTGACCTTCCAACGCCGCGAAAAGCGTACTTAAGTTATATATTAACCATAGAAATCAATATCGAATGACTAGTTATTAGACCGCCCGGTTGAGAATTATATGATCGATTTCTAAGCCAAGTATAAAAATACATATTTTTTTCTAGAAGTTTAGAAGTCGATAGGAACCCGAAATTAAGTATTTGCTTTTCGTCGCAGTCGCAGAGGACGTTAAACTGCCACTCTAGGTCATTACCACTAATATTTAAGTATGAACATTACAGAAATAATAAATCAGGCGGCGAGATGAGCCTTAAGGCCTCTAAGTCCGTTTATAAATGAGAATAGATTATTATTATACTAATGATGATGATAATGACGATATAAGATACCCCAAAATGAGTCTAAATATTCATTAAATTTTCCTTAAAATTACCAATAACTAAAATAGTTATTTAATTAGTTAACTGACTGAAACCAAACCAAATAAATTCAGTAAATATTTGTTAAGTTTAAGTTCTACTTTGTACAATTTTGTTATGTACTTAGGTTAACGCCTTTACATAAAAACTAACTCAAACCTAACTGTTGTATTCCTTCAACGTTCAACGGTTACCCAATTTGTATTCCAGTGGCGAAGTGTTCAAACTTAAAGGAAATCGACTGCAGCAAGCTCAAATGTGTTTTATTATATTGCATGTGTATTGCAACAAGTATACAAAATTATAATTATTATAGGTCTTGTAGGTACAATCACATAAGAACTGCTAAAGCTAAACTCGATGGAGAATGCTTATCGACAAACAAATTAAAAATGAGATACGAGAGTTAGACGAATTCATGACAATAAATTAGATTAGTAAGCTTAAAACTAATTAATATCTTTTAAATAAGATTTAATAAAAAAATAAAACATAAATTAAATTTATTAGGCATAAAATGTGTTGCATTTTCTACCTTCATTTCGAATTTGTTTGTTTATAAGAATTCTCCGAGTTTGGCTTTAGTATAGATCCAGATGGGTATTATATAAGTAAAACAGACTTAGCTTAAAGAGTATAACCGCCTCCTTTATTCTAGAAAGTTACCTTATTTTCGAGGATTTTTTTTAAGTCGAATTAAAAAAGGAGGTACATATTCGATTCCGTATATGTTTGCACGTCTATGATTTTCTCAAAAACAGCTAATGGTAATTACTTAAATTTCGTTACTTAAAGTAGCGGGTCCTTTTTCCCAGGGAAATGGTATTTTAGTGTCACAACAACAATAAACTTGATGTACTATAAAGGCAATAAAAGAAGAATATACACATTGAAATGTAATATACATTAAGATAGCTATTGATAATGAAGGTACTTGAACTTTAACGCTGTCTAAGCAAAAACGGAACATGGTCAACGCTTTTAAAATTCTAATCACACTTTCGTCGCCTAGTTTATGATTTGTAATGACTCATGACCACAATATACTTAAAAGTTGACAATACTTATTGCGTTTGGTACACTAGATTCTGGAAAATTATAATAAATTCTAGTAATGTTATAATAATCTATGAATAAACTACGATTTTAAAACGAAAACAAATAAATCCCAACTCAAAAGGGCAACGTATCTTTTGTTCCAACTCATTCCACAGTCGTTAATACCGAAGTAGTAAGTACGCATAAAATTACGGGAAATACAGTTAGGTGTCGTCATCCATCTCTATAAACGCTTGTCTGTTACTTATTTTACATATAGTTGAGAATAGTAATTGTTGTCAAAGATTAGCGATACATTCCGATAATCGAATATTAATTATCAAATATATTTATTTCAATGATTCAAGAAATTGTGTTTTTTTACTATCCTTTAGAAGTTTTGTCGTTACTATATAGCGTCGAATATCTTATCTTTCCATGGATTCACCATGCGGGTACCGGGTGCATGTTGTAGCAGAGAATCTCCAAGCAAAGCCTAACTTGGATGTAGGTTTAAAAGGAGCACCTTTGTGACGGGTTAACACTCACCACCTCTGCTCATGTAGTTCTCCACGCTCAGCTAAAGGTAGGATCCAAAAGTAAGATCCAAAAGTAGGATCCTACTAGAGTAGCTTACTAAGGTCCAATCAATTCTATATTAGATAATAAATAATAATAATAATAAAATAGCCTTTATTCAGATAAATTACAAAACAATAAACGAGTACACAAACATTAAATGAAAAGATTAAGTATTTAGTTAGTCTGGTAGTTGAGTCGGGTATATTAGAACGGGTATCAATTCTACTATAGAATTGATAGAACCTTAGTAGATCAGCGCTGGATACCTGTTTGAATTTACTATAGTTTAGTCTACGTCAAACATTATTACATTGCTTATTCTGCCTATGCCATGTGATGGAAATTCACGCCGTAAATTTATATTATATATAACGTTAGCTTAATATGAAAAGTATGAACTTACAATTCTGCCGGGTCGCTTGACAAGCCGCTGTCTGAACACGAACTACTAAGGCCTTCTGGTTGAGACACATTGTCGGCGATAGGCAAACTGAAGTCTGGCAAAGATTCCTCCAAGAAGTCCAACGACCCCTGGTCCAGGGAAAATATATTTTCCAGCAGGTCCTCGGACGACGCTTGCCACGAGTCCGACTGAAACAATTGAAAAGAGCATACTAAATAAATTGTAAAAACCTCCAGCTAGTGCTGTATTATTACATAAAATCTCAAGGTACAAGGTCTGTTATGGTTAACGCAATAGAATAAAAGTCAAACCACAGGGTATCCTAAATCATTATTAAATTATTATTTAGTAATTTTTGGTGTTTATTCTTGAAAATAATATGCCCTAAACATATGAAACTACATGTGTTGGTTGTCGAATGCAACAATGTTTAAAGCAATAACCTGCCTTCAGCAGTCAGGTAAAAAGAATGACATAAGCTAGTTTACTAGCACAAGTTGTAATGTACATTACAATAACCTCAAATTTTTATGTAACATATTGTTACACATTTCAAATAAAAATATTCATGTATTAAATCACTTAATCTTATCTACAGAGTTAGTATCTGACATAATATAATATCATGCAGGATACTGGAGTTTCGTTGTTAGTGAAAAACTTATTTTCAACTTCACTTGGCAACATTATGCCATTCAACAATATTTTTAAAACTCAAAAGTCAAATTCTAAGTTTGTTTCATTCATAGAGGCTTAGTTTACAAGCACTTTTGAACCATTAAGATAGATTATTTGTAGTGTCTGTACCATTAGATCGGAACAAAGGTTCTGCAAAGAAGAAAGAACAAGCAAGAAACTTAACAATTAAAGTTAAGCAACATGGTTCTAGAACTTTAATTAAAGCGTCGTCACTAAGTATAGCCAAATTTAAAATTTATTATTATTTGGGATTAGATAATACTATTATCACAATCACACTAATCTTGGATGTAAAATTACACAAATATCAAGTTAATGCTTCGAAGGTCAGACAGCTAGGAAGGATTATATTATTCATTTATTGAAAAATAGTTTGTAAATAAAAATACATGTGCAAACTTTAGTCTTTGCTGTAGATAAAGTAGATTAAAATAAGTACAATATTTAAGCATTGGTATTTAACTAGTAAAATGCAAGATTAACAACAAAGTTAACATTCATCTAATGTGGGTTGACAGACTTGGGGTGATAATATTTGGGAGTTGAGACAAATTATTTTATTTAAGCATTCCATGGATTCATCGTGCGGGTGCCAGGTTCATCGCGTGGCTGAGAGAAAAACTCCGAACAGAGCCCGAGACTTGCAACACGGGTGTAGGTTTAAGGGTACCCTTAGTGACGCGTGTCAACACTCACCACCTCAGTTCAAGTTACTCTCCCTGCCCAGCCAAATTCGGAAGGACCCTACTAGAGCAGCTTTGGATACTCGTTCCAATATGGAGCTTACAGCACTTCTAGTAAGGCCAAGCCATATTACTGCACTTCTAGTAATATGTAACTTAGACCTACAAATTAGTGCCTACAATAATGTGCCAATGCCCATTAGCAGATGTAAGTTAACATTACTCAACAGTTATTTAAAGTTTTACTTTATTTGCTAAGTTCTGTTTGTTTTATTAATTAAAAATTACCCCTTGACTGCAATCACACCTGATGGTATGTGATGATGCAATCTAAGATGCAAGCGGGCTTACTTGGTAGGTAATATCCACACTACTTCTGTTTCTACATGACATCATTTCAGAACACTAAATTGCTTGTTGGTATATCTTTATCAATAGGGTGGTAACTAGCCACAACTGAAGCCAGATATAACTAGAGCTTGGTTAATCTTTTCCTTCTGCTCTTTTGTCATTCTACTAATACATGTACTACAAATACATTAAATTTAATTAAATGTTGCCAACATAAGATTTTACTATAAATTGAAATACTTAAGTTGATTGAATAATCTTGCTTATTAGGTATAGTAATTTGTTTTTTACTTAAGTAAGTGATTAAACTAGCCAATTACTGACTAATTAACTGGCAATTTAGTTACCTGAGCCATGTAGTTAACTAATTATTTTTTAATTAATAATTAAGAGATATATTAAAAGAAGCTAAACATTAGTTATGGGTATTGTAAATGCATTTAAGGATCTATAAAGTGGACCACATACTAACAACTTATAGAGAATTACCAGAGTAATTAAAACAAAGTACTTAGTTTTTGTTATAATTAAATTAATTAATAATATCAATTAATAATAATAAGCTTAAGCTTCGATCAAGACCTTAAGAAGCTTTCACTTAATTGTTGGATCAAGGGTCGGATACAGAAGGCAGTAGTCCTTGAAACGGTGCGTATTGTGAGGAGGTTCCTCACTCTGGAAGCCCTGACCACCGGTTACTTGGACCCGCAAAGGCCCCGCAAACGGAGAAGATTTTTTTATAAATTTTTAATAGTGTTTTTATGTATATTTTTGTATTACTTATAACATTGTTAAAAATTTTAAAAAAATATGTAAATAAATATAAATGAGAGAAAAAAAATAAATAATTAAGGTCCTTTTATTAAGACCCACAACTCGATCGGTATGACTTTTTAATGTTGACTATCTCACATGAACACTAGGTATCTATGATAAAAAGTAACAGTATAAGTTTGGTTCATAGCTTTGAAACTGCATGAGTCATTTGTGAAAGATCTTCTAAAAACTGTTAAAAACACATCATATCAAATTACTCTTTTTACAACTATTTAATATTCTTATTGCATTGAAAATTGAGATCAGATATTGTATAGTTGTTACCTTTTACTTTTTGTCACACAACATACTTTCATTTTAAACTTTTACTCTGACGAAGAGAAAGGAGATGTGCATTATATGATTATAATATGCATTTATAATTGAGTGTGCTCTTAATTGTTTACTAAAACCTTGTGATACTGTTTATCTTATCTATTATCAAATAAGAATAGGTGTAATTGTTATCTATCATTTCCTACAACCAAAAAACATTTAATACAATGGTTTCTCTTTAAAGTAGCTTCTTAGTATTTGAATAAGGTCTGATATTATTAGGTTGGTCGACTATACCAGCTTTTATAATTGATTAGCCCTGCCTCACAGTTTCTCGCTTAACTCATTTTACTGTGGCAATAAACAAATAAAAATAGTATATGTAATGTGCTTTACTGCAGATATTATTCTAATAAGTAATGATATATAAGTTTGTACCAATGTACATTTAAAAAACTCTACTCATATAAAGTTGTAGACAATATCTACAATTATTTCTCAACTATTACTTTAATGATACATGAATATAATGAAAACGCCATATTAATGTATGTTTACTATTTACTCTTTACTAGATTTTTATCAAATATTCTCTTGGTTACTGGTTATATATGTTTTCTTAAAGTTACAATAGAAAATGAAGGTTGTTCAGATAACAAGCAGTTAATGTTACATCATTTTCTATCACTCGTTGTTACTAAGATACTTCCAGAAATATATCTAAGACTATTTTTCTAAATAACATGTCATAATTGGAATATCTAATTCTCTTCTAATAAGAGTAAATGAAGTAAGATGCACACAGTGCTGTAATAAATTAATTATTGCCTAATTAAATGCATAACATGATAAGTTACCTCAAATAATGACATTAAGTCTAGTTTCTTATCCATTTTTGAATATGGTTTTCAACACATTCCAACATATAATTTCACCGCAAAATCCAAGTAAAAAACAATTGTCCACTTCACAAAAATCCTCAACACTTGAGTGGTCAAGTTCTAACTTGAAAACAATTTGTTCACGAGCATATATTCATGAGGCATATGGTAGAGCGACCGACCGCATGGTGCTACCGTGGCACTGTCGATGTTTACAATACGCCGGGTCCGTGATACCCACGCCGCAGATTCGCACTGACTGAGGTAAATAACTCAAACCTGACGCTCGTTAGGGTAAACCCGCTGTTATTACACTAATTAGATAAGGACCCGGGACCGACTCGTATCGGTTGATAGCCGCTAGTGAACGAGCCACGTCCAAAAACGAAATGAATGTCTCGTCTAGTCAGATAACGGTAAAAGTGGGAGCGTAACCCACGAAAGCCGTAGAACAAGGTGCAATCGTGACTTCATTGCTTCACCGGGCGTCTATTAAAACGCTTGTGTACCCTTCACAATAACGTTCCATTTCTTTTTGAGTTGGCCTTTGATCCGACAATAGCTGTCGTGATAAGCTATCTATTGTACTATTGCGAAACATAAAATGTTACAAACCAGTGTATTATGGGGCGGAAAGCTGTCCATTTTCTCTATTTTCGAATTACAGTCCAAGCCCTGGTCGTTTATTGACAGGTATTCCAAGAATTTATTCATTTCATCATTAATACGAGTCATGTTTTATTTAGAGTCCGCACTAAATACATTATGATTTTTATAAACACTTTCACTGTTTATCTTGTCTAAAAATACATTATTTATTACTTTAGAAGGCGTCTGATTTATTTATAATTTAATAAACATTATTTGTGAACAAAATAAATACATTATTTCAATATGACATTTCTATGGCGCTTCCAACGTGGAAATAATGACGTCATGAAAGTACTTCAGTAGGACACTTTTCTCAATCCCATTGGTGGAAATTAGACTGACATTGACGTGAATGATAAAACAGTACAATTCATTGCGCCATCTATTGACGCCCTATTTCAACTGAAATTGCGCGTTTCGTTCATTCAAATGAGCCGTGCAGCACTTTGCAACTGAGAAGATAGTCAAACTGTACCTCCAATACATCAAATTTAATTATACTATTTTAGACAAGTGCCCATAATTTTTAGTACCTACAACTTTGCCATTAAACTCTTTTCTATGGGACTTATAGGTTTGCCGAAAATCGAGAAAAACAGTTTTTTACTCCTAAAACCTGACCCTCTACCCCTTCCCGACCTTAGATCGCCCGTAATTTATTTTTCTTTTCATTTTTATGATATTCTCCTCCTTTTCCAATGGGTTTCATCCTACTGCAATTTTTGTATACTATTTACCTATTATTTTTAAAGCCATTTGCACGGTTGTTTTTACAAATACTATAACTTTAATCAAATTAATATGAATAATTACCATAATTCTGATAATTTAAGCCATAGCAAAATCGCAATCATTTATATTATAGAACCATCTAATAATAGTTTTTTGAACTTCTGTAATTCAATCAAATCAATATCATGATACATATAATAATTTCATGTTGATCAATATTCCAAGGGCATTATGATAGATAGGTACTTAACACAGATTATTAAGCTATTGCATAGCTTCTATCGCGGGCCGTGAGCGTGGAGACCGAATCCAGAAATTCCGTAATGATAAACACCTAACACCCCCTATGCCTACTCTGACCGGCACAGCGGTGATACTATTTAGTTTTTTTAGATTGTCTTATTCGCTACTTTTTATGCCAACGTCCATACCATGTTGAATACACCGGTTCTCGTCCGATCACCGAAGTTAAGCAACATCGGGCGCGGTCAGTACTTGGATGGGTGACCGCCTGGGAACACCGCGTGATGTTGGCTTTTTAATTTGTTTTTATTTCTTTTAGTTTATTTTATTTTTTTAATTAAAAATTATATATATATAATTATAATTGCATAAGTTGATAAAAAACTTTTGCAATTATAATTATATATTTATAAATTTTAAATAAATTAAATAAAAAAAATAAAAATTAAAAAAAGCCACACACATCAGCGCAGCCCAGGCGGTCACCCATCCAAGTATTGACCGCGCCCGATGTTGCTTAACTTTTACGCAATAGCTTTACCGCGGCAGTCTCCGAGTGCCACTTTTCTTTTTCTAATCTTTATATTATCGATCAGTCTCGGAGACATGATCTTAATGCTTAGTTTAAAACTAAAAAAAATCAGTACGAATTCGTAAAATTTAATACCTAATAACATCGAAGACGGCTTTGATAAAAATTGGCACAAAAATTATTATGACTAAAATACTTACAAGAAATTAATAATTTCTAAATGAAATCTAGCAGAATGACAGTATTATTAAATATAGTTTTCTAAATTAATAAATTACATTCATGAAAGAATATAGGTTTTTTTTATTATACGAAATAACTGTAAGTAAGTAATTACTATGCCTAACAGTTGAATATCTCTACCAAGTATATTTTCGTCAAGTAAAAGTGGTTTCGTACAATTTTGCTGTACGATGAGTATCAGGAGCGATAGGATAGCAATAACAATCGTCCGCCGCCAGACCGCAGTTACCAAATCAGTGCAAGGAGAAATCAAGCGTGAAAGATTGGATATTCAAAAGTGGGTCAATGAACAGACTGAATATCGAATGTAACAGACAGAATTTGAACCTCGCTTATGAGAGCTTTAGGAATAGTATTGCCGTGTTTGCAATCGTAGATTTATTTGCACCTCGCTTCCAAGCTAAGGTTGAAGTGGTTTGAAATATCGACTTTCGTGAAAAATTTATGAATATTTATCACTTATTTGTTAGTTGTCTATAGACAATGTTGTGTTAAATGTCTCCTTGCCGACTTAATTACATAATTTCAGACACATTCATAATCTCTAGTTTAGATTTTGGCGTAATTAATCGCATTATCCTGAGACTTCCAAAATAGTATAAATGTTTTAAGGATTGAAGCGGCAGCCGGATGCCGCTTTAAAGTACACTTGAGTCACACCAGATCCGTGATGGATATCATTGTTTTGGATTAGACTAAACACTAAGTCAATTTTAGGTTTCCGCAATAAACAAGTTCCTATGATTCCGGTAGGCATATTTGGGTTATCTTTTACTACGATTTTATTCTAATTTTCAGCGTGTAGAAATCAAAGGCATAGTGTCGTTGCAAACCGTTAGGGAATATAGGAAACCTTTTTGATATGGGGTAAATTAGCTAAGTAGTGGTAGCTTTACCCATATAAGACACCCAATAAACTAAACCTAATATAAAATAATAATATATAAAAGAATCGATTGAATAAAATTGTTTTTTTACATTGCGTAGTAGGAAAGTAGAGGTGAAAACTTCATAATGGTTCAAGAAGCAATGTATTTACAATACCACGAATGGTGATGCAATTACTAGTAGATTTATTAAAAAACTACATTTTATATGTATATTGTCACCTTGTTTCTGTATTTTCTATTGTGGAAGACAAAATATTATACTTTTTAATGGAACGCTTAATTTTTAGTAGGCCACTTTAATAATTTACGCACAAAGTTTTTTAACAGGCACTAGCGTCCAGGCCTCCGTCCTTATAGGAGACGGGATATAGAGTTTAGACTCGCTACATCGTTTCAACGTGAGCTGTCCGTTTTAATGTGACTGTAATATAAATTTTTGTAATAATCAATAATAATTAATCGTGGCAAATGGAAGGATAATAGTCTGCCTACCCCTATGGGTATGGAAGGATAATAGTCTGCCTAGCCATAGGGCTATTCAGTCAGTCATGGCCTATGGCTTCCATACCCATAGGGGTATGGAAGGATAATAGTCTGCCTAGCCCACGTGATGTTCAGTCAGTCATGGCCTATTCGTCTGTGACAGACGATTTAAGCAGCATCTTTTGGGTTACACCTAGATTGATGGCTATGAAGGCCAATTCGAGAACGACACAACTTTCCGCAGTGCTCACAAGAAAGAGAAGAGCTGGGAGAGCTGTAACCTTCCTTTCTTTTTTGTCTCCTGTCTGCCAGCAAAGTAACAATCAATACATAATTACATACTTATACATAATTATATACCATATATATTTATAGGAATTTTACTAAGTATTTGTTAGAAGTAAATAAAGGTCCACATATCTGCTATTACGAGGGGTAAGGACGAGGGCCTAGGTACCTTAGAACATATCCTGAGCCACGACTTGAACCTAGGAACTCATGATCTTAAGCCCCAAAGGCACTAGACCAACTAGGTGGTTAAAGTACTCAATAGTATAAGTCATAACGTAACGTGGCAATGAGAGATGTTAAAATAAATGGCAAATAAACCGGGCCGTTGACGCATTGTGCGATCAATTTATAGGTACCTACCTACCTACCTAAATAAGGTATGTTATTAAGGATACATCCGGGTATTTTTTATAAAGCCTCTAAGTATATGACGGATTATTATCCTTGTATGTAAATTAATTTTATTGGTACCTAGTAATCAAGTGTCGACTAGAGCTTTTAGAAGAAAGATCAGTCTAATTAGACGACGAAACATCTGAGAAGGTTCTCAATTCCAACATCTGAGAAGATCCGGCTCGAAGGACCACTTTGTTGGGGTCTTGATCCAATAAAACCACAGGATTCAGGTAAAATAATGGCTTAATACGGGAAAGTAGCTGGTGACGCTTCGGCGGTTGGCTTCGGAGTCGTTTCTTTCAAAAATGTGTCAATTTGAGTTTGACATCTGCCAAAGCTGTCACCAGCTACGTTCCTTTTTCGCCCTTTATTGGTTACAGTAAATATAAATTACAACATTTATCGTTGCGTCGCGTACACCAAGCTTTCTACTTTAAGGACGTTACCTAGAACCCATAAAGTGCTTTGCTACTTCGTTAAAGAAACGTTCCTTAAATTCGGATGGCACTGACTTTATAGATATGCTTAAGTAAATTAAAACAACTAAATGTGGCAATTATTTTATACTTTTTAGTGTGTTTTGATGTCGGTTAAATTTTTCGTTATTTTTTTTTATATAATTGAAACAGCAGCGAGGAGATTTGTATAAGAACTAAAGTAACCGATATTGCTCTACAAGTAGGTGCCTAGCTATAAGTCACTAAGTAGTCCGTAGTCCGTTACTAAGGCCGGCCGTTAACATAAAGACCCCCGACCGGAAAATGATGTAGTGGTTGACCAACCACTAATGACTTCATTTAAACACTTAAAGCTTCATAGTGTTGTTGAGACTTTAGAGCGTGTGGCTTGGAAGTCTATGCTAAGTCTAACAGTTAACGCCCATCGGCTGATGATCATGGTACAGGTAGCTAACATAATTTTTTTTTATCGACTACAAGTTGGCTCTTGACTACTGACTGCTATCACACCTGATGTTAGGTGATGATGCAGTCAGATGAAGCGGGGTAACTTGTTAGGAGTAGGACAAAATCCACACCCCTTTCGGTTTCTACACATCGTACCGGAACGCTAAATCGCTTGGCGGTACGTCTTTGTCGGTAGGTTGGTAACTAGCCACGGCGCAAGCCGGCGCAAGGCTGGTGGGAACCAGCCAGACCAAGACAAATTAAGAAAAATCTGAATCTGCCGCGCCGGGAATCGAACCCAGGACCTCCGTCTTATAAATCCACCGCGCATACCACTGCGCCACAGAGATTGTCATAATTAACGTCATAATTAAATTATCTCTAATAAGTATTCAGAAATTTAAAACCATTAAAAAATCCTTTATTTCAAGTAGGCTGTATTACAAGCACTTTTGAAACGTCAAGTCTGTCAGTAAGTACGTAGTGTACGTAGTACGTCTGTCAGTAATACTTATTCGGTGTTAGAATAACACCGAATAAGTATTAATTTCGAAAAAATGGTTCGTCTTTTAACGACACAAGAATAAATTTATATAAACGTTATGTATTTAGCGAGCTAGATATTTATGTACGTCTTATTTTAGTGAACAAGGATCAGACGTAAACAGATCAACGGACCGAGAGCTTGACGTGCTCTCCGAACTACGGGGACGTCCTAATACCGCTGACTCCAACTCTAGGATGCTTTTGTGAAATTGGTGAAATCCAAGCACAATAATTTTCGACTGCCTAGTTGGTCTAGTGGTCAGCCTGTGACTTCGATCTCGAGGTTTTCGGTTCGAAGCCTGGGTCGGGTCACGGAATAGTTCTGAGTTTTTAATTTTTCGCACGTTAAGCCGTCAGTCTCGGTCCTTATTATCAACAGCTGACAGTGATCGAATGATACATTATTACGCATTAAAGCAGTATGGTAGGTCTACGCTCCAAATCCCCTCTCCTAAAAGGAGGGAGGCCTAGATGAATGAATTTTATATTGTACTAGCTGAGCCTGACCACTGATTAAAAACTCGTTCTTATTAAACCTCCATATCACGAAATGAGTAATTATGCTAAGTTTCAAGTCGATAGAATGTATAGTTAGAGATTTCTTAATAAAACAAAAGGTAGGTCAGTGTTATCTCGCTTTTATATAAATGTAGATTGTTTTGAGCCAGGCCTCGACCTTATTACCTATAGGTATTCGATCAAGGTAACCAGTGTAGCAGAGAAGAATCTAATGCCTGCTATTAATAGATATCTACCCTACTTATTTATATTGGCTTAAGATACGCCTGATTGAATTACTGGTCATAAGTAGGTGTCTAGGTATTCCATGTAAGGTTGATTTTGCCCGTGACCTTATTTATCTTTCTTTTTCAATAACAAGTAGTTAGTATGATTTGCACTTGACTATGAACTGGCGATGGTTAGCAGTTGAGCATTCTTGAAGGTGTCATCCTATTTTGTATGAGCCTATTTTGTATTGGCCACTATAGAGTTACGCCTCCCTCCTTATAGTAAAGTGGATACAGAGCATCTACTCAGCACGCTGCTCCAATGCGGGTTGGCGAGCTTAGGGTGATGACGTTTGAAACTTTTAACGATCATTATCACCGGATAATGTCCGCGATAAATCAATGTTTCATGGCCCGATTCAGGACTCGAACGAAGAACCTCGTGAACTGAAGCTACGTGGTCTAACTGCTGGACCAGATAGAAGGGATACTATTTATCTTATACCATCACATGTTTTTAGTATTCGAGCTCTTGGCTTAGTAACATCATTCATATCCACTAGTCACTTGGAGCCCTATAGAGTATACGAATTTTGAGTTTGTAAATGACACAGTTCTTTTTTACTTTTTAGTGCGTTTTGAGTCGGTTCTATTTTTTATTAAATTTTTTTTTATACAGTCAAACTGTAATTACCACATTGGTTATATTAGAATTTAAATTGTCGCGAGTGTTATCCATATTATTAAAAATAAGGCTGAAAATCACGTCACGGTTATCGGAGTATGCCCGACAAGTTTCGTACCTATACAGGGTCCTTAATAATATGGATAACAATCGCGACAGTTTAAATTCTAATATAACCAATGTGGTGGTTACAGTTCGACTGTGTAAAAAAATTTTTAACAAAAAAATAAAACCGACACAAAACGCACTAAAAAGTAAAAAAGAACTGTGTCCTTTAGTTGCTTTAATTTACTTAAGCATATCTTTGAAGTCGGTGCCAGCAAGTTAAGGAACATTTATTTAACGTAGTAAAGCAGTTTGTGGGTTCTAGGTAATGTCCTTTAAGTAGAAACCTTGGCTGGCACCGACTCCTAGATATGCTTAAGTAAATTAAAGCAACTAAATGACATAGTTTTTTTTTACTTTTTAGTGCGTTTTGAGTCGGGTCTATTTTTTGGTAAACTTTTTAGTGATTTATCGCCACGTAATGTACTCGTACTATATTGTCATAGTATATTATACGGCACTTGTAGCCAAAAAGCTACTAAGCTACCTAGCACAAAAACCGGACAAATCATAATCGGACAACTCTGTAAAAAGTTATGCGTGGTCATACATAAAAAAAAAAAAAATATACGTGTCGATTTGAGAATCTCCTTCGTTTTTTTTGTCGGTTAAAAATAAGCACTATGACTGCGAGCACTCTATTTTGACCTAGCAACAAGAGAAAAGGAGCTGGTACTTAGTAAAATATACACAACTTTTTAAATTTAGTTCTACTAGAAGGATGGTACTTATGTATTTAATTGATGTAACGGTTAAATAACCGAATAGGTCTGCGTGGAAAATGATTTTCTACGTTATTTTAACATAATTAGGTAGGTAGCTATGTTATATATGTTGCGCGCCGCGTAAAATACTTGTCATAAAAGTACCGAAAAATTACCCCGTTAGTCCAATGGTAAATGGTTAGTCCTAGATTCGAGTATGACTAAGACATCGAAGTTTTCTTTCGTTCAAGAAATTTTCAGTAGCAGTCCGTCCGTGGTGATGTTACACCCACATGCCACAGACAACATAATATAAAACGATAGATATCGTTACAGAATAAAAAATTGGTTGGTTTTTTTATCAAATTCTTACTGGATAAAGGAGAATGCCAGACAATGTATAGGACTTTAACCCACTAATAAAAACATATTGTACAACAATGTAATATGTATCGTTTTATTGATTTTTTTTTACTATTTAATATAAACTACATTTAAAAGTTCTAGAAGTCGGAGTATTCGATACGAGCCTAATGTTGGTTATCGTCCATTTCCGTAAACAACCACATAGCACAGCTATCACACTAACATGACAATCGCAAAGCTTCATTAAATACATTTTAAACAGGCTCAACGACTCTGGATACTAGCCTTTTAGAGCACACTTTGGTGAAAATACAATAAAAAACGATTTAAAAGGCTAGAACCCAGTGCAACAATAAAGATTTAAGAATTCGTAAAGAGTGTAAATGAAAAGGAAATAGTTTAATTAGTTTTTTTAACAGAATTTTATTCCGAAGTCCAACAGTAAAAATGGCTTATTGTAAAACATTTATATAATAATAGGATATTTTTAGTATATTTACAATTGGTGTTCTTTCTGGGTTAGGATCTGGCATTCTCCTTTGGTAAAATGTTATCGTCAACATATGAACATTAGAATGGCGTGACGTTTAAGCGCCAAATTGTTTAGGTGCAGTCGTACCTATGCGCGATGGCTTTAGATGTAACTGTCCTGGGTTCGATTCTCGGCTGGGCTGATTGAAAATTTATAAATTGGTCAAGGACTCGCTGATGGGAGGCTTTTGTCGTGGTTAGTTACCACTCTACCGAAATAGACGTGCCCCCAAGCAATTTAGCATTTCGGTACGGTGTTGTGAAGAAACCGAAAAGAGTGATTTACCTCATGCAACTCATGACAAGTTAGCCTGCTGCCATCTTAGATTGCAACATCACTTAATATCAAGGTGTAATTTCAGTCAACGGCTAGTAGACCAGTGCCGATAATTTTTGAAACCAAAAAAAATCGCAGTAGGATGCAACCCATTGCAAAAGGAAGGGAATATCATAAAAATTAAAGGAAAAATAAATTACGGGCGATCTGAGGTCGGGAGGGGGTAGAGGATGAGGATTTAGGAGTAAAAAACGGATTTTCTCGATTTCCGGCAAAACTAAAAGTCCTATGGAAAAAACTTGAAAGACAAAGTTGTAGGTAATAAAAGATCTAAAACTTTTGTTCTTACACTTTTTTCACATAACCTCAAAATTTATGTGAAAAATTCAAAAACCTACTTTTTTGTTTTTTATTTTTATCTTTTCCAAATAAATTTTTAATTTTCACAAAATTTGGAGAAAACCTACCTTTTTATTTCATAAATTTATTTGATTAGAAATATTTATTTTTTCACCTTATTTTGAACAAATATCGAAAAAATAACCTAATTTTCAGCCGAAAATTGCCCGTCAAAAATCAGTTTTTTTCAAAAAGTGCGTGTGCTTTCTGTTCGTTGAAATCTCTACTTTTTGATGGTGAAAAAACAATATAAATGTTATCACAGTAAAGCTTCTCAAAAAACTAGGCTAACGGTTTTTACAGCACCTCACCTCACCTCCTAACCCTTCCCGATTTCAGATCGCCCATAATTTATTTTTTCTTTAATTTTCATGATATATTTTTCCTTTTGCAATGGGTTTCATCTTACTGCGATTTTCTTTTACTTTTAATTATTTTTAAGGCTATCTGCAATGGCCTATAGTTTGTAATGTATAAAAAAATCGGTTTTTATAAGACAAAAGGCTTAAACCTGCTAGCGAGCTTTCAAAAGTAGGGTGATAACGACAGCTAGTACCGATGACTAATCAACGCCTTCAGGCTTTACATATTCGTGGAAAACAATTCACTAAAGTTTCAATCGAATAGCTTAGTAACGCATGAAAGACAAAGAAACATTCATTTTTAACCAACGAAAAAAAACGGAGGAGGGTCTCAATTCGACACGTATATTTTTTTTTATGTGTGACCACGCATAACTTTTTACAGAGTTGTCCGATTTTGAAAATTCATTTTTTATTAGAAAGGGCAAACTTCCAAGATGATCCCATTGTCATCATGTTAGGATCTGACGATGATATTCTGGGAAAATTTAAGGAACTCTTCAAATTTTATAGGCACACTTGCAGCGATTTCGGTTTTAGTGTAAGTATCGGTAACTTTTTGGCTACAAGTGCCATATAATATAGTATGACAGTATAGTACGAGTACGTTACGTGGCATTAAATCACTAAAAAGTAAGAAATGAAAATTTTTAACAAAAAATAGAACCGATAGATACGCTTAAGTAAATTAATGCAACTAAATGACGCAGTTATTTTTTACTTGTTAGTGCGTTTTGAGTCGGTTCTATTTTTTGTTGAAAATTTTTAAATTATAAAGAAATAATTAGTGCCCGTAAAATGTACCAGTGCCTATCTACTCACTCGTTTAACCTTTTTGTACCGATCCCCCGATAAAGTAACCTTGGTAAGGTAGGTACTTTATTCTCGGAAATTCTTTTGTTTAATTTATAATAACCGGAACAAAAATCGCTTAAGGTGACCTCTAAGGCTGTTTAAAACCGCGGAAAGGGCCAGAAGGGTAAGATATCCGGTGGAACTGGAAATAAAATATTACTAGGTAAGTACTAAATTCTAAATCTAAATCTAAATTTATATTCAAGAAGCTTTTGAAAAGATTTCTTCTTGATAAGCAACTCGAATTCCAGCATCACGTGGCGGAGTTTTCTTTTTTATAGATATAGATATAGATATATATATATATATAATATTATATTTATTTATTAATTTGTTTAGGCATTGTTAAGAAAAATCAATCAGCGTTACCAATAAATTATAATTATCTAGATGTATTGCGTATAAATCAAGTATAAAAATTTTTTATATTTAATGCATAAGACAATATGTAGTATAAACAGTAATAATTTAAAAGTCAGTTATGTTAAATTTATTTTAGTTTTAGGTCTCAAAGTGCACTTAGTTTAAATTATCTTTAGTTATAGTTATTCAGTTTTAGTTTAGATCTACTTATTCTGTTTCTTGTTTTTAATTTTTCTCTTGTAAGTTTGTTGTTTAGCTTTTCATAGCAGAACTTTAACTTATGTATGCTAATTTTTATTATGTTGATGTGTAGTTGTTTCTTTAGTTTTGCTGCGTTTGTGGCGGTACCTGAGCATGGATCCAGCTGAAAATCAGCGCTACATGGTCTTTTGGATTATGTAGCAAATGCTGAGCTGGGTCCATTTTCTAGGTTATGCTACACATCGCAGGGGTATACCGGTAAAATTGTGATGTGTGGCATAATTTATAAATAAAGATATTTTTCTTTCTTTCTTTCTTTACTATTCAAATTCAAATTCAAAATCATTTATTTCAAGCTGGCTAATTATAAGCACTTTTGAAATGTCAAATTAGACTATTTGTAGTGACTCTACCACCGGCTCGGAAGGCAGGTCCTGTTGAGAAGAGCCGGCAAGAAACTCAACAGTTGCTCCCTTAAAATCATTAATTTTTACAATATTAACTGTTTTGTTACATTGTTATTTTTATAATATGTATAATATGTTAATTATTTATTCTACTACCTGTGTGAAGTTGAAAGCTGATCCAATTGCCTCTCAACCTCTTTCTCATTTATTCATTCATTCATCTATAGTATAATAACCTTGACTCAGTAAGTGAGTTTTAATACATTGCTTAAACTTATGAAATGGCAGATCTAAAACTGAATTGGGCATCTTGTTGTAGAAGAGTACACCCAGTCCAACGAATGACTTTTGAACTTTTCGGAGGCGATAGATACGCTGATAAAGCTAATTTATGTCGATTCCTATGAAGACGATCGTTTAAGTCCTTTTTCTGTTTATACAAATTTATATTTTGTTTAATAAAGACTAGGTTATTGTATATATATTGACAGGCTACTGTAAGAATTTTTATTTCTAATTTATTTAACCGCACGTAGATTTCGCTTATACACTATACTAAATAACGAAAAGACAACCAAAATGACTACCTGGCTAATATGACGTCTGTAATGTAGGTAGGCCATCTGCTCGCTCTGTCATTGATTACAAAAAAACATAGGTTAAAGACTACTAGAGGGAGTCGTAACGCGGCTGTAGGTTCAAGAGCGTGACAGACTTATTTCATTCGGCCTTTATTAGAAAGTGACACAAGATTATTTTTTGTCCCTTTTAGAGTGTTCGTTTTTATTGTTTGTCAAGAGTGGAGTTTGTGACAGACAAGGGACATATCTGAGCAATTATTAGCTTTTGATTAAATTTGCTGATAAATAACATAACTTTGCGGTTACGATATTAATTTAAACGTTATCGTGCTATGGTGGGTTGTAATATTTTCGGCTGCAACAGTCGCAGCGAACAGAAAATCGAAGGAATTACGTTTCATACGTAAGTAGGCATAAACTTCATTGATTGATGATTTAAAGCTTAGATATGTTATTTTTTTAGCAAATTTCATATATTATGCGTTTACTAAACTATCTTATATAAAGTAATATTTCGTATTTTACGATATTTTAAAACATAACGTTTTATGATGTACTTTAAATGTTGACATATCATGTCAATAATGCTGATTTGCTGTCTCACGAGTGGACACGCTATGGGCTCTATCTATTTGTCTTTAATCTATGACAAAAAAAAGCTTAATTTCTTTTTAGAGAAGAAAGGAGATCTTTTTTCAGTGCCGTAAATAGGGCATTGCCAGCGGTGCACAGGGCGTAGACCTTGGAGGGGCTCAGAAATGACCATACCAGGAACACATCATTATTTTAGGGGCGTAACTGTAGAACTCACACCGGGCGCATAAAAAACCATTTACCACCTTTCGCTGATGATGAAGACATACTCCCTGAATACATTTCGCAGATTTGGGATGAATATTACCTATTTTATATCGTTATTATTGATGGAATAAGCCCCCTTTGTGCAAAACCTATACTGTAACCAATGACGGTTTACTAAAAACTTGTAAAAACATCTTAGACTGTAAAATTTGCAGAAAATAAACAGGTGGGTACCTACCTAAGTACTAAGAACACGTAGGTATCTAGAAGCCGCTGTACTGGGTCTGTCAATCTCAGGCTTATATCGAGATATTAAACCTCAAGTGACTCTACCTAATTAGGAATATTTACGTACCTAATTACGAAGCATGAATATGCATGAAGGTCGTAGAAAAGAACATTGGCAAGATAGACACATAGGCCGTTGTACCTACATCCCCAGACAAGTTTTGTCGTAAACAGCTCTGCTACTATTAGACAAAGTAAAATTAATTTATTATCTTTCAATTACCCCGGGAAAAGGAATTCGTTAAGCAATGCTTTGGTCTTTAATTTTTATTAGGTACATTATAATCCCAGCGAAAAACGACACGTAAAAAGTTGACGCAAAAAAAGGTAAAAACGTTTCGCGACTGGCAAGCCCGAGCGACGTCTCGCGCTCCAATCAGGCCAGCGGCCAGGCGAGAGAGCAAGTACAACAGTCAGCATCACGTGCTCGGACGAGACGGACGTGTTCCTCGCTGCCGTGTACCGATACACACGCGTTCCCGATAGTGCCGTGTTCTATAATGACAATAGTGTATCACTGTGCTTTCTAGTGGATGTCGCTATTAGTTTGTACGTTTATCCATTACTAAACGCAAAACGAAATGTCGCCGAGCAAAACGGGATGAGAGGTGAATGCTCGTCACAGCGGCGCCGACTCTCGCTGGCTACTATTGTCTAGTGCCTCGGAATCTTGGTCCTTCCCTTCGGATTCCGAATGGTATATCCGCTTTGGATTGTAGGCTGCAATTATTGCAGTTTCCGAACGAAAAGCTATGACGAATACTCGCCAAATCGGATTGTTTACACAACTGACCACGCATAATCATTTGACAGCCAGGAGATAACGATGTGCTTATTCATCGTACAAGTTAATTTTATCATTATCATTCACCAATTACCACTAAAGGAGCTTGCTATACGTATATATGTAAGTTTTGCTAAGCCGTAAACTCAAAAATACTAAGTCAGCTTTATATAATATTTAATTGCTTTCCAGGTTTCAATCTTATCCTATTTCACTACAGCATTTTTTCTACAAAAACATTCCAAATATGTAATATTTTACCTGTTTGGGCCTTTTTATTTGGTTATAATGTATGGTAAATAATTGTTACATATTGTAATCAATTTTGTTGTTATTCATTCTCAAGTAAACGACTGTTTTGAAAACAATTTTTATTTCATTTCCAAAACTGTAATATTTGTGTTAATGTTGTAGTTAGAATATCATATTAAAGTAAATAAAACCCAACATGTCTTTCAAATCATTTATCATATTACATTCAATGAAATATGTAATTTACCAAGAATTTTTTGTCGAGCTTGTTCATGTTTTTATAACAATCATTAACAACTCGACCATTTCGTACAAGAGTCAGTCGAAGTTATTTCTCAATAAATAATGCATTTTCCATATCTCCACTGTATTTATACGATTGAATGCCAATGTTAAAATAATCTATACGACATTGTATTGCGCTGAACGGATGTAGATAATGATAAAGTAGGTAGATATTCAACTACCTGCTGACAGGTATATTTGCAAAGTCGCAAACCTTACGGTTTTATCTTTGGCCCACTTTAAAGTCTCTTCCAACACCTACAAGCCGCACACTTTCAAATTATAGCTGAGTGGAATGATACCCTTTGAAAATTTCTCCCTTAGAAAGAAGAATAAGGACAATGCAAATAATTTGTATAAATCCTCTTACTGCCATACAAATAGAGATAAAATAAGTAATGTTCTATAATCAAGACAGAATAAATTAATAATTAAAAACTAAAATACTTACCTATCCTTCACTCTAGTCTTAAACAAATAGATTACTTGAAAAAAGAAATTTAAGTTATTATTTTACTTAAGATGAACTTTACTTTACGTTGAATAAATATAGAGAGAGAATATGTAAGTCCCCAGTTACCTAAAGGTATACCAATCACTGTAATCTATCTATAATAGCATAAATAACACGTTATGTATTGACGGATCACGCAAAAAGACCATTCAAGCAACACACATTAACATAAAAGTACCTAAGTTAATAATAATGAGTAGAAAGTAATTACCTGCGTATAAAATTAAAATCAGGTGAAGGTCGTAATGAACGTAAATATCAGTTCGATAGAAATATAAGATAGAATGGAAGGTATAACGGTAAGCAATGACGTTTCACAGTGATAAGATATAAATACTTCAAGTATCCTTCATCGTTAATAATCTTGAGGTGTGATTTGTTTAAATACTTAATTATTGAAACTGAACAATACGTAAATGTAAATTAGAATTATGCAATGTATTTTGACGTTAAAATGGCTATTCTCTCAAGTATTGTAATATTTAAAGAGCACCGCATTTTTGATTAAATATTAATTAGTATAGTAAATTTTAATTTTAAGCAAAGCAAGAAACTTTCAACTACTGTCATTTTCAGTGACATTAAACAATGGAAAAAAGCAAAAGTCTATAAAAGTTATAAATCTTTATAGTAGCAATGTAGTACTAATTATCTAACAATTACATTTTCTATGCTTTTGATAAGTTATTTGTGTACATTTTTTTAAACATTTCCTCCATTAACTTTTATTCCAGTTATTTACAATCGAATTTTCATATAAATACAACGTCATATCGTATAATATTTCAAATATTTAGTCCATTTAAAAACGAACTCCAGCCAATATCAGTTGCCAAGTTAAATGTAACAATACAATGTATCGATATCTCAACAAAATGTTGCCACAGCGTTATCGATTTTCATTCATTTGTACTCACATATTGGTTACATTTCGATAGTACCATTCTATTGTATATACTGTCAATACATCGTCAATTCATCTGTCATATAAAAAATGTTCAAAATGATACCCTCGATTATTTAAATAATTTTGGCTGACTCTTAGAAAATTTTGGTTACGCTTATCTCACAATGTCAGATTCTGCAAGAATGGCAGGTTCGAATAATGCTTGTTTAATCAATTCTTGGTGATTAATTTATGTTGCATTTAATATACAGTCATTCTCTGTCTAAATACACCAAGTCTCAACTCGGTAACACTTGAAACTGTGAATGATGCATCATAACACACTAAAGTATTCCGAGATTTCGAATTCCACGAACGATTGTTCAGAATTCTAACCGATATTCCATATTAACCCACTGATCTAAAGCCATACACATTAACGAGCCATAGAGAATAACTATAATAGAACTATTTGAATGTATACCACATACGGAAACACTTAAACTGTATAACTCTTATCTTGTAACACATGTAGTGTTGTGCCAATAAAAATAGATCTAACTCAGCTAAAATTGCTGTGGACCACGATGTATCAAGTACCCACAAAATTGGTATTTTTTTCATTTTTTATTATAGCTCGTGAAACCAGTACAATTCAGGGACTCATATCGCAAATACTTAATTTAAAAACAATTAGTTAGTAATTTCACAGAATTAGCGTGGGAGTTTGTAATTTTAGGGATCGCATTGCAAATTCCTAAAATTATTATGGAATCAGTATTTTAACAAATAACGGAGGAGTCTGAAATTTCGGGATTCGTATAGCAAAATTCCTCAAATGTCGAACAAAAGTATATTAATAAAAGTACCATGTTAGTATAAGGTATCTGCATGGGTTTATTTTACTCCGCCATCAGTGAATAAGTATCTAGGGTAGAGTCGGTCGATGAACTGTCATTGTCCATGATGTTACGAACTAAATGCAATGGAAACAAGGCCATTGAGTTAGTTCCTTTGTGTATTAAAAATGTTTAACCAACCCAACATTATTTAAGTTCTATACATCGCAATTATAAAGTATTTAGGAATTTAGTCTGGTACAATAACATTCATTGATCTGGTAGTAGATTTAAGTTTAAAAATCAGGGGAATGTGTTGAATAAAATATAGTCTGTTTTCAAGTTAGCTATAATAGTGCGGTGTCATTTAACATCAGAAGAAATCGCAGTGAATGGCTAGCTTGTCGTCGAATAAAAAAAAATAGTTTTCACTTGATAAATATACATGAGGAAATAAATTACTTGTATGATGAATGATATCCCAACGATACGTTTATGAAGAGGATTCATACAATACTGATATCTGTCGAGGGCCTTTGTTGTCCTTGTTATATACTTGACCCACTTTTTGACGAAAGTCTTGTTACAAGCCCGAAGTTTTAACAAGGGCCATTTTTGGCGTAACGATGTAATTGTGTACAACGTAGGTAGCGAGTACAGACCTAATTTTATTGAAATGTATTTTATTTAGATGTTCTTTAAATAATTTAATTATGAATGAAGTATTGATACCATATAAATAAAACAGGCAATCTAAATATAACGGAGATAAAACTGATCAGTAGGGCTGGTATATGTATAAGTTTTAATGACACTTGAAGTGTACGTTTCATGTGCCTCAGTCTCTCTCTGTCTATCTTATCTTAGTAGATAGAGAGAAGTGGAGACAATTTTGACACTCGTCAGTGTAATTAAAGTTACAAATAATATCTTTACTGGACTGTTTTAGATAGAGACGATATATACGTGGAACGCGCTTGCCTAGAAGATGTTTATTCACTCTCGATTTGAATATACCCAAATTGTAGGTGGTACACGAGGGAGTGTAATTAAAGTTATAAATAATATCTTTACTTCCGGACTGTCTTAGTAGAAACGATAGGGGTGTGGATTTCACTTCCTAAAAGTTGTCCGTTCACTCTCGACTGCATCATACCTAAATTAGGTGGTAGCAATGAAGGGATCCAACTTGTAGTCGATAAAAAAAAAAACCCAAACGTCCAAGGGATATCAACGGAGCGGTGTAGATCTCTGCGATGCCTAGCAGTCCTATGAATGTGACGATTGAATGTGTGTCTGACGTTGTAGACCCTACTAACATTAAAACTTTAGATTGCCATTACATATTAAATTCTCGAAAGAAAGTAAATCTTTTTACCCGAATTGACCCAGGATGGAATTATAGCTTGCATAATCCTTCTCATTTCTACTTATAAATAAAAAGAAAATTAGAAATTAGTATGTATGACTTCTAACAAAACACCCAAGTAATAGCGTGACGAAGTTTTGACTCTAATAGTAGGGTAATTATAACTTATCTCGTCCGCTTCACGTATACTTTGCTTTATCATATCATCATGTCATACCACACAAGAAAACTCCCGCCTCGGGGATATACAGTTCAAGTCCTGAATATACTGTTGCTTATGTTAATTGAGGGCCTTATCTTATCTGTACAGTTTGCTTACTTGTTTATTTTGAACGTGTTTACTGCAATAACGGTACTATCTGCCTTTACATTATACTCGTATATTGTTCAAAATACAATATCTTTGTAGTTTGCTTACAGAATTAATTTTATATTTTGACTACGCTCAAAGTTGTTTATATTTTGTATGCTATGTATAAGATTTTAATTAAGTCAAAATGACAAAGGGTAAAATCCAATGAAGATTTTAAAAAGTACTAAACGTCTTGCGCCTACTTTTGTACTTATGCACGGCTGGCTGTGTTTCCTGATTTTTATAACGGGTACTTTTACAACCTTAGTTAATTAAGCATCTCCAAGCCAAGCGTATCCCACCTTAGACCATATCTAGTTACTATCAGGTGAAATAGTGGCGAAACGCGATCTTGTGTAGAATAAAAAATCTCTGTCACTACCTACTAGGTAGTACCGTGTATTAAGATTACACCGCCCAACGCCTGGTCTTTCTCCAGCTGTTCTTAATTAGGTACCGAATTAGCGTTTATTAGCTGCCTCACCATTACCTTTCGTGTATTTGAAACATTCGTCTTTCCCTCATCAATAAGTCAAGTATGTAATTGGATTTTTTCAGTTTAGCTATCACTGTATATAATTTTTAATTATGAAATTCAAATTCAATCTAATCTAGCCTAGTTATAATTATTATTATCGTAAATAAATAAGACAATATTGTGTTTCGTAATTATTAATACGTAGTTTCAATTTGAAATTCTGTTTGTTGTTTAAATTGATTGACCTATTTATATAGGCTGAAGTTTTATTAATTTGCTAAAATTTATTAGGCTCAAGTTAGATTACGAATTGGGCTGACTTAAATAACTAGAATTGAGACTCCAAATCGTCACTGAGAATTAATTAATATTATCAAACTTTTTATATTATCTAGTTAGTTTTTATATAATTAACGTGAATAATCTGAAGCGCTATCGGGATAGTTAATTATTTTTTTAATGAAAGGTTTTCCCCTTTATAAATGATAATCATATAATTAAATAAATTATTAACAGATTTACAATATTCGTTGTGCGAATTTTAGTTAAAAAGAAATGTTTTAAACATTTTCGTCATGGTTAGGTACTTAAAATTTTATATTAATACTCGTATCCTATGAATTTTCTATTCATTTTTTACTTTACATAATTATTACCTAATGCAATTATTTAGTCAGATAAAAAATATTGTTGTTTACTGCGGTCATACGCGTAGGTACTTATCGTAATATCTACCCTAATGGTATCCTTAGGTATCCAACAAGAATTTGTATAATTCGTCTGGTAATTCGAGAGATAACCACAGTCAATCAGACACATAAACTTGTAATAGATACTAGTATAACTTCCTACTTAAATTTACTTAGGCCTGTGTGCACCAAGATCGCGTTTATTTATAGTTAGTAAAACTTGCACTCGGAATTTTTTACAATCATCGGAATCATCATTGAAGGACGGTGTCAGGGGATTTGGTTTTGTAACAATACTAGTATCAGTTGCTTCGACATTGGAACGTAGTATTGAAAATATTGAAAAAAAAATCCTTATAGAGCCTTATCCTAATCCTTAAAGAGTTGTATCCTCTGAGCGGATAAAGCCTAAACCGAAAAAATCTAGCCTGTAAATATAAAACTGTATCTCTATTTAATAACTGCCAAACAGACAAATGAACTCACTTTCACTTTATTTAACCGACTTTATATAATAACGATTATTACTACTTAAAACTGTAATGTAGAGATGTGAATTGAGACATCTAAACGAATGAAAACAGATTAAGTTTTCTTAAAAACTGAGTAACATTTTTGCTTACGAGATGTAAAGACTGAGATAATACTCGCCCGCTATTACAATACCAGTTCTATATTGTAATAGCGCGTTTATTTTTTTGATATGGCCAAACTACGAAACTATAGCGACATCCATAACGTTCTGTTCTAGAATTTGAAAACTTTAAAACGTATAGAACACATTGTGTAGTGTGTGTGCCATGCTGACAAGTACTAGCTCGTGAGTGTGTGTGTGCGATGGCGTCGGGTGCAGTTCTGTACGCCATCTTGGTGTGTTGTTCGATATTGAAAGTGGTGGTCAGCCATTATACACCGACATGGGCGGTCCACATCCCGGCGGGGAAGGAGACAGCGGACGAAGTTGCGAGGGACCACGGCTTCGTCAACCTTGGAGAGGTAAGATTCTTTTAATAAACAATATTTGCAATGTGTATAGGACACGATCAGTTTCGTTTCTTTTGCCGTGGACACCCTTGGGCCTTGGAATCGCAGAGTTAAAAATTCTTGCGTAATATTTCCCCGTGTGTTTTTAACCTTGCATCTTCATTAAGAGATACATAAAATAACTATTTATGTGTTATTAGGCAGCAAAATATGTTGTTGCGATTGCGCGTATTGAATACCGAGCAAGCTAAGGTATCTAATATTGAATAAGCAAAGCACAGCGTTCAAAAAATAAACTTGGCCGTCGCACAAGATTAAACGCAAGTGAGGTGATTTTGCTGCAGTGCCAAGCAAAAGAAACTTCCGAGAAAGTAAGACGTTAAGAGTAAATAAATAAATAAATATTACAGGACAATTACATCGATATATAGCCCCAAAGTAAGCGCACTCGTAAGTAGCTTGTGTTATGGGTACTATGTAACTGATACATATTTAAGAGTATATCATTCAGTCATCTTTGTTAAAAATGGCATGTCTTAATAAACCATGTAGGTTCAATATATTTTTAATAGTAACCAGCTGACACTGCATAATTATATATTAGTTTTTGTCACTCGGGCTATTAATACAAATCTATAAGACCCCGCTTTCGTTAAAATCGGTATCTACGGTGGAACATTATAAAAATATATGTAGGTACGTATGCAGACATAAATATATATGTATTGCGAAAATCATTAATCTTCCTTTTGGCTCAGCCGTTGTCGGGTAATGAATAGAAATTATAAAAACTAGATTTAACAAAGTTACCTACAAAAATCTTTGACCCCCTTATTACATTTTCGTAATTAAGCATATAAAGTTTATGCTCTACGCATTGACATAAAATATATCTCCCGCAATAAACCAGCGAACGGAAACAAAGTAGAAATGAAACCGCTTGTATAAGATCGCCATTGACCGTTTTGTGGTTTCCGTCTTAGTTTTCTACCGTGGCAATGCGGACAAGGTTATTTTTAGTTAACAAAAGAGGTCACAGTTAAATTATATAATACGTACGACTTATTTTATTTTCATCTTCGTAATTGGGTTTCAATAACCTTGACCTATATACTTTTTAATACATTCGCGAATTAATGAATGTACATTTTTAATGACATTAAATAGAACTGAATACTGAAATATAAAAAAAATATAACCATATTAGGTTTGCAATTATATTATATGATGGATGTTTTTTTGCTTACTAAGTAGCGGATGCCAGGGACTTCATCCGCGTGGGATTAAAATAAATAAGATTACGAAAATAAAAAAAATAAAAAATAGAACCGACTCAAAACGCACTAAAAAGTAAAAAATGTCATTTAGTTGCTTTAATTTACTTAAGCATATCTATGAAGTCAAGTTTAAGGAACATTTATTTAGCGTAGTAAAGTAGTCTGTGGGTTCTAGGTAACGTCCTTTAAGTAGAAACCTTGGCTGGCACCGCCAGGACCAGCCAAGGACGTTTTTTTAATATGATTACTATTCCTATTTTCCATCCAAACAAGTGAAACTGAAAGCCTGTGCTAAGAGTAGGTACGACAATACTTCCACCGGCAGTTTCTAACCCAAGACCTCGCGGACAACTGCAAGCCAATAAGCTTCTTGCTCTTGCTATGATTGGCAAACAACAAACTACTGAAGGTTTTAACTATTGCAAGGTTGAGTTAAATCCAGGGGCAGTTTCGAGTTCAGCGACGGTTTCTATATTCAATAAGGGTGAGGTCAAAGACTCAACTCAACTTTATCCAATGTTATAACGAGGAGAGTCTTACGACTCGAAAATAGAGCTTGAGAAAACGGAATGCCTTAATTGTGCTTCCTGTGACCGAGCGAACTTTAGCCTCGGTTGGAATTAGGGGTATCTTATCAACTCAACTTTAATGATAGCTTCTGTACTGTACTTGTAGCTTCTTTCTATTAAGCGTAACTTTTATTTATTCAGTGACAAATTGGTCCTTAGGTGTAGGTGGAAAAGCCGCTTCCGAGATAGACCCACCACGCTGCTCCAATGCGGGTTGGCGGACTTAGATTGATAATGTTTCATTTATTAACGATCACTATCGGATGTTGATGAAAGTGACCGGGACGGCTTAAAGTGCTCTCCGAGGCACGGGGGTGTAACACCACCAATTTCCAGACTCCGGGCTTGGAATGAACTAAACATTTCACAGAAGAATGAAAAAGTTTAGAATATTCCTAAATAATATTCATTCTATAGAATATTCATCTCATTATATTCCAAACCAATCCGCTAAGGAGGGCGACAGAATAACATAAGCGTCAGTAACTCCACGGTTAAGAGGCCAGACTTAATGTTGTACTACTGACTGTTGTAGCGCCCTTCTAACACAGTATTTGCGACTAGCCACGACGGAATATACCATGCTCTACGGAGGCCGTTATAAATAATTAAAGTGAATAACCGCCTGTGACAGTGCTATGGCAAAACACAAGTCATGTCCTGAAATAACGGAAAATGAATATCTCAACCCCAGATGAACTGAATAACACATGATTAAAGCGAGAGTGCGGCGTATCAGATGTCAGTAAGACTTCAGTTGAGATAAAATTAGTTAGTTATTTTGAGTTGAGCGCATATGCTGCAAACTCATGTAACAACAACAGATTTGAGGAAACGTTCCATTTAGAGCCAGTTACCACTATTTACTATAACTCATGTAAGTGATGACGTACAGAATAAATAAGTAACCAAGTATTGTAAGGGTTAAGTAAACAAATGTAAAGATTTAATACTTAATGTGTTGCTTAAACTCGATAAGCGTATGTTATATCAGATGTCCGAAGACTACTGTCGGGGTAAAATTAGTAAGTACGTTATTTTGAGTAGAGGAATAAATAAGTAACCAAGTATTGCGAGGCTTAAGTAAACAAATGTAAAGATTTATTATTTAAAGTGTTGCTTAAACTCGATAAGCGTATGTTATATCAGACGTCCGAAGACTACTGTCGAGGTAAAATTAGTAAATACGTTATTTTGAGTATAGGAATAAATAAGTAACCAAGTACTGCGAGGGTTAAGTAAACAAATGTAAAGATTTATTACTTAAAGTGTTGCTTAAACTCGATAAGCGTATGTTATATCAGATGTCCGAAGACTACTGTCGAGGTAAAATTAGTAAGTACGTTAATTTGAGTATAGGAATAAATAAGTAACCAAGTATTGCGAGGGTTAAGTAAACAAATGTAAAGATTTATTACTTAAAGTGTTGCTTAAACTCGATAAGCGTATGTTATATCAGATGTCCGAAGACACTGTCGGGGTAAAATTAGTAAGTACGTTATTTTGAGTATAGGAATAAATAAGTAACTAAGTATTGCGAGGGTTAAGTAAACAAATGTAAAGATTTATTACTTAAAGTGTTGCTTAAACTCGATAAGCGTATGTTATATCAGATGTCCGAAGACTACTGTCGGAGTAAAATTAGTAAGTACGTTATTTTGAGTATAGGAATAAATAAGTAACCAAGTATTGCGAGGGCTAAGTAAACAAATATATAAAAATGTATTAATATATAAGTGTATTGTATAAGATGTTCCAAGATTGCTGTCAAGATAAAATTAGTTAGTTATTTTGAGTAGAGTGCTATGCAGCAAACTCATGTAACAGCAGATTTGAGGAAACGTTCCATTTACTGGCAGTTACCACTTTACTATAATTCACGTAACTGCTGACGTACGGAATATCTACTACGCAGTATACTGCAACTGTATTGCTGCATATTTTTAGTATAGCAGTGTTCACTATACTAAAAGCTATACTAAAAATATTTGTGATCCTATTATTTTGTGCATATTTTTTGTTATATTAAAATATTCCCAGACTGATCACATTTTGAACCTTTCTTGCCTTAGTTGAGTATACAAAATTAGCTTTCTTAACTTAAATTCAAATTCGACCGTATAAAGTACTTAGTCAAAATTAATCAGTTTATAATAATAACAAAAACAAATTGCTAACTGCCTCGTTGGTCTAGTGGTTAGCCTGTGTGGCTTCGATCACGAGGTCCTGGGTTCGATTCCTGGGTCGAGTCATGGAATAATTCTGAGCTTTGTCATTCTTCTATGAAATGTTCAGAACATTCCAAACCCGGAGTTTGGAAATTGGTGGTGCCGTGCCTCGGAGAGCACGTTAAGCCGTCAATCCCGATCACTATCATCAACATCTGATAGTGATCGTTAGTATATGAAACATTATCACCCTAAGCCCGCCAACCCGCATTGGAGCAGCGTGGTGGGTGTACGCTCCATATCCCTTCTCCTATAATGAGGGAGGTCTGGCCCTGTAGTGGGCCGTTAATAGGCTGATAATGATGAATGTCGCTTCATATTCAGTAAAGAATAACATTATAAAGTTTAATAAAAGTACAGTTTTTAAGTAGGTACATGGACTTAAAATCTCCCAAATCAATGCTTAGTAAAATTGTTCTGAAATATTTGTTTTATTGCAACGAGAATGAAATATTCTATTATTTATAGAGCTCCGCTCTTTTCGATGAGTCCATCCATATAAAAGGATTTACTTTTAATATTTTCTGTATAGTCCGTGACAAGAACACAAACTTTATTAAAAAGTAAAGCAAAACGTTGATAAAACAAACACTATTACGGGTGCATCTTCAAATGTTTAAAACTAATTCAGCTTCCATTTTAAGAAAACACTCGCGACGTGAAATGGGGTGACAGAAATAAACAGGAAATTTAAGTGGGCAGACATATTTGTTTAATGTGACAACGCGATTTCATCTGTTTATAAACGTCAGTATTTTCGTCGAGCGTCTCTAAAATGGGCTTCAAACTGAAACGTCTCATCTGTAAATTCAACCTGCAGTTGGAACGTAAATAGTAAACTCAGTTTTACTATAGTTGTATTGAGTAAGATAGTAGGAGAAGACTCTTTCTTAAACTTTAAAAGTAAAGAAAAACATCCAGCCGTTAAATTTATATAAAAATTTAGAAAACAATCCGAGATTTTGACGATAATCGTCAGTTTAAACTTTAACTAAGATGTGGTAATTGTTTGCCTGTAGTTGTCATATGGAACAATTTTATTATTAAAATTGTTCTGGGAGGGATTTGAAATAGGGCGATTGATAACACACGCATGCTCATGTATGATTACTGGATTGTTATAATTATTAATTTAAAATTATTTACAACTGTGCTTGTTATATGTTCTCTTCATCAATAGTTATTGTGCTAATATATTAATATTATGTATGTATTATTAAAGTACATTAATTAGGTTAAGAGAGAAATAAGCTGTGCTTAGAAAAGCCGACGAAGGCTCTCGGACGAAGAATGTCATTTCAGCCTGTAATTTAATGAATTAGTAAATACAAAATATAATATGTAACACAAAAAATACGAAAGAATAGTGTTAACATTAACACGTTAAAGTAGGTATCATAAAGTGATATTTTATTCAGATATTTTCTGAAGATAATACTTAATATTTCTATATTTATCAATGAAATTTAATATATTTCACGTAATACTAATTCCCCACAAAATTATGAAAAGTAATTTAAAAAAATCTTATTCATATTCCTATACTTAATAATCCCATCCCATTTCCCAAAAAGAATAAAAGTTTTTAGTGCAGCTGTGTTGAACATATGCACAGAAAGGAATACAGATAAAAAATTAAACGCTGCGTAAAAAAAACAAACATTGCACGTAATTACTACTTTCAAATGTTCTACAAACGATTTTGGGAAAAACGTGTTCGCTAGAGATGTGGTCTAGTACAAACATCGTATATCAATCAGCTAACATTGTGTTTTATTTTACTGACCCGCCATGTTTCATGGAACCCATTAAATTTTTACGACTATTCATTTCATTAAAAAAGAAACAAACGGATCGATCCTATGTTAACAGTAGCCATTTCATAGAAACCGTTATAAAATAACTGGTAGTCCGATGCGGTTTATTCAGATTAAAATTGATGAAAAAAAAATTAGATTCGCACCTATCTATTGGAGTGAAATATTGTGGTGATTTATTACAAAAAAATAGTGCATATTTTTTGGAAAGTTCAGTATCCAATATACTAACGGTGTAATCTAGTAAATCCGTTGCGGTACATTTTCCTTTTTCATTAAAAATATACAGATAGATATTTTGCTCAAATCATGCAACTAGTAATGAAAAAGCACATATTTTTTGGAAAATTAATCAATGAATGTACAATTACTGACAGTTCAATTAAGTATCATTTCCCTTGTTCATTTTAACATTTCATTTTTAAATAATCGGCATACTTTAATTTTTTTCTCAACAAGTTGCGTTATTACTTTCATTGTTAAATAAAATTATTATTATAAAAACAAAAAACCCGACTGCTTAGAAATTATGAACTGAAAAGAGAAAAACAAGGATCACTATATCTGTATAAAATTCTAAATACTTTGTGGTGCTGCAAACAGGGACAAAATATTTTAACCTGCGGGGAAAGAAAGATCTACCAAAACTACGTTTGTCCCCGCCTGCAGCAACATAAAGTATTTAGAATTTTATACAGATATAGTGATCCTTGTTTTTCTCTTTTCAGTTCATAATTTCTAAGCAGTCGGGTTTTTTGTTTTTATAATAATAATTTTATTTGAGACTTTTTAGTTTTAGTTTATGGTATAGAAATGAGACGGTACACTTAGTACACTTTTTGCCATTTTTTGTTAAAAAAGTTATATGAACATTATACGATATTTATATTTTTGAAATGGTCTTTTTAAGACCTTTCAATTGGTACCCATATTGCTAAGATAAGAGAAAAAAATACTCACGTCCCCCCTTTTTTCCCCCATTTACAGGCACCATTTTGAAAATTTATATAGCCTATGTCACTACCACAATTTTGACAAATTCAACGACACCTAACATGTCAAAATCCGTTGAGCCGTTTAGGCTGTAGCGCGTGCCGAAGAAATGGACATACATACATACATACATACATACATACATACATACATACATACATACATACATACATACGCTCGAAAAACATAACCCTCCTTCTGACGCAGTCGGGTAAAAATACTATAGTGGCTTACCTTCGATAACATTTTTTGTAATGTAATAGGTAAACGATAGAGAGACGAATATCTTAGCGTTCCATGGATTCACAATGCGGGTGCCAGGTCCATCGCGTGGCTGAGAAAAAAACTCCGAACAGAGCCCAAGACTTGTGACAAGGGTGTAGGTTTAAAAGAGAACTCTTAGTGTTCTCCCTGCCCAGTCAGATTCGGAAGGACCCTACTAGAGCAGCTTTGGACACTCGTTCCAATATGGAGCTTACTGCACTTCTAGTAAGGCCAAGTCTTTTAGCAGGTTACAGAGAAACTTCGCTGGTATCTCTCGCACCCACTTTTACCGCGTATAAACCAACCACATAGCCATTTTTATTTAGTTCATTAGTAAGGTCAAGGCTAATTTGAACTAATTCATGTATTTTTTGGGTATCATCAAGAGCTTTTTCGTATATTAATACAATTCGAGCGGGTTTTATTGATTAATGTATTCTTAAAACTTTACTTCTTCTGTTAAATCGTAGAATTAACTTCTGAGTTCTGTAAAAATTTCAACTAAGTATATTTCTAATAACGGAATAATTTAGAATCTCCTATGCGTACATTTTTTAGAAAAATAGCTACCCGTCGTTGCAATTTCTTCACCAAGGATTTTGTACTTCATAACATTTCATATATACGTATGGTATTATGATCACTTAACTGTGTATGAGATAATTATAATTTTCCAAAGCAAATATTCTTCCTCAGACATCGTGTATCGTATTGAAGGTAGATAACTATAAGTATGGCGTTTTGTATAAAAGCTGTCTCGCGTTTGAGAACTGACTGCAGGGTAGATGCTTTGATGCAGAGATGCATAAAAGCGCCGCTGTCATATTGCCATCGACATGCTTTGATAAAATATAAAGATTTATATATATTATTAGAAACATCATCAGAAGGGGTTAAAAGGCACGAGCAGGAAAACAACATTAACCAAAATATTAACACATTTTAATTACAAACTTTCTTAAATCAAATCAAAATGAAACAATATGACGGTAATCACATAATTTACTTAACTAGCATTACATTTTATTACACTTTAACTTTTAACAAAATTAACTGGCAGCATAACTGCACACAAAGAGAACACACAAAATAATAATCACTTCACCATTAGGGCTTTGCTTATATAACTGCCCGTAACCGTTACTTTACCAGTCTACCACAACGACACAAAACGGCACCTCTACAGTCTATGGTTCGCAATGCTGCCAACACGGCCTTCCTGATAGTGGGGCGTCCTCGACCCAGGCATCTCCGGAGACGTGACGGATCAGCGACACCAGTCACTGACGACTGCACCAGGAGCCGCACCATCAGCCTCTACTATAGAGGCCAGTAGAGCTCGAAATGTGTGACACCTGCATTGAGGGAGTTCAATGCACATTCGTCATCGTCACCGTGATCTGCGAATAACAATATGTTAGAAGGAGAACTAAATATCCTAGACGTTTTCACCACACTGCTCGACCATCCTTCTTTTATAAAAACTCTCAATCAATTCATACATCACACAACACACGTCATCTAAGATACTCTATCTTACAGGCTTCACCTCTGAGACGTCTCAAAATATTAAAAATAGGGCCCTGATACGTATCACTCTTTCCTTCTCGAAGTCCGGCCAACCGTCAGCAGCAAGCAAACGCCATCGTCTGCGTCTGTACCAGACGCCCACGACTACGTTTGTGTCTCCAAAATGGCTTTTTCCCACGCGAGTCCACGCGTTTCCCCGGCCAAGGGTACACCAGCTCACACCAGAACTGAAGGTCAACGCAATGTGCGTTTACCTGTCAGTGATAACCCTCTTATCACCAAACCCAACAGAGCCATGCTCCCGAAGGGTGTACCAATCCCTGTTATTTCAATCACAACTTATAACAACATCGATTGCCATTTGCCTAATAGAGCCTAACCAAGACTGATAGTGGTCAAGAATCTGATAAAAAGCCAAAGAGCTTAATAAAGGGCAGTAGAGCTTGATAGAGCTCATTAGAGAGCAACAGAGCTTGATAGAGGTGAGTAGAACTTTATAGAGCTCATAGAGCTAGGTAAGGAGCAATACAGCTCGATAAAGTGCAATAGAGCTCAACAGAGGGCAATAGAGCCTGATAGAGCTCAATAGAGTCTAATAGAGCTTGACCATTTTACTAAACCTTATGGCAACAAACAGTGAAACAAGCATGGTTTAATGTGATTGACATAACAACGATTGAGTGCCCGGAAACAACCTCAGGCCCAGCACGTTCCACCGAAGCATACACCGCGCCCATCAACCGCGCCACTGCTTGGGATGCGCTGTCAGCTAGCGCCAAACTTCGCGCTGCCGGCCGCGCCACGACGATGTGTGCGCCGCCGCCCGCACCGACACTGGTGCTGCCGTCACAGCAAGCCCCTTTAAGGCAGTACCGAGCACGCCTCTGCCAGCGTCGCTCTGCCTGGCTGCTATCGGGCATCTGTACAACACAAACAGAAACACATTATAGGTCAAAGAAACACACGTTCAACCATTGTCTTATGTCTCATAAGTTGAGCGCAAGGTTAGCCTAACTCAAGGTCAACACTGGGATCATTCCCCCTATTAATCAGTTGTTAAAACTGAAATGACTTCTATCACCAAGTCAACGCAACTTATTTACATATGGCATTCTTATAGGCACAGAGTTCCCTCAATTTAGCCTTTATTGTTAGGAAATTGAGTTTACTAACAATTGCAACAAGGTTAAGTTTCGTAAAAGCAGTTTGGAATCTTTAAGTAAGTAAGTGTTTCTCAACTCAGAATATCTACCCGATCACGGCAGATTATCTTTATGTCGAGAGGGACGGCTTATAATAAGACTGAGAAAATATCAGGCTCAGGACTGAAGACTCTACGTGCTCTTCAACTTCTAAGACACAAAGGTGATGTTGAAATTTTAACAAAAAAAATTCAAACTGATTTTTATTTTGTCTGACCCGGGACTTGAACCCTGGACGTTATTTTCACAATCCAAACTAGCTAACTACGGAACCGATGGAACAATGAACTGCCTCCCGCCAAAATAGATAAGTCACATACGTCAGGGGTCCTTGATCACCATTATGAGACTATGTACTCGGCTGTCACTGTGTCTACCAACAGACACCGCCGACGACACGGTTGACTGTGCTCTGCGTGAATCATTGCCATCTGCAAGTGAATAAAATTCATTACGCTACCACAGCTCTAAACATCCTGATGACACCAAATACATGGGGCTGGATTCAAATTGGTTACAGTGGGCAGGTACTCAAGACACCTACCCGTACGTTACTTTCGCTCTACCTATAGGAACTCAACGTGAGCTATCTCTAACAATAGACGAAGGCAACTAATTGTGAACCAAACATGATGTCACCATAAAAAATTACAGTTACTGCAAAAGCTGTGTGCGAACATAAAATTAAAAACCAACGTCTGTTTCTAATTTTTAAATTTAAAAATTCGAATCTTCGAAGGAACCACTACAGGTTTCTTTTATTTGGTTGAAAGTACCTTTAATCGATAAGGTGCACAATAAGTTAATCGATAAGGTTTTTAACTAATCAGTACCGTCTCTAGCTCGAATACGTTACACGTTGTAAAGCTGGGTCAGCTTTACACCTTATTGTGTTAAAACAATCTGTACTGACAAATTCATTAACAATATATGGGTGATATGTAATCTAAACAGAAATGTAATCTACAAGATGTAAAATTACAAAGCGTACAAAGCGTTTGTCAATATCGCAAGGACCTTTTTACTAATTCTTGCCCTATTCTTGAACTATACGTAAAGCTTGGACCAAACTTAAATCATTGACTAGTCAAACTACTCTCTTTTCAGCAAAGTGTACCTACTAATGAATTTACAACTGAATCGTTAGGGTAGAGACTAAAAGAATACAAGTTTTTTCCGTCTACAATTATTTAGTGTCCTAACTCGCACTCAAAATTCAAATTTATTTCTTTTAAATAGACTTCCAAAAAGTGCTTATAAATTGCAATGACGTACTTGGCTTTAAAAGAGATCTGCGGTATCAATGTATAGGAAGGCAGACTCAACTAGAAGAGTTGTAAATAACTCAACAGTTACTTTTTCATAGATATAATATGCCACGACTATTATAATTTTTTTTTTGACTAGAAGTTGGTTCTTGACTACTATCACAATTTATATTAAGTGATAATGCAATCTAAGATGGGGAGGGCTAACTTGTTAGGAGCAGGATGGAAATCCACACCCCTTTCGGTCTCTTACACGACATCGTACCGAAACGCTAAATTGCTTGGTGGTACGTCAAAGTATCAGAAGAGAAAGCAAAAATAAAACAATTAGTAGAAATATCATCGAATTAAAATCTTGACAAAATTATTTATGAATTTTCATAGTAATGCGAGCTACTTTTCAAATATTTTTTGTAGGATAAACTTTATTTCTTAGTGTAACTATTATTGTCAATATCTTTGATCCTATGCGAGTTGTAACGGAACAACTTAATCAGAATAGGCAGAATTAAAGGTTAAGCATAATAAAATTAAACGTTTACTCTCACCAAGGTACTGTACGACCAGCCACTAACAGGCCTGCCGCTATCGTCTCACAGCTGCGTCCAAGGTGCACCATCTGCCACCTCAGGCACGCAACACTGCCAGGAGTGCGCAGACCGTCACACCAAGCAGACATCTCGGCAATAAGTGCGCGATTACTGCCGTCGCAGCTTGCTGTCGCAGGAACGCAGATCACGCTGCCGTAAGCGCGTAGTCCACGTAGCATGCGCGGCCACTGGCCGGCAGTACACGCCGATACAAGACGTGCAGTACACGCTATTACAGGCGCGCCGTATGCGTCTCAGCAGGAGTGGCAGATGCACCACAGCAGGAGTGCCAGGTGTGCTTTAGCGGGAGCACTAGATGCTCTTCAGCAAGAACGCTGAAGCACCAGCACAGAAGCGACGAATGCGCCAGCATAGGCGCACGCACAGGGCACGCGCTTCAGTCGAGCGTGATGCATGCACCAGCACGCACTCCCCTTGCCACGGCACTATGAACTCCGCCGCAGCCTGGGACGCCTTTACATACGAGCCTGCTAACAGAAAAATGAACGCGACTACCACTGTCGCATATTATAGCAACAGTCGACAAAATAGCATTAGAAATTACACGTTTCTATTAAATGGTATCTTGTCTAGGCAGAGCACATAATTAGCGTATTTGTACTACTATGTGAAGAAAATCATGACTCTACTACGAAAACAGTTGTTAACTATTTAACAACAACGAGTTTAAGTTCAACTTTTAACTGCGTAGCAAGGTACCGACAAAAAGTAAACATAGCATGTACATTGCAAATTGATAACTCAATCGTTACCGTTCGGTCATGTCTGACTTCCGCTATCAATTCTTTGTAGTTAAAATTAACAAATGGGTATCTACGTATCGACAAAATATTGTTTTTTTTTTTTAAACATAGACATAGGTAGGTACTTTTCAAATTGATAATCGGATCGTTATAGCTCGGTCAGCCCTGACCTCAACTTATAGTTTTAATTTTTACTTCACAACTGTTATTTGTGGGTACTTTTATTAATAACTTTTTACTTTTCATTTAATAAGAAAACTATTTTTCTTACAATTAAATTCCAAATTCAACTTTACCGGAAAGACGAAATTGTCCAACAGACTCGCAACACCTCTCACAGTAAGGTGGTTGTGTTGAACAGGTGACTCTGATGTACAGAGGTGACACGGCTTTGTCTCCTCATCACATCCGAACAGGGCGCGCAAGACACACGCGGCAAAGTGACAGTTCTGTAACCTTTAAAAATCTATGTTAGAAAATGTTCCCATTACACTACACAGCGATGTAGGTAGGTACTTCTTAACCGACAGACTATAGTGGACATTGAGATCGTTACTTGATTTTATTTAAAAACAGTACTACTCAACGGAAAAACTTCAACGACGGTAAGAACAAGCGGGAAAACATTTCTACTTGATAGGTACACAAAACCTGTCCTTTGTTTTTTGCTGAATGAGCATAGTAACTAAGGTAAGTACTTAGTTAGTGTCATTGCGTTGAATAAAATATTTGCACACAACTATTTCAGACACTGATTACTACTACTGAAAATTACTGGCATAGTAACATGAAAGTGTTCTTTGTTCTTCAACTACCGACATTTGCAAAAAGTTTAACGTAATTAACTTTTCTTATTGCAATAACTCAAACAGTTAGATTACTCTTAATAGCGATTGACTTTTAATAAAATTATGAAATCGTACACAGAAATGTCGTCTTATGGAATTTGTTTCTTACCAGACATCGTAGTCAGCGTTACATACTTTTACTCCTGGTTACTTTCCGCCTGGACATGTCAGCGGCAACGAGCCATGATGCTTTCAGCATCGTGCTGAACTGTGCTAAACAGTAAGGTACTGCTAGCGCTGGTTGGTTCCAAACTTAGGCCCGCAGAGGCGTGCCAATATTGAACCAGACGTACATAAAATTACACTTCACTCGCGAAGCACTACTTTTAGGTTGTTTCATTTTGATTTATGTTAACGTTTTGTAGGCGTTAAGTCCTTTATCCCACTTCTGATATTAGAAACATCATCAGAAGGGGTTAAAAGGCACGAGCAGGAAAACAACATTAACCAAAATATTAACACATTTTAATTACAAACTTTCTTAAATCAAATCAAAATGAAACAATATGACGGTAATCACATAATTTACTTAACTAGCATTACATTTTATTACACTTTAACTTTTAACAAAATTAACTGGCAGCATAACTGCACACAAAGAGAACACACAAAATAATAATCACTTCACCATTAGGGCTTTGCTTATATAACTGCCCGTAACCGTTACTTTACCAGTCTACCACAACGACACAAAACGGCACCTCTACAGTCTATGGTTCGCAATGCTGCCAACAATATATATATAATTTCCCTGTTACAATGTTAGTTAGCGTACTCCTTCGAAACGGCTTTAGCGATTTTAACCAAATTTTGTATGCATGTTCAGCAGGTCTGAGAATCGGTTGCTTTCTAATTTTCATCTAATTTTTATATTTTATTTTTAATGCCGTGTTATGTTTGCCGGGTCAGCTAGTATATATATATAACTGAACTTTGTAGTACACTTCATAACTATTTGTCATGTCTGAGATGGAATTATTTCAAATATCCAAAGTATTTGAAATATATATCCTTTTGATGTAAAATTACCAATTTCTTTTTCATATGTTGAGTATTATCGAAAACTATTTGATAGTATAGTATTAGTGTTTTCCGGTCTAATGGGTTTGGTTGCCGTTGTAATTATAGGCTAACACCTGCGCCTTGGGTTAATGGACAAAGGGCGACACTTTGCAGGAAGTGTTCCTGCCATACCTTGTGAAATGTTGTTATACTGAAATAGGCGACGGCTTTCTATTAATGGCCAGAATTTGCTAAATTTTTAACAGACGAAAAAAAACGGAGGAGGTTCTCAACTCGACACGTATAGATATATATTTTTTTATGCGCATAACTTTTTACAGAGTTGTCCGATTTGATAATTCTTTTTTTTATTAGAAAGGGCATACTTCCAAGGTGGTCCCATTGTCATGTTAAGATCTGATGATGATATCCTGGGGAAATTTAAGGTACTCTTAAAATTTTGGAGGCACGCTTACAGCTATTTCGGTTTTTGTCACGGTATCGGTAGCTTTTTGGCTACTAGTGCCGTATAATATACTATGACTGTATATTACGAGTACGTTACGTGGCGATAAATCATTAAAAATAAGAAACAAACATTTTTAACAAAAAGTAGAACCGACTCAAAATGCATCTGTGACATTTAGTGGTTTTAATTTACTTAAGCATATTTAGGAGTCGGTGCCAGCCAAGGTTTCTACTTTAAGGACGTTACCTAGAACCCACAAACTGCTTTAATACGTAAAATAAATGTTCCTTAAACTTCGCTGGCACCGACTTCATAGATATGCTTAAGCAAATTAAAGCAACTAAATGACACAGTTATTTTTTACTTTTTAGTGCGTTTTGAGTCGGTTCTATTTTTTGTTAAAAATTTTGTTGATTTATTTTTTCATAGACAAAATGTCTGTTTTATGAGGACTTTGGTTAATTTATGATAACTCAGATTGGCTGAGAAATTAAACTATTACGGCATATCATTTAACTTGTATAGTCAATCATATTGACTCACACTCGTACACTTTTATTAAGTTGTAAAGTAGAATGATACATTACAAGTACATTACACTCAAGCATTGTATTTGCAAGGTCTAGAGGGATTTTATGGGTGGATGGAGACTAAGCTGGGATGTAAATTGGAAGTAACATTTTGTAACTAAAGGGAATTGTCTACGTCTACAGGACAATGGTCTTGCGTATGTTTGTTCGGCTTGGGTGGCCAAGCGGAGTGGGTTTAAACTATTTATTATGTTGGATATTACGTACTACATACCTATTACTAACAGATGTCAGGACTTAGTTTTTTACGATTTCGATAACTCAGTTTGCAAGTTTAGAAAATTATGTCTGGCATAACTGTAATGCAATGTATATATCTACTTATATTAAAAATATTATTCATTTATTTGCATTCCAATTTATACATATATGTCAAATTATTATACTATAAGTAGTATGTCAAATTGGAACCCTGTTAGGGGAACAGCAAATGGTTTAGGAGGGAGACGGCACCATATTATCATCTAAAAATTCGTCGACCGAGTAGTATGCTTTATTTAGCAAGTAAGTTTTGGCAGTTTTAATACATGCTATATCATTTTCAATTTTTTTTATTCTTTGTGGGAATTTATTATATATCTTTACCCACATTGACTTAGGGCCGGTACTATTTTGAGGTTTGATCCCTGTGGTTGTAAATGAAATTTGCGCGCTTGTCGTAAGTTATAACACCGCGGAATATCTGCTAGTTTTTTAAAGTTATTGGGCTGCTTAATGATTATTGAATTTATGTGTTGATTAGCGCAAAAATTGGTACAATTATAACAAATTAAAAAAAGTAAGTATGTATAATGTTTTACATATAATGATCTGCCTCACTTGTAGTGCTATAACCCTCTGTGGGAGCCTCGACACCATAGATTAAAGACAACTAGATGGAGCCCATAGCGTGTCCACTCGTGAGACAGCAAGACAGCCTTATTGACAAGACATGTCAACATTTAAAGTACATCATGAAACGTTACGTTTTAAAATATCGTAAAATACGAAATATTGCTTTATATAAGATAGCTTAGTAAACGCATAATACATGAAATTTGCTAAAAATAAGCTTTAAATCATCAATCAATGAAGTTTATGCCTACTTACGTATGAAACGTAATTCCTTCGATTTTCCGTTCGCTGCGACTTTTGTAGCCGAAAATACTACAACTCACCATAGCACGATAACGTTTAAATTAATATCGTAACCGCAAAGTTATATTATTTATCAGCAAATTTAATAAAAAGCTAATAATTGCTCAGATGTGTCCTTTGTTTGTCACAAACTCCAATCTTGACAAACAGTAAAAACGAACACGCTGAAAGGGACAAAAAAGAATCTTGTGTCACTTTCTAATAAAGGCCGAATAAAATAAGTCTGTCACGCTCTTGAACCTGCAGCCGCGTTATGACTCCATCTAGTAGTCTTTAATCTATGCTCGACACCCTGCATGGATTTTTACTACTCAACGTAGGCAATTTTATTATTCCTCTCTTGCATTTCCATCTCCAGCTTAAATCTTGCAAACAATCACTACCGTTACCATTATTAATTAAAATATAGGTAGTTTGTATAAGTTAGTTCTAAGCATCTCTTTGAAATTACAGATCGCCCACAACTTTATCAAAATACAAGAAAATTACTTCGAACTTGCAGAGATATCTTCATATAGAGTATAGTGATAATATAGTTCTTTAACATGTGTGGGTATCATAACATATCTAGTATATTATTATTACGTTAAACAACAATGTCTACGTATTAGTATTCACGTATTCGGTAAAGAACCGACAGTGAATCATTTGCACAATTCATAATACGTTATTAACTTAGGAACGTAACAATATCTACTGTTTTGAAAGGCCTTCATGTTGTTTTTGTCTAAAAATTCTTCTTTCTTCGACGATTTTTCAAGAGAACCTTGTTAGAATATCTTGTTTTATCTTTTGCTCTTGTTCTTTTTCAATACATCTTGGAATACATGTAGGTACATAATAATAAGTGAAAGCGGTTAGGTAACTTGTCTTTAAAAAAAATGGCGAGCAGAGCCCAATAATTGTGACATGGGTGAGGTACTTGTACTATTATGTATTTATATAAATAAATATTATAGGACAATTACACACATCGCTATATAGCCCCAAAGTAAGCGTAGGTAGCTTGTGTTATGAGTACTAAAACTAATAGATAAACACCCAGACACTGGAAAATATCCATGCTCATCACACATACATTTTTCCAGACGTGAGGATAGAACCCACAGCTCAGGACGCAGAAGCAGGATCACTACCCACTGCGCCACTCGGCCGTCGAATTTATTTATTACTAGCTGACCCGGCAAACGTTGTTTTGCATTAAAAATTTAAAAAAAATCGGCTACTATCTAATTTAGATGAAAATTAGATAGCAGCCGATTCTCAGACCTGCTGAATACGCATACAAAATTTGGTAAAAATCGGTAAAGCCGTTTCGGACGAGTACGGTAACTAACATTGTGACAGGGAAATTTTATATATTAGATTATTTATTTATGTGGACTTATTAAAAGAAGCTCATTAGTGTCGCGTCAGCATCCAACTTCTCCCCCCATACCTAGGAATTTTTTATTTATTCACTACAAGTTAGCCAACTGACATCACCTGATGTTAAATGTTGACGTAATCTAAGATGGAAGCGGCCTACCTTGTTAGGAGTAGGATGAACACCCTTTTCGGTTTCTACACGACATCGTACCGGAAGGCTAAATCGCTTGGCGGCCACGGCTGAAGCCTCCCAAAAGCCAGACCTGGACTAATTAAGAACATCACAATCGGCCTCGCGGGGAATCGAATCCAGGACCTCTGTTTTATAAATCCACCACGCATAACACTGCACCGCGGAATTCGCCAAGGGTTATTAATATAAATCTAATGTGATATTATGAGTCGACTTAAGCAAGGTATTTTCAAATAAGCTAGAGTTCGTCAAAGGTCATCCATTGCTGGTAGTTTGTGGTCACAACTGTTCTAAAGCATCCCATTATTAATTCTAGTCTGTCGCTGGTCTGTAGCTTGTCTGTCAGCGATTACTCATTTTGCGGTTGCGTCGAGTTGATCGTTGTCTTCTGAATAACAAGCAGAGTGGGTCGGTACAAATGTTTGGTTAGTGCGTAAACAGTTGATCTAAAAATACTGTTTCACTGAAGTTACTTAGATTGTGTTTTGACGGTCCTCGTGGTGAAGTGGTATGCGCGGTGGATTTATAAGACGGTGGTCCTGGGTGCGATTCCCGACAGGGCCGATTTAGATTTTCTAATTTTCTTTCATCTTAGATTGCATCGCCACTTATAATCAGGTGTGATTGCAGTCAAGGGCGAACTTGTAATGAATAAAAAAATAGATGTTATGTTCTATCAGAGATCGCTTGGTTGACCTGTTTGGTTCGATTATGATAAGAGATTTCTTTTCACCATCGTTAAACATCTTCAATTGTCAGTAGGAGGCTATAAGCTTATATGTGTCCTTCAAGAATGTAAGTATTTCAATTACGTTAGGGCATATAATTAAGAATCAAACGAACTTACCTTGTGAAGTTTGATATCTAATTATACGAGCGTCATGACTTAAGATTATTACATTTTATATGCAGAGTATGGTTGATAATGCTGTACAAATCAAACTTTTAAAGATTTAAATTCGATAAAAAAGTTGCTTTTTTGACTCATTAGTGACATTTCAGACTTTTGGCATACTTCAGAATTGATAAGTAGACGGAATTTTTTTTAATTTAGCAAATATAAATGAAGAATAGATATATAATATGCCCTAAACATACTAGTATGTTTAGGGCATATTATTCCCAATTCAACCTAAAGGTATTTAACCAATAAGTATTTTCCATGCAGGCATGCTACCTTAGACCTCGTCACTGCATTTCAAGGTAATAGAAGTCAAGCGCAAGCGTATTTATCCTAAAAAAAGTTATCGTCGGATTGTGATTGCGCAGTATTTTGATATTTTCTCGACTAAAATCTGAACTGTAATCGTGAACACAAAGAAACCGCAAGCGTAGCTGAACAAAACACTTTTATGATACATTGTATCTCGAACGGAAAAGCTGAAAGTTGCTAAGGGCCACCTTCTTAAGTTCTTTTTGGATTATCCCGTGTATAACAATAAATATCTTTTTATTCTTGTTTAATGACACGCAAAACGTAAGGGGAGGGTTGCCTTTGTTGCGTAGTTTGTGACCAGTGTTGTGGGAAATTCAGCCAAATTATCATAAAGCGGACACATGCGACTTTGCGTGAAATTCAGTTTTTATGGATGGAAATTTCTACGTCCGTTCAAAATTTTGATATGATACGGGTACCTTATTTGTCAAATTACAACGGATTTGACATTGGTTTCGCTCTGTCAGCATTTCATTATTTAATGCTAAATCCATTTGGTAGTGCATATATCATATCCATAATCAATGTAATATAACGTACAGAAAACCTTTTCCTTCTGTAGCCCTGGGATAGGTACGTCAATAGACGTATACTTATAGATAGAGAAAGAGACGTAACATCGACTATTAGCAGCGAAATTTATAATAATAGCGGTTAAAGAATGGAATTGCCGTTTTATTGTAATAGGTACTTCGAATTGACATAGAACCTTCATGGTTTAAGATTTTGAAGTGAAACTTTTTTCATACGGTACCATAGTAGTGTAGTTCTTGGTGTAGTTCTTCTTTTAAAAAATGTGCAACATTCGATTATCAACTTTCAGTTGTTTTTTCTTCAGCTTTGACAATAAAGATGGATACTTCGAAAATTCGTGTGATTTTTGAATACGAGTTCCAACGCGGAACTAACGCGGCAGAAACAGCTCGCAGTATTATAATGGGATGCTTTAGAATTTTTTGCAATTTCATAATTTAACCCCTGTCTTATTAGTACGATACGATACGGACTACGATAGGGAAAGTGATATTTTATGTGTCGCTGCTATTGGTAGACAATATTTCTTTCTCTACACGAGATATTTCTATTGATGCATCCTAAACATGCAGTTTTAGTTTAATTGGTATAAATATAAGAGACTATCACAAGCCGGTAGTTGAATTGTCTTTTACACGCATCAGTTCTTTGGCCTTCCTCTCCTTTTCGTCCTTCCATTTACATGGAATTTAAAAAGATATATTTATGCTCAGTTTAAGACGTCAACTGGCAACAATATTTATGTGTTTGTATTCAAATTTCATCCTCCTTGTCTCCGATACGGCCGGATGCGTGACAATCAAAACTGTCGGCGCGTTGCCAAAACGAGTTGGCGCCGCACTGCGGAGAATGACCTGACCCTTATATTATCACCATCACCTGCCAGCTATGCAATATGTAGGTATATGTACGCATTTTAATAAATGTAAATAAAAATTATTAAGTATTGAATCACTAGAGGAAGCCGCGTAGTTCTCGATCCCGTGGGAATTTCGGGATAAAATGTGGCCTATGTGTTATTCGGATATGTAAGCTATATTATTCTAAAGTTTTATCAAAACACATTCAGTACTTTTTGCGTGCTTATTACTTTAGCCTTTATAATATTAATAAGGATTTAGCCAAGACATGACAATTCTTATTCTTTGACATGCTCTAAATTATTCGTTTGTTTGTTAATTGAATTATTCATAGATCTACAAAACAATATAATTATGAGAGGTATAAATAAACTCGTTCATATATTAAAAAACGACAACCCTTTTACGCAGTTGGATAATAGAAATTTTTTAAATTTTTTGGTACTGAATACAAATAGTATCTAATTGTGAACGAGAAGAAGGTATAAATAGTATCTCAGTCCAGGCTACACTGCAGTTTGCAAATTAAAATTTCGTTTAAAAATTGTGCAAATATCTACGCTCAGAAACGACGTTTTTATTTTTATTTATAAAACTAAAAGGACTAAACGCACTGAACAATTAAGATGGAAGTTTTTGGTAAAACCGCTAAAAACGTTAATTTGAAATTGTTAATTTTTTTTAAGAGAATGAATACTGGGGCCAATATCTTTTACAAAAGTATCAACGTTTAGGAAAGTGTGTATTGTTGCCTAAAATGGTACTATGATCTGACATAAGTAAGTATTATTACTAAGTAAATGCTGTAAAACGACGTCTAGAAGTGATTTATGTACTCGAACTTTCGGAGTAAAAGAGACTGCCCCTACAGCTCTGTCATTATCATCATCATCAATACATCACTTTTCAATGGACCATGTAAAATCATTTTAGTAAATAATATATTGTCCATAACGTCACAAAAAGGCTCAACAAAACAAACCATATCACACTTAAGGACGTCATGGTACGTAATGTTGAAATATTATTAAGACATTAGTCTTGAAATGGTACCTAATTTGTCCTGGGTAAATTTTGAGAATAGTTATAATTTTTTGGACAAATAAAGGCTAAAGTAAGAAAGAATATCAAAACATTACTGGTATAAGCGCTGGTAAAGCCCGGGGCCTAATTCTCACAGTCAGAGACAGTCATTACGGTTCCGTTCGTTCGTCGAGCAAACAAAAGCGAGTGACAAATCGAAGACTAACTAAGGAATAGTTTGTGAGGCTGACTGTAAAATTGAAAAAGCAATTGTGAGAGACTCAAACAATGGACGTAGCGTCGCTGGGGAACGAGATTCCATATTCTTGGAAATCCATTCTTGTGATACTTACAGAAAATCAATAGTAGTCAACTTCTTATATTAAATTCTCGAAAGCTTGATTATTACGTGGATTGATATACCTAATGGTACGTCGATTGCAGATGAAAAAGTACGAGGTAACAAGAATGTACTGTTTCTTACTGTATTTTCGCATTACATGAATAATTTTGACCGCCTCTATGGCGCAGTGGTATGCGTGGTGGATTTGACCCCCCACTGGGCTGACTGAGGATTTCTTGATGGGTACAGGTCTGGCTAGTGGGAAGCTTACGCCGTGCCTATCAGCAAAGACGTAACGCCAAGCGATTTAGCGTTCCGGTACGATGTCGTGTAGAAACCGAAAGGCGTGTAGATTATCATCCTTTTCAACCTACTTCTAAGAAGTTAGCTCGCTTCCATTTAGATTGCATCATCACTTACCATCAAGTGAGATTGCAATCAAGGGCTAACTTGTAATAAATAAATAAAAATAATTTTATCATTTATCGATAGGTAAGTAGTTATTTCAAAACAATACTCCTACAGTATAAACGATCTTGCGTTGCATCTTTTATGCTTGTGCGTGCCAATCGTCGACATAAAGCCTTAAGCTCCCTTCACTTGAGGCAAGGGTACCTAAGAAAGGCTTACCTGGTATTGTATGGGTTTTATCTGCCAGCACCGCAGTCTCACAGCCCCCTTTGTCTACGTCTGCACCGAAATTGTATCAATTTCGCTTATGCACAGAGACTCGAGATATTCTGAGACTGTATGCTGTACTTGATTGAGTTTCTGATGGATACCCGTGATCCAAAATGTCAATAGCTCGACGATAAAGAGGCCGGATCAAAATCCTAGACATCACAGAATCGATTCCTGCTCTCGTTTCAGTATCGTTGTACCGAACACATGATGAAATGAATTTGCCATATTTTTCTTTATTTTTTCTATTGGTCGTATATTAAAAAAAATATATACCAAAGATTCTTTAACTGAATAAAATAGAATTAAAGGGTATTATCGGTGCTAATGAAAAATAGAGAATATTTATTTATTTTATTTTCTTAGGTCTGGGTTCGGTTCAGGTTCAGATTCTGTTCGTGGAATTAATACGCAATGTAATTAAATCAACATCATTATACACTGTGTAACTTCCGGATATTAAACCCATACACTAATATGGAATATAAGTTCCAATTTATTTTTTTCTAAGCAAACTATTATTCAAGATTAGAGTAGAGAGAGTAAATTAAAGCAACTAAATCACACAGTTATTTTTTAGTTTTTAGTGCGTTTTGAGTCGGTTCTACTTTTTGTTAAATTTTTTTTTTGTTATTCTTTGTTTATATGACATTAAAAACTAATACCAAAATTAGGTATATTCATAATACAAGTTCAAACCGACTGACCGTTCAAATTAAATAGTTATCATCTTCAGGGATTTCCTTGTGAGAGCACGGCAATAATAAGCAATTTATTCGTTCATGCAAAGAACACCGACGTACTCGTAGCACAGGCAGTTCTTTCAACCCACAAGGGGATTAGTTTCACTCGGATCGAATTAATACTGCAATACATTGTCGGAGCCGACTTGCAAAGAAACTAATAAGGTGATGACCTTGTATTTTACAACTTTTAACTGCATTTCATATGTTGCTGTAGGTATGTTTTTTATATGTTTTACTAGTAACGTACCTTCTCTCGTGTAGTTCCCGTTTCCGTGAGAATAATATAAAAATTAGCTTAATCACTACTTACGAGTATACCTAGCTATTGTATGCAAAAAAAAATTTAACATTTTTTTGCGCATTTGACATTTTAATATTTTTTTTTTAAATCGTAGTTTCTGATAGTAGATTAGCCGGATCAAACTGACAGACAAAAAATTCAAAAATTTACTTTTTCCTTTACATCGGATACACTTTTATATGCGTTTAGAGAAAAGTTATTAAGTTGAAGTTACAAACACAAACTTCATTTTATTTATTTGTATAGATAATAAATATATTAGCATAAAAAATATGAGTTCAAAGTGACTTATCAAAATGCACTTTACATAATTATGTTTTTTGCTGGTATAGGTATTCAAGATATGTCGTTTTAAGTCGGCGATATTTGACTGTTGATGAATGCCTGGATTCGGTGATTTTAGAGTTATCGAACCCAGTGTTAATGCATCCTTAATGAAAACATTATCGTTCATTAAAATATCAATGTAACAATTTTTATTCACTCATTTATTTATTGACAATTATTTTTAAAATTTGTAACGATGCTTATAAAATTTATAAAAAAATCCATTCCGCCTGCTGCGGGTCCAAGCAACCTGTGGTCAGGGCTCCAGAGTGAGGAACCTCCTCACAATACGCGCCGTTTCAAGAATGACTGCCGTCTGTATCCGACCCTTGATCCAACAATTAAGCGAAAGCTTTTTAAGATGTTCATCAAAGCTTTTCGCTATAAGACCGTTGACTGAAACGACTATAGGAACAATCATTGTTGAATCAACATTCCACATGACGGTAATCTCATGAGCAAGGTCCAAGTATTTTGATACTTTTTCCTTTTCAACTTTCACCAGATTATCGTCATGTGGAACAGTAATATCAACAATCATTGCACGGCGCGTTAATCGATCAATTATCACTATATCAGGTCTATTGGCTATAATATACCTATCAGTGATAATTGTTCGATCCCAGTAGAGCAACGCACTGCTATTTTCAAGAACTGACGCTGGGTCGTACCTCAAAAGTAACAATATTGTTAAGTTGACGAACTCCCGGACGGACGGTATGTGCAGTAGATTTATAAGACGGAGGTCTCGGTACTGATTCCCGGCGGAGCCGATTAAGATTTTCTGAATTGATCCAGGTCTGGCTGGTAGGAGGCTTCGGCCGTGGTGAGTTACTACCCTGCCGACAAAGACGTACGGTCAGGCGATTAAGCGTTCCGGATTTCATCGTGATCCTAACAAGTTTACCTGCTTCCATCTTACATTACATCATCACTTACCGTGATTGAAGACATTAACTTATAAAAAAAAACTTTACGTATATCGAAGCCAGTAAGACTTCTCCATCTTATTTATAATTCTAGATTGTAGGTATCTGGAGAAGTTTAAAAATAAAGTTACTAGACACCAAATTCTCCACAAAGACTATAAGTAATGTATACCAGCGCTACTAGTACCACAAAGTAATTTGATTAAAAATTTGTACAGAAGATTACTTCTTTTATCTGTGCTCATTCTCAAATCATAGATTGAAGCCAATACATCAATTATTCTAATCCAACGTAAAATACACGGCTATAATATTAATATCTTAATATATGCTTTCCATGAAATTGTCGATCTTATCAAAGGTGCGGACTGTATCTAGACTATATTCAGTATTCAGTATATATCTCGGCTGTTCAGTCAAAGGCTTAGAGCCTTAGACAGTTGAGGAGAGATTTCAGATTAATGGTGTTATGACAACAAAGGGTGCTCTCCGGGTGTTGAAGCTCCAATAATTCGAGATCGTGCGGCCGAGATATTTGAGAGCTAAATTGAGGTCATTTCTTGTTTAACTTCCTTCGATTTGAATGAGAGCCAATGAGATTCTAACGGAAATGGGGAGGCGGCCGATGAAAATTGGTGAATTAATTAACGTTTAAGTTTCTACCTGGTATCGTACTGAATTACTAAAAGTGAGTGTTTGCCGGCAGGCTAGCCCGCGCGTACCATGAAACTCTGCGGCATGCACAGCGATTCTGAGTATTAGATTTAGTACAAAAGCAGATAAGAACATACAACTTTTTGTTTTTTCCCAACTACCATCCAAATTAGTGGTCGCTGGTCGAGAACTTCAACTTCGGGGTTTTTTCGAAGGTGATGAGAGATATGAATGAGGATAGGGCGAATGTACCCATGACGACTCTCGAATGCCGTTTCGTCCAAGCAGATAGAAGTCTTTAATCAATATTTTTCCTATAAACATTTTCTAACTAAAATCTTAAATTCTACTTAAAGACAGACTGTGTTTCGACAATAGTATACTAAACCCTACCCAGAGTACATTTTATGTTATGCAAATGTATATCGGGGTTTTCGGGACGATACTAACTGATACAAAAAGGGTTTGGGCCTCGTCTGATTTCCGTCGCATCATTCTGTACAGTCAGGTGAATATTTGATAAGGTGGTGTAAAGATTTAGGGTAGCCAGTAAGAAATTTATTGTTGAGAAGATTTGCGCTAAGTTATCTTCTGGACGTTTTGTTTTAAAAACAAAGTTCAAGCTCCGTTTCCATGGCGAAAAGGAAGATGTCGCATCATTTTGTAGAGTTAGGTGAATATTTGATAAGGTGGTGTAAAGCTTAAGGGTAACCACAAAGAAGTTTACTCTTGAGGAGGTTAGAAATAAGTTACTGGGCGTTTATTAAAAATGACAAAAACTCAAACTTCGTTTCCGGAGCGAAACGGAACATTTTGCAGATTCTGGAAATTTATGAAAAATCGGTACATAATCCCATAAAGTATAAGTATTGTAATGTATTCTTTAATTTATATTCGTAACTAACCAATACTGCTCTTGCCTTTTCAAAACTAGGGAGATTTTAATCCACGTATTTCTAATCCTTGAAACTTTACTTTAAACTGGGTTTATTCTACCACTATGCTGTTATTTAATGAGTTTAATATCTATCTACAATCTCAAGTACCGACACTTATTATTGCCCGTAAAACACACCTAATTATATTTTTAGATCATGAGGTAGCTTCTAATTTAGTGTCTATAATGTCTATAAATGTTGTTTATTTTTTAACCGACGAAAAAAAACGGAGGAGGTTCCAGCACCGACTTCATAGATATGCTTCAGTAAATTAAAGCAACTAAATGACACAGTTATTTTTTACTTTTTAGTGCGTTTAGAGTCGGTTCTATTTTTTGTTAAAAATTTTTATGTATATTCTGCAGCAAAAAAAAAAATTTTAAGAAGCTTTTATTTATTTAACTCAACGTATGGTGACCCTACAAGGTTTGTTTCGGATATTTTCGTGATTTTATTTGATCGTCCGGGTTACATTTGTAATATGGTAAACCTCTGCGGACGATTTTGTTCTTTTCACATCCAATAAAATCTGATTTAGTATACGAGAATATTTTACAGCCTTTACGAAGGTTTTTCGTGATCTTGAAACTGAAGTGAAAAGGTAATGTTGGGAAATATGATATTAACTGTAGGTGCTGTGTAAAACTAACAGTATAGATCATTTTTGTTTGATGTGACTATACTTTGGCAAGTTTGTGTTTTATAAAAGGCAAAGTTGTAGGTAATAAAAAGATCTAAAACTTTTGTTCTTACACTTTTTTCACATAACCTCATAATTTATGTGAAAAATTCAAAAAACCAAGTTTTTCGTTTTTTATTTTTATCTTTTACAAAAAAATTTTTTTTTTAACGAAATTTTGTGAAAATTTACCTTTTTATGTCCCAAATACGCTGTAATTTATTTGATTAAAAATATTTATTTTTTCACCTTATTTTGAATGAATATCGAAAAAACACCCTAATTTTCAATCGAAAATTCACCCGTCAAAATATCAGCTTTTTTCAAAAAGTTGGTATGGTTTCTGTTTGTTGAAATCTCTACTTTCCGAAGGTGAAAAAATATATATATGTTACTATAGTAAACCTTCTCAGAAAAGGCAAAACCTAGGCTAACGGTTTTTACAGCTGCAATGAAAATGCAGGCGTAGATGCCTATTTATTACTATTTTAAGATAATGTAGGTCGCTCAGGTATATACCTGAGTGACCTACGAAACATTTTAGCCCACTAAAAGGTCACATTACAATGTCAACATAGAAAAGAGGAGACGGGGCTAGGCGGATCTGAGCTTTGTTGGGTCTACATACTTTTTTTTTAAGACTGAGAAATGTGTTTATGCAAAGATATAGGGCAGCTAACTTCTCAGAGGGTATGTAGGACTCATCGGCTGAGAACCAACCGGAATACCCGCTAAAACCAAGCGATGTTCCTTCCAATCGTCTGGTTATTGGGTGCCGGGAGCATCGTAAATCTTCCGTAACCTAATTAGCAGAGTCCACCGAGCCAGACCCTCAACTGGGCCTTAGTACATACCTGCTATTACGTAGCAGCAGTAAAAACCGTTAGCCTAGTTTTTGCCTTTTCTGAGAAGGTTTACTATGGTAACATATATATATTATTTCCCCATCGGAAAGTAGAGATTTTAACGAACAGAAAACACAATAATTTTTTGAAAAAAAAAATATATTTTGACGGACAATTTTTCGGTTGAAAATGAGGTTATTTTTTCGATATTCATTCAAAATAAGGTGTAAAAATAAATATTTCAAATCAAATTAATTATAGCGTGTTTGGGACATAAGAAGGCAAGGTTTCACCAAATTTTATGAAAATAAAACTTTATTTGTAAAAGATAAAAATATAAAAGCAAAAACTTGGTTTTTGTAGTTTTCACACAAATTTTGAGGTTATGTGAAAAAAGTGTAGAAACAAAAGTTTTAGATCTTTTTATTATCTACAACTTTGCCATTCAAGTCTTTTCCATAGGACTTTTAGTTTTGCCGGAATTCGAGAAAATCCGTTTTTTACCCCTAAACCCTCAACCCCTACCCCTTCCCGACCTCAAATCGCCCGTAATTTATTTTTCCTTTCATTTTTATGGCATTCTCTTCCTTTTGAAATGGGTTTCATCCTACTATGATTTTTTTTGGTTTTAAAAATTATCGACCCTGGACTATAGGTATTTGAAATACTTTTAGCTTCTTGAGAATTTTACAGCGAGGCTAATGTGTATAGTGCCCAATTTAAATAAATATTAATTTACGTTCCTTTCGATATTTATTTCGAATGGTCTTTTAAAATGACGTTCAACTACTTATATACTTGATAACGTGTGTGAGCATTAGGTACACTTGCGTTTCAATAACTCAAGCTTACGATTCGAAGTTTCAACAAGAACGAGTTTGATTCTTACAACTAATAAATTATTATCGAGTCATAGTTTATAACCTAAAAATGAAAATACCTATAATAGTGCGTATTACGTATAATATGCGTCGGTCGTGACGTTCTCGTCGTCGACGTCGAATAATCCTGAATCGGAATTAAAGTTGGAAGGAAAATAATTTAGTCTTAACTATTAAGAACTCGAGAAAATTCCTCCTACCGCTTACTTGATATGCGGTTTGCGAAGTTTAAATGACTTTAGTGTACGTATCACAAACTCGAGCGATTTGTCGAACTATCAAATTGTAGTAATTGGAATCTACTTTACAACATTTACTTATACAGATATTTACCGAATATTGTATATATTTATTGAATTTGCCTTCAAGAGACATGAGACCTTACTAGAGAAAATGCTTTGCAAAGAAACTTAAACGCATACATTATTTGTGTAGCCAATTACATTAGGTAAGTTTTCTTTACGAAATCCATTATTTTAAGAATTTCAAAATTATAAAAATTATTAGTTTTATCGCGAATTCAAATTTAAATACAAATATATAGCTGTTCCCAGCGCTTGCACCAGCGCAGATTTCGGCCCCTGTGGGTATCATGCAATCCGTTCTTATTGAGCGTCTGCATAGTGAAATGACTGACTATGCTAAACTTAAAGTCAAGCTAGTATGCTAATGAACTTCTAGAGGTTTCATAATGAGTCAATTTATGCTCGTAAGAATTAACAAAGTATCAATAAATATTTCAGTAAGTACTTTTTAAGCTATTGCATAGCTTCTATCGTGGGCCTTGAGCATGGAGACCGAATCCAGAAACTCCGTAATGAAAAATACCTAACACCCCCTGAATATCAGAAAACATAATATCAAAAGCACAATTTAGGCACCGACGTCATCGGGACCGTGGCCTAGCGTTAAGGCGCTCTAAGTGCGCGGATTGCCAGAAAGACGCGAGTTCGAATCCCGTCGGTTCCGCAATTTTTAAAAACTAAAAAGTCCGTTTAGTTTTTCCATCTATCGATAAATACCAGATCTTTTAATGACTTTTTGAAATATCACGCTTTAAAAAAAATGACTTTTTGAAATATCACGCTTGAAAAAAAAAAATTGCGGAACCGGGCACTTAGAGCGCCTTACCGCTAGGCCACGATCCCGATGATGTCGATAGGTAAACATAAGTTGATAAAAAATGCTATGCAATAGCTTTACCGCGGCAGTCTCCGAGTGCCACACTTTTTTTTTTTGTAAACTTTCCTATTTTCAGCTAACTTATCTTTCAATAATAATTAGCTGTAAATAGTTTTAGACCACCGAAGTAGTATCTTATTTTATCTTTAAAATTTTCCCTATAACCGTTTTCTAACTAATATCTTCCCTATTGTTCCCCTAAAGATACAATATAAACTATTGGCGCTACTCGCTATACAGAGAGTCCTAATGGACAAAGTTACGATCTAATCCCGTACAGCTCTGCGGTTAGGCCTTGATAATCGTTTTTTGTGCTACCGAGAACCGGACCACGGATTTTATTAGCAACCGAAATCTTATTTATATTGATTGCTGATGAAATTCTGCCCATACAATCACCTATTATCTCGATTCTATACGTTTATGTATTATGTATTACTGTTTTCTAGAATCGACTCGTAATATAACGATTGAGGTCAAGTAAAATAGTATAGTCTCTCGATCTAAAATGTTTATTTTATGATCGTTTGTAATGTCAATACTAAAAATTGTTTTTAATCACTAACTGAATATAGGACATAAGTTCGCAACAAACATCAGTAAATCAATTATAATAGCACTATTCAAGTCTTGATTTAGAATAAGACTATTGTTTCTTGTTCTTTTAGTGTAAATTAAAATTAATTGTTAAGTAGTGTTCATTCCTAAAGAATACCTATCAAGGAACGAGAACGAAGAACAATAATTGGAAGACACGCTTTAGTCACACACGAAAGAATACTATTTTTTCAGCTATTGTATAGCTTTTATCGCGGGCCTTGAGCGTGGAGACCGAATATAGAAATTCCGTAACGAAAAAACCTAACACCCCCTGAGTATCAAAAACATAATATGAAAAGCACAATTTCGGCATCGATGTCATCGGGGCACGTGGCTTAGCGGTAAGGCGCTCTAAGTGCCCGGATTGCCAAACAGTTCGAATCCCGTCGGTTCCAAAATTTTTTTTTTTCAAGCGTGATATTTCAAAAAGTCATTTTTTTTAACTTTTTTGCAATATCACGCTTAAAAAAAATTAAAAACAAGTTCATAAAAAATGCTATGCAATAGCTTTACTGCGGCAGTCTCCGAGTGCCACACGTCTTTTTATTACTTTAGGGTATTCCATACAATCGTTTAGAAGTTTGACCAACGAGATAATGCTCTATCTCTATTTTTGCTAAAAGAATTGCGGGATTGAGAACGAGATCATTCTCTCGTTCAATGTAAATGTGCCTTGCGACGACCTCCGTGGCGCAGTGGTACGCGCGGTGGATTTATAACACGGAGGTCCTGGGTTTGATTCCCGGCGGGGCAGATTGAGATTTTTCTTAATTTGTCTTGGTCTGGCTGGTGGAAGCTAGCTAGTTACCACCCTACCGACAAAGACGTACCGCCAAGCGATTTAACGTTCCGGTACGATGTTATGTAGAAACCGATAGGGGTGTGGATTTCATCCTACTCCTAACAAGTTAGCCCGCTTCAAGTCCGTGATAGCAGTCAAGCGCCAACTTGTAGTCGATAAAAATGAAAAAGTTTTTAAAATACGAAAGACGAAATTGAATTCGTTATTAGTTACGCATACTTATAAATTTAAAAAATAAAGTACTTTGCTACGTAAGAAGTTTTAGTCAAGTTTAGCAATATGCTAAAATGATTAAAGTTTGGTTCGGTCGCCACGTCATGAGTTATCGTCGGTTGTCCTCCTACACTTTCCTGACTCATCTATATGAATTTATCAATCCAAAAACCCTGACAGCTTAACCTACAAACGTTCTAGCGATATTGAACTTCTGAATTTAAAGTGAATATAGTGATTTATTCGTTACAGTATTGAATGGATATCTTAATTTGATTGGGATAAATCAAATTTATTTCAACTGCAATCTTATTAGTAGTAGTATTATAGTTAGTTGTGTCGGCAATCTTATTTTAAAAAGAAATATATTACTATTTTATTTACCATTTATTTAGTTAAAGATTGTTGATAAAATTTAGAGATATGGAAGGAGGTAGGTAACTGTAAAATAACTGCTACCAAAGCCTTCTGTAGTATTATCTGTTTACGACATGTGTTGCCTTGGAGATTTAAGAACGATTCGAGTGTCGCCTTTTGTGAACTAGTTGTATTAGTTCAGAAACTTTTACTTGTAGAACTTTTTCAATAGAAGAGTATTTTATAATAGAGCAGAACTGCTACTGTTCTGTTCAGTATGTCAATTAAAAAAATCAATCGTACAAACATCATGACGACTTAGTGGTGCAATGGTATGCGCAGTGGATTTATAAGACAGAGGTCCTGGGTTCGATTCCCGGCGGCGCAGATTGAGATTTTTCTTAATTTATCTTGGTCTGGCTGGTGGGAGGCTTTCGCCGTGGCTAGTTACAATCCTACCAACAAAGATGTATCGCCAAGCGATTTAGCGTTTCGGTACGATGTCGTGTAGAAACCAAAAGGGTGTGGAATTTCGCCCCTCTCCTAACAAGTTAGCCCGCTTCCATCTTAGACTGCATCATCACTTAACATTAGGTGTGATAGCAGTCAAGGGCCAACTTGTAGTCGATAAACAAAAATCATGTCGATCGGGACCACCTTTGGTTCGACCGTCACTCCAATACGACAAAATATCATTAGAGAAACTCCAATTTCTGTTACATCCACTTTGCAAACATTGTAAATCGATTTCAAAAGCTTAGTAGAATTTGGAGAATTGCTTTACTGATCTGAAGGGAATGGTTGCCAGTTTAGTTAAAGACACGTGAGGTTTAACACCTGCGTCTGAAGTTAGAAGTTGAAAATAAGCCGACACTTTTTAGGACATGGTCCCTACATGTTAACTACCTACTATCAGGTTAGCCATCTGCTTAATAATACTTACCTAAGTAGCATTTAAGTCGGATAACTAGGAACGCATCATCATTCATTCACGACGGCCGAGTGGCGTAGTGGGTAGTGACCCTGCTTCTGCGTCCTAGGCTGTGGGTTCGATTCCCACCTCTGGAAAATATTTGTGTGATGAGCATAGATATTTTTCATTGTCTGGGTGTTTATCTATATATTATAAGTATTTATGTATCATTTATATAAAAATATTCATCAGTTATCACAGTACCCATAACACAAGCTAACTAAGCTTACTTTGGGGCTATATAGCGATATCTGCAATTGTCCTATAATTTTTATCCAATTCAGATATATTGCTTGTTAAATAGGTATTACGTAAAATACAAGGAAACGTACTACTTTCACATGCACAAAGCAATTCTAATAAAAGACTCAACCAATTTCGATCCTTAAAGCAAAGGATAAAATAATTCCATGCATAGAAAATTGAATTCTTGCTTCAAAGCGATCTAATTTATCATAAAAAAAGAACATATTCGCTATTTATCATGCGCATTTAATTTATCTTTTAAAAATAGGTGATCGCAATAAAAACTATGGAATGGATAATAAAACTTGATGGTTCCATTAATTTTGTGATAAAAGATGCAACTAAGCGGAAAAAAATCAGACAAACGAGTCAGATAAGTTTAAGTAAGCGACTCGGCGACAAATTGCAACTGTCCTCGTAGTTACAGCTAGTGAAACGTTTTAAAAAGTTACGGGCAAGCTAGGACTGGCAACTAAAATGTCCCGTAACCGTGCTTAAAGCTTTTTTCAAGTCAAGTGAAACTGATTTTGCTTAGCTATTTGGCTAAACCATTGAATATTTTGTATAAATTAAGGATCATCCGAATTTTTCTTACATTATGATTACCATGCCTTGTTGGTATGGATCAATTTATAAGCCAAAAAATTAATAATTAATTACACCTCTAAACTTAGAACTTCAAAATTTTGTGATGTGACGTTATTTTAATGTACCTATTCTCTTGTCAATGTATTAAATGTATGTACTTGATAATGCAAACAAGATTGTCTTCCTCATGTGGGTAATATTCAATTATTGTAAGGAGGTGCAGCTATCTCTTTAAATTCAGCATTACTTTATTACAGTTAAGTGTTAATATGTTGCTGAGTAAAAAAATGGCCCTTTATTACAGAACCATTTACTTTCGAGTCCACTTTAATGTATTTAATTAATAATTTTTACTTTGACGTTAATATTAACTATTTTAAACATTTTTAAGTGAATCATTTTTCTAAAAAATATTGTTTAATTAGTTATGTATCCATCCTATTATTATCAAGAAAATCTTTATGATTATTTTATGGTATTGCATTTTACAAGATCAATATTTTCCGAGATTTCATAGCTTTCACTCGATCGTTTATTTTAGTCGCAGCAAAAAGTTTCAAGTCTTAAACAGCGGTCACTGTCAGAGCAAGGAGGTTAAAATAAAGATCCAACGCCAAATATAACTTTGGTAACGGGTGCGAATAAATTCAGAGTCATTTAATATGAGGCAAATATAAAGCTGTGACTTTCCCAACTGCAAACAAGAACAACTTCTACTGTTTAGTTACGAATACGTATGTTTTGGCATGTATGAGTATGATAACATTTTCTTCTATTCATGCCTCTCTCGGTAGAGCGTTCGTGATGCGTCTTCACTCTTTTCTAATGGTCGCCTTTTTTGTGCATTCATGTAATCGGAGGTTTGTCGGCCTTCGTAGTGCAGTGGTATGCGAAGAGGATTTATATTATTATACGGAGGTTCTAGGTTTGATTAACGGCTCGATCGATTAAGATTTTCTAGGTTGGTTCCAGGCTTCGGTTGTGGCCTCAAATCTGCCTTCGATAACTATTTCAATAAACTTGTAATCATAACGTCTAGATAAGTGACCAAACAAGCTGAGTATGTTTGAGAAGTACCGTAGAAGATAAATATGAGAACGGCATAGAGGATGAACAATAATACTTTGTACGAATTTAAATGTCGTCAAATAAAAGCGTGGGATTCTTGTTACGGTCGCTGCCAAATTCAGTTTTAAATTTTAAAACATGAAAGCCGTAAGCTTTTTGCAGGAACGCTACGGAATTGTATCGTAAAAATTGTTTTACAACTGGGGATGCCAGCCGTCTATACGCTCTTCCGGGACGTCTTGGATCAAGGATAAACTATCCCTCAGAGTTTTGGCACAATTTTGAGTTGCGCTTGCAATATTTTTTGGGAGGTATTATTTTATTTATTTTTCAATTCAAACAAACGCTGATATTTTAAAAAAGCTTTTTATAATCGTTATTATTTTGGAACGAGTAAAAAATATATAAATTAGGCAACATTTTAGGTATACGATAATAATTAACCACTATATTCCTCGTATCTTCTTGTTAAAACAAAACGTTCATTGATGTGATGTCACGTCCTTTTAAATTTTTTCGACCGTAATGTGATGTCAGTGAGACGTCATTTCCGGCCTATCCGATGTGTTGGTTGAAATTTTTTCCGCAGCACATAAAGCACTAACCTCTGTATTTAAGCACGCGACATAAAATTCTTACAAAGGAATGTATACCAACATAAAAAATATCCTATTTTTTATTTAAGTACAGAATAATGTATAAAAATTATTTTATTACTTGTCAAGGTCAAGACAATGCCCGTACCTGGTAATATTGGCATACGAATTTAGTTCCTTTATCGAAAGTTATTACCGGTGTTGCCAATAACAATAGATAAAAATATCAAATCAGTGTTGCTTCAATGAAATATTTTTTACCCAGTCATACAGTATGATACTCATGAATTAATGGTTTATTAGTTAACGAACTTGATGTCACTGCTATTATCCTTTGAGTTTTAGTTTCGTTGCTGGCTATCCTATCTGCAACTCATTCGGCAGTGTAAACGTAGTTTCACTGTGTAAATCCCAGTTGTAAGTTAAAACGCCGGCCCGTTCTTAGTTGTTTTTGTTTTGTTTGTTAGCCACAAACCGCGACACACTTGGCCCGCCACAGAACAGTTATAGCTGCACTTTGTGCTACAGCAACGAGTTTACGTCTACTGAAAAAAATAAATATTTACATTTTCTAGTTGGTAACAATAGAATGTATTTGTTTTTTTAAAAAGCAGCGTAGTTTTTGTGTAAACTGCTTGTACGACTAGACAATATCATCACGATCTAAAAATTCACTTTTCTATTTTTTTATATCGGACGATATTTGAGTGATGACGATGGCTAACTTATACTTATACACTTGCCTTTGACAATTACATGATAAATTCAATAAAATTAAAAGCTATTTAATGTAAAATAGTAAAATTAAGTTAAATATTTACTAATATTCAAATTCTATAAATAAATGAACGTCTGTATGTTTTCTCGAAATTGTAAATCCTGCACTTGAAATTTTAGTCGAGTATATATATATATATATACCTAGGGCATATGGTCCAGTTAGGTAGGTCCAATTTCGAGAAAGAGGTGAAACGCCGAATCCAACTCGGCTGGGCAGCGTTCGGGAAACTTCGTGACATCTTTTTGTCCAAAATTCCTCACGAACTGTACGAAGACGAGAGTCTTCGAACAGTGCGTGTTACCAGTGAGGACCTACGGACCCGAATCTTGGTCGCTAACTGCGGGCTTCATAAGAAGGCTCAGAGTCACTCAGCGGGCGATGGAAAGAGCAATGCTCGGAGTATCTCTGCGTGATCGAATCAGAAATGAGGAGATCCGCAAAAGAACCAAAGTAACCGATATAGCTCAGCGAGTCGCAGAACTGAAGTGGCAATGGGCGGGGCACGTTCGAACAGCTGATGGACGTTGGTGGTAGATTGGCGACCCGCACCGGAAAGCGCAGCGTTGGTCGACCCCCAACCAGGTGGACTGACGACATCAAACGTGTCGCAGGGAGCCGCTGGCAACAGGCGGCTCGGGATCGTTGTGTTTGGAAGTCCCTAAAAAAGGCCTATGTCCAACAGTGGACGTCTACAGGCTGGTAATGATGATGATATTTTCTCGACAATCCTCAGATGCGAATCTTTTGAAATTCAAATTATTGTACATATATATCAAATAGGATTTTTAACAAGTACTTTTGAAAACTCAAGTCTGTTAGTAAGAACCTAGTGACTCTGCCACCAGCACGAAAAGGCGATTCATAAAATAATAATAATATTTCTATTCCCTCCATCTTAGTGTATGCAAAGAGTGGAGTAGACCAGTGGGTGGTTTTACTACATTGTTTCAAGAACCGGTTAGATCTTTGCTCATTGTAATACTTAACAACCAAGTGATTTATAATACAAATATTATTATCTCCCGACAGTAGTTAAATAACGTGATACGATCTTACTTGCTTAATGATTAAATAATATTTATTTACGCCCATACTATTATAAAACCTCAATTGAAATAATGAGAACAAATATTCACTTACATAATATGTAATGCAGTTACGAAAATAAACCACTTATGGCTTTCCTGAACTATTCTAAATTACTAGATAATGAATTTCTAAATTACTTTGAATACTTCGTAACTAAGAATCTTGATCATTAAAGAATCCGGCATGATTGTAGTCAAACTAAGCCTTTTTGGTATAAAAACTAAGGTTTCGCTGGTAAGTTTATGTTTGTTAGATATTAGTTATGCTGTATGATTATAAGTTTGACAGTTTTTAACCCCCGACGCAAAAACGACGGGGTGTTATAAGTTTGATGTGTCTGTGTAAATGTATGTGTATATGTCTGTCTGTATCGTAACTCCAAAACGGATAATCCGATTTTAATGCGGTTTTTTTTTTGTTTGAAAGGTATATCAGTCGAGAGTGTTAGTTTGGTGGAAATCGGTTCAGGTCTTCAAGGTCATCAGGTCGTTTGTTAGGTGTGATAGAAATGTTACACGCTCAGTTTGCTTGAAAGCATGTGTGTGATCTGACATTTGAAACACTAATGTCTTCTGGAACCACTGAGTAGGTCTGATGATAAGACTAGAAGGTAGGAGACGTAACCCTGGTCTACCTTTTTAGTAAACCCATCGAGTTTGGGCTCGTTGAATTTGTCTTGACTGGTTCTTTTCATGTTTCTAATTTGGGTCGGGGATTTTTTAAATTTTAAATTTTTCACATATCTACTTACACTATTTCGAACTTAGCAAATTGGCGCCGCCTAAATTTCTAAAAATTTTCTTCTGCTCAAAAGAGTTATATATACCTAGTATGAGATTAGATCAACTAGAGTATGAAATGAGACTTCACAGGGTTTTAAAATTTAAGTAAGTTTTTAAAATTTAGTCCTCATTATAAAACAAACATAATGGCTTTCTCTGAACGACAGGCTGATTTAGGAACTTATGAATTGTCAAATCAATGTATATAGATTAAAAGAACCGACTGATCTGTTAAAGAAGATAATGAAATGCTTCGCGCGTGCTAATGTCGCCTTGTCTCACAGTAATGAGTGTAAACAAACGACCGCTTGTTATTGTTATGATTTATAATGTGACATTCTTATTGCTTTATTGCGCTCCTCAACGCCAGATTATGAAGATCGTTTGAAAGTAAGTAAAATTGTAATCAAATATTTAAAAGAAAACCTAGTGACAAAAATTGAGAAAAGGATGCTTAAATGGTTTGGGCAAGTAGAGACAATGTATGAAAGAAGATTAACAAAACATATTATGAGGCCAAAGCGAATTTTTTAGGCAAATTCAGGACATTTTAAAATACAGCCACGACAAGAGTACACTAAACCGACGAACTTGTTCAAAAGGATTAATTAGAGTGGAAGAAGCTAAGGAATTATGCAAGGAGTAGCAAATAGAAGGACGAAGTCTCTGCATACGTCTATCAGCATTTTATTGACCAACTACAGGGCTAAGTCTCTATGTTTATAGAAGAGTTAAGACTCACCACGCTGCTCCAAAAGTTGGCAGGCTCAAATAAAAACTACACGGCTCAGCATTTCATCTTATACTTAAATTGAACGTTACAGAGAAGATCATGCAAGTATGACTCCTGCGCAAATGTTCATAAGATACTTGTCTCGAAGACAATTAGATATATCGAAAACAGGTTTTTGACCTTTTATTAGGTACCTACATTCCACAATGCACCAGGAACCAAACTTCAATTAGATACTCGAACTTTTATTTCACTATATCCCTACTATTCAGTTTATGAATAAACTTTAATTTAATCTATCTGTAACCTCAAATTTTTGTTTCCCCTTATTTATTTTAATTCTTAAAGCACATAAGTAATGTCTGTTCGAGTAAAATATTTATTGCAACAAATAAAACACAAATACAATGCAGTAAAAAACAATGCCAGAGTTATAATAGCGTTTATATCTAGAGGCAGTAACATCTCACTGGCGATAGGTAAACAAAAGCCAAACAAAAAGGGCCGCAGCGAACAAAATAAAAGACTGAGATTCAGATGGACTTATTATGGGACCGGCGCGCGACCTACCGCGGCCGCACGATCCGAGCCAACGTACATTAATCTTTTAGGAAGCGGCCATACTTGACGTAACATCAGCTGAATGTGAGGCTACTGCTTCATTGGTCGATGTTTGTTGTTTCGGTTATGGATACTGAGGTCTAGCGTACTCAGGCTAAAAAAATAAGTTAAAAAAAGTAAGTCTGGATTCCATAATAACTAACATCAACGAGATGTTGATGTTATTATGGACTAAGTGATAAATTTTAATAATGGTCTGTCTAACTGAGGGTTATTATTACAGCTCTACTCTCGCTAAACTTCCATCAGCTTTGAACGCGAGGTGTATGGCTGTGAAGAGAACTCATTAATTTTGCAGTACAAGTTGTTACCAGCGACGTCATGATCCTACGCAGTTCAAATTGTTGCAACTTTTTCGAGTGCATCCCAGTAGTACCCCATACCGTAGTTCTATAGAACTGTTGGGATATTTTCCGTGCTGTCAAATTATGTCCCAATAGTTCTAATTCCAATATTTAAAAACCTCAATACCATTTTAAAGACGTTTTGTGCAATTTAAGCAAAGCTGTATTCGATATAGTATGTTTATAGATACTCTCAAATTTAAGTGGACATTTATTATTGCAATCAAAAGAGATTCCATATTATACTTATAAAAACTATAGATATTTTATACCTAACGTACAAACAAGATGTTGATATCGACATTTCTTTAATTTTGTCCCAGTAGCAAACACTAAGCGCTAATATGGTGTATCAACAGTTCTATAGAACTGAAATTAGGGGGTACTACTGGGATGCATCCACTTTTTTAGGAGAGGGAAGTTTGTGGCGCTAGTTAGATACCAATTTATTAAGTTTAAAATAATACATAAAACGTCTTGAAGCGTTTTCGAATTTCACAAGAAGAAGGTGCAAAGAACAACCAGTTCTAAATGCTTACAGCCATTCTGTATTGCTTTTTATATTGTTTTAGCTCACAGCATACTGCTTCGCCCAGAGACTATTAAAGAAAAAAGAAATAAACATTTACAACGATTAATTGCAATAATTGCTGTACATAACGACCCTGTACTTATAAAAGAACGTCGCGCGAAAATAAAACAACCACATCAAACGGACGAAGTTAGACTCGTCTACCAGTTTTGTTACTTTTACCGACTTCAAAAGCAGTCGTTCCTTGTGTATGTATGAGTGTATGATGTATTTATACTGTATTTATTATGTACCTTTGACGCACAATGTGACCGAATGCAAAAACGGCCTGGGAAAAAAAGGAGAAAGATAAATCATTGAATGACCATTATTTTCCGTATAGCTATGGATGGTTTTCACCCAAAGGCTGCCTGTGTTATTTTTAGAAAATTATCGATCGATTTTTAGACAATTTAAACAAAATATCATAATCATTATGCACTTATTTGATGGCAGATCTCCTTCTTTATAGTAAAAAGGATGTGGAGCTTTAGCCAAATAAAATAATTAGGTATACAAAATATAGATTGAACGAAATTAGTTATTAGCATAAGAAATGTTTACGCCGTTGCAAGGAATGCTTGTTGCCATCGTGTGATTTACAACAAAGTTGCTGCCAAAAATACTTTGAAAGTAAATAAAAAAAAATTGTTCTAACAAGTACAAGTATGTAAATCATCGAAGCGGAAGTCGACTCCGTTGGCACTGTTTTCTCCGGAGAGGAAAAGTGTATTTGTGCGCATTTTCTCTACACAGCGAGATTCAGAATTAAGATATAGATACGTTATCTATATTACAGGGTTGCGGACGGTAGAATGCAAAAACAAGTGACGCGAACTTTTATGGAACAGTTAAATTACCAATTAGTACAACATTGTAGAGTCGACATCCTCTAAGGAAGCTTTTGTCGGAGTGAGACGTAGTTAAAGAGATTTTTACGAATTATATGGAAAAGTTTATTCTTTTTAGAACATATTTTATATAGTATGTCTTTAAAGTTATATATTTTATTTTTTTTTTGTTTTTTGATAGGTCTGGTAGTTTTAAAAATGCGTTTCTCACTGGACAAGTACTTATACCTATTAATTATTTAAAATAAAAATTATTGTAAATAATGGTTTGCATAATTTCTTATTCGTCTTCAAAATAGACTTCAATAGGAACCTTTTGAATCATTACGGTCCGTTGACAATCCCAATGTTAACTTTATATCTCAAAATAACCTAATCTACCTATAAATTCATTTGGCCGAACAAAAATGATACAGGCGATTATACTCATTGTTAAACATGTTAATATAAAACTCCTTGCGGGGATCCCTCATAAATCTCATCAGCATAAAATCAAATAATCATCCAGATCTCGTCCTTAGGGATATTAATGACTGGAATAAAAACTCCAGTAAAAACTATTTAATCACCCTCCCGCCTAATGACGGTCTTCGAGCCAAAATTTTTACCGTGCCTACATTAACGTAATATTACGTGATTAGCCTTTTCTTTCCTTGATAATATAACCCCTAGCCTTTTCGTGGTAATAATAAAGGCTCATCCATACGTACGTCTTGATCCTACAAAATTAGGTTACTTACTCTTCGGCGTTTTTTATTATATTTGAGATTTATTTTCCAATTTTAGAAAGCTTTCGGGGATTTCGCTTCAATTACGAACCATCCGAGACAACGGGGAATTGGTTTGAGAATTCATAAGTGTATAGTCGTTTGAAACGTAAGTACTTCACTAAAAAAAATCAATTTGATTTTGTCTTACTTGGCTTAGTATATTCGGCAGTTGCTTTTATGCAACTTTTCAAGTTTACGTGAGTGTTAAACACACATTTAAACTAATTTTAAAGGACAAATAGAGGACTTTTTACCACAATGAGTATGGCATACGAGTATGTTCTCAAATTCTTCGCTTCCACAAATAGTAACAAAAGCGGATTTTTTATTTGGGAAATCCGATTTAAAAACCAACTATTAATGAACACACTTTTGAGCTCGGATGAAACCCGATAAAGCCTTTAAAATAGTTTCATAAATTCAAAAAATGTCCGCACGTACACATAACCATAATCTGTTGCTCGATTATTTACATATAAGGATTTTATAGGAAAAAGAAGAAATAAACTAAAATTTTTAACTAAGAAATTCGATAACAAAATTATGGTAGAACTCTATTACTAGAGTAGGTACCAGCTAATAATTTAGAATAAGTCATATGTAACTTAAAAATCTGTGTAAGTTGGACGTGCCATAACGCCAGTGTGAACAAATCTTCTCAATCCCAAAGCGACCTTCATTAGGACAACATCAGGTACAAAGTTTTTTCAACCCGGTCCAGTATCAGACAACCTTTATTATCTACTTATAATCGGCCCCTAACATTCTAATACCATGACTAGATTTTTATTACCGTGTCATTATCTTATGCTTTGTTTGAAATTAATAATAGCTTGGAGCTTAGCGTATCTACACACTAGCGGTTCGTTAACGCCGCAACAGTTTGTTGTATAAATGGGTAGAATTGGTGCATACTGAATGCTGGATTAGCCATAATATAACAGCTTTGTTGTAAAAGATCAAACATTGTTCAAATGTTGTATACGCGATATACTTACTGTATGATACATTTTAATTAAACAAAGTATAAAGACCCTTTTCCCTTTTTTTTGACCTTATCGGGCCTTATATGATTACCAAATCCAGTTAAGATAATGGATCCGTAGTAAATCGATCCTGTGGTAAAATTAACCAGCAATTTTTAAATAAAATTTACAGTTTTACACGAAGTGTTACTGCAGCGTTAAGTTTATAAGGTATAATTAGTAAGTGCAGTGAGAATTAGGTATACCAAAATCCAAGGGACGGGGGTTAAATCCATGCCTCTCAGTGCTGAATCAGGCCTCGTATTACGTAACTATGAAGCCGTGGTCGTTTATACATAAAATGTGCATAGTATTGCACGTGACTGTGTACATACTGTGTATTTGCCGTCGTTTTCCATCGCTAAATTAAATAAACGCTAGTGTGAAGATGCTTGCACAGTTGCTATGTAGGCAGGTAGGCCAATGTCAAGTTTTGCGGCTTCACTCTGTAAGTACCTATTTTGCATTGTACGCAGACTGTATTTAATGTGGTATAGGAAATCGTACAAAAACTAACCTTGCTCGCCTTTTGTAAGGTTGACAACTTTTTTTTTTTAAGTTTTTTACTCGCATTGCGTTGTTAATGTCTTCCTCTCTTTGCTATGTACCTAAATTTTGTATTACTAGTGTTAGTAATGATGACAGGTATGACTGTACCACAGGATTATGATATCTTAAATTAATGAAACTTTTAATTTTGGTATGGTTAAAAGTCAATTGATCCTGGCAAATCGCTATTCAATTATAATGCTGTGTATATATTGTTATCATTATAATTAACAACGAACAATGATGTTATTTGTATTGAATTATAACAATATCGTTGTGAACTTGCTTTTATTGTTAAACCGTAATTGATTTACAAGTTTTATTTGAACTTTCGTTCGTTTTAATATGACAAAAATATAGATGTCGAGGAAAATAATGATTTACTGTTACGCTTGAACGTAATAAAAGCAAACATTATATTATGTGAACATAATAAAAGCATAATCCTTCCCTTAGCATTCGCGGTAGACGGATAAAAACATAATGGGACTCACGGGACAGAGAAATGGTAAAAAGTTTAAAAGAACTGATATCAGAACTATGATAATTCCATTTTAGCATTTTCATTAGAAAAAGTACCACACGACTGCAGTCTCTGGGATTACCCGGCGACGTAGTTTTATCTATCTTAATATCTGCCTCAACGTGACCCCTGCCATCGAGATCCAGGGAATGGGCCCTCTGCGGCCATTATCTGCCCGGGGTAGGGGGTCCAGATCCTAAAGACAGCACGTTTCCTATAACTTCCGAGCGGTCTAGATAAGGCGAACTTCGCAAATTGCTACTATTCTCAAGTTCCGTCCGACGTCTTATGTGTAAAGTATAGTGGTGAATTTATCTACGGTGTTATATGAGTTGGAAGTACTTTTTAAAAGTATTTCGCTATGTTTTATTTTTACAAAAACTTTTATTTACTTTACTTTGTTATAACTCGTATGTATGAGTCAAATCTTGTGTATATTACATAAGATTAAATGAAAAATTGAATTTGATTGTGAAGCCAGGTTTATCCTTGCATTTTTTTATTCATATTATTTCATGTTGTATGTAGTTTTGATTTTTGTAGTGAAAAATTTTATTTCATTAACCGACGAAAAAAAACGGTGGAGGTTTTCAATTCGACAAGTATATATACGTAATATATATATATATATATATATATATATATAGATATATTATAGATATATATATATATATAGATTTCTGGGGAAATTGAAGGAACTGTTCAAATTTTGGAGGCACGCTTTGCGATTTCGGTTTTTGTCTCGTATCGAGCTTTTTGGCTACAATGCGTTAATATATTATGAGAGTATAGTACAAGTACGTTTTGTAGCGATAAATCACTAAAAGTAAGAAATGAAATTTTTTTACAAAAAATAGAACTGACTCAAAACGCACTAAAAAGTAAAAAATAACTTGTCATTTATATGTAAATAAATGACAAGTTATTTTTTTACTTTTTAGTGCGTTTTGAATCGGTTCTATTTTTGTTAAATTTTTTTTTGATTTTACTATTAATCTTAATTGTATTATAATGTTCTATGTTTAAATAAATACGGCTACAATGATCAATAGATAATAGAAAGATAGTACGGAAATAATTGCATTATGCGAGTAGGTATGTTAACGTTTAATCTTAACTTACCTAGAATCGAAAAAGTGCTTTGCTACTTCCTTAAATAAATGCTCCTCAAACCGACTTTATCTATATGCTTAAGTAAATTAAAGAAACTAATTGACGCAAAATTTTTTAGATATAATTTTCGTAGTAGGTTTACTTTATTATTAATATATACTAGTATATAAATAAGTATTTGCTATATTGACGTAATTATATTTTATTTTTAGTTCGTTTTTTTGACTTGTTGATTTTTTGCAAGTATATTTTTAAGTAATATTAAAATGTAAAATGCAAGGAAGTGAAGAGAGGTTAGATCTGCTCAGAACTCTTAAATAGTTTACTAACTGTATGCACATCAAAGAATATAAGACTTTGATTATGATAAAACGTTATTGTAATATGAAGTGTGAGCGTTAGAGGTGAAAGTGGAAAACTCTATAAAAGGCGGAGTTTCATGTCGCTCTTTAGAAAATCTGTTCGGCACTTAAGCTCTCGACCTGGTAACGATGTCATTCAGAGCTCAATATCCGGTGCGATAAATAGTTACGACTTTCGGAATGTTGGATGGCAAAAGGTATACTATCGGTACATGTATAAAGTATACTTTTCGTTACATATACAAGTGAATTCTCTATAAGAGGGTTAGAGTAAGGGTCGACGAAGTACCAACATACCTAATTTCCCGCTTTGCTGTTTATGATATAAAATTCTCTTGAAATTATTAATTTAAATATGATTACATCATAATATCATCCTCATCATCTTTATCAGACTATTAACGGCCCACTACAGGGCCAGACCTCCTTCCTTAAAGGAGAGGGGATATGGAGCGTAGACCCACCATGCTGCTCCAATGCGGGTTGGTGGGCTTAGGGTGATAATGTTTCATTTATTAACGATCACTGTCAGATGTTGATGATAGTGACCGACGGCTTAACGTGCTCTCCGAGGCAAGGGGGTGTAAAACCACCAACTTCCCGATTCTGGGCTTGGAAAGTACTGAACGTTTCATAGAAGAATGAAAAAGCTCATAACTATTGCGTGACCCGACCTAGGAATCGAACCCAGGTCCTCATGATCGAAGCCACATAGGCTAACCACTAGACCAACGAGGTAGGCAGAGGCAGAGGTAAGGGTCCTCTTATAAAGTCGCAAGGAATTTGTTAGAAGTAGATACTAACATAATCCAATTGCTAGATAAAACATACCACATCCCAGTATTGATGCCGGCTCTTTAATTGGGGAGTTATTTAGGCTTAAAGCTAGGTTTGGAATCGGTGAAATTACAGACACATAAGGCAGATCACTGACGTATGAGGTTGACGAAAGGCTGCGTTGTACTTGTAGGACATGGTCTGGGCGCCATCATTTGCGCCAGCATTGAGCAGAGATCAGCAGCAGAGCCAGCAGAGAGCATTGAGGAGTATGTGCGGGTTAAAACTGTGTGACAGAGTTAAAAATAGTGTGATAAGAGAAAAGTGTGGTGTAAAAGAGGATGTAGTGACTAAAATTGAGAAAGGGATGCTTAGATGGTTTGGACATGTAGAGAGAATGGATGAAAGAAGATTTACAAGGCGAGGGTGAATGGAAATGTTGGAAGGGGAAGGCCTAGGCGAATGTTCCTGGACCAAATTCAGGACATTTTAAATAATGGCCAGGTCAAGAGTACCCTAAACCGACGAACTTGTATGAAAGGATTAATGAGAGTGGAAGAAGCTAAGGAGGTATGCAAGGACCGTGGCAAATGGAGGGATGTGGTCTCTGCCTACCCCTATGGGAACAAGGCGTGATGTTATGTATGTATGTATGTATTTGCGCCATGCAGTACTTCTGCCTCAAAGCTTTGCTGTGTTTCTGAAGGGTACGTTTGCCAGTGTAGGTAACCACATGCACAATAGGCTAAATATCGATACATCAGATAATAGGCTAAATGTCGATGCACACAGCACTTTGTGAGACGTGATTCTTTTATGCCTGACCATATTTTGCTCTGTGTGACGATTTTTCATCATTATAAATTTCACATAAATAAACGTTCCAATAAATATATTGAGAATAAATCTATAACCCATTATTTAATATATTATCCATGTTTGTAATGAGAAAATTTCAATTATAAATTTGAACTAATAACCCCGAGGAAGTAAGTTATAGTAAGCACGTGTTCAAACGATGAGGGTCGTAGCTAACGGGAACGAATTTCTTCCCCTTGCCACTGATTAAATTTAACAAGATTATCCCTAACCAATTCCTGCTATTGATTTTTAATTTTGTATTAACCTAACCTGGTTAGATTGAACCTAGTTAGGTTAACCTGATGAAATAAATAATAGCTGAAATTGGTTAATTTTTCATTTTGTATGAGAGTATCGGACGATCTGGTGGTCATTTCAAGTAGGTAGGTACATCAAAACTAAGCCTACTAGAAAAAATAAAAATGACACAATCACACCGGAGTATAAGTCATCACTTACGCCATCGCGTAATCTAAGATAGTGGCAAGCTAATTTGTTAGTAGAATGAGACCCACACCCCTTTCGGTTTCTTATCGAAACGCTAATTTTGTTCGGTGGTACATCTTTGTCGGTAGGGCGGTAGCTAGCCGCGGCTGAAGCCGCCAACCACTACCTGGACCAATTCAGAAAATCTTAATCTCGGACCACCCAGGAATTGAACCCAGGACCTCTGTCTTATTAGTCCAATGCACATTGTGCATCTTACTGCTCCACGTCAAGTTGATTTGATTTTATGATTTGATCTGATTTACCAAGAGTCTGGCTCGTTCTCTTCTTCTATATCTTTTTTGGCTCTATTAGAAACTATAGTAATGAATGATGTTAGGCTTTTAACGGCAGCTTGAATCTCCTCTAAGTAAGTAAGATTGATGGCCAAAAAAAGGAATGCTTTATAATAAAAGTTTATACCTACAAAAAGCCTGATGATGATGTATTAAAGCTTATAAACATTAAAGTTTAATCGGCTCAAAGTTGTCTCTACACAAACAGGTATCCACAACTCATTAAAGAGCGCTTCATCTAAATACGTTTGCAGGAGATTATGCCGAGCTCAGGCAAACGACAGTCGACAATAAGTTACCACATTGCGACTAATATTCAGAACACCGGTAACGAGCAAAAGCCGGATTTCGGATCAGTTCAATACTGTCTGGGTTCTAGCCGTTGAGAAATATAAACATAGAGAAGGTTAAGCCGTCTATTAGTAGTTTAGGTTATAAACTTAAACTACTTTAACACATTATATTAGAAACTAGCGAACGCTCGCAAACGAGAAATTCTGTTTTGTTATAGTTCGACAAAAAGTAGTCTATGTTCATCTATTTAAATCGGTTCACTAGTTGAGTCGTGATTGAGTTGCAAATAGACAGAGTTACTTACGCATTTATCATATTACACAGATACCGTTAAAGATTCCAAATTTTGTTATCTATGTTTTTATTTAAAAAATATTTCACTGTTTGCTTTTTTAACTGACGAAAAAAAAACGGAGGAGGTTCTCAATTCGACACACACATATATATATATATATATATATATATATATATATATATATATATATATATATATATATATATATATATATATATGCTGTCTTGCCATGTAGCTTTCGTTCTAAAATAAGCTTCATTACACATACATAAATAATTTACATAAAATAATAATAACCTTGACATAGTATAAAAAAATTTAACAAAAAATAGAACCGACTCAAAACGCACTAAAAAGTAAGAAATAACTGTGTCATTTAGTTGCTTTAATTTACTTAAGCATATCTAGGAGTCGGTGCCAGCTAAGGTTTCTACTTTCAAGGACGTTACCTAGAACCCACAAACTGCTTTACTACGTAAAATAAATGTTCCTTAAACTTGGCTGGCACCGACTTCATAGATATGCTTAAATAAATTAAAGCAACTAAATGACACAGTTATTTTTTACTTTTTAGTGCATTTTGAGTCGGTTCTATTTTTTGTTAAAAAAATTTGAAAATAACTTTTTTGCACGAGACCTTTAAATCTATTAATGTTGTAAGTATAACTTGTCTTTTAAATAAAACTTATAAGACCTGCTAGTCATGTATTTTGAAAGAGGAATAAGTTAGTGTACATCAGTTACTTGATGAGAATTGAAGCTTTTTGTAAGGTAACGTACTCATAACACATGCTACTGGAAACTAAATCAAACTTAATACGAGATTAGGGATACATACCAACGCTAATAGCTTTAGCGGGACTTGTAATACCTCTCTGTACTCCGTGGTTTTATCTTTGATTATTATTAACTTAGCTTGTTCATATAACGGAGCAATATACACATAAAATGAATTTTTATACATATAAAAAAAATAAATAGACTTGCCTATTTAAAAATTATCTTGAATTATAATAACCGCTAAAATCAAATTTGAAATTAACATTCATAATTAACATGGTAGTATTAATTTTCCAGCAAATTTCCGGTGGAAATTTCACGTGATGAATGTATACATCTACTAAAATCAAAAATAGCTCTGTAATTTATATCGGTATTCAACCTGACGTGCATTTATTACATTCCTAAAATTACTGGTTAAATTCTGCTCCGTAAATCTGCTGGAATGTATGGTACAAGCTGTACTTCCTAAATCTATTTTCAAATTATTTCGAATTAATTGTTGCGTACTATCCCTTTCTTTGGGTATAACAGGATACATACAAATTAATCAGTTCACATGTGTTTGGCTATAATATGAAAAAATAGTTTTTACAATTGTACTGGTAATTTTTTTTGTCGAACACAGTTGGCCCCTGACTGCTATCGCACCTGATGTTAGGCGATGATGCAATCTAAGATGGAAGCGGGCTAACTTGTTAGGAGTTGGATGAAATTCACACCCCTTTCGGTTTCTACACGACATGGTACTGGAACGCTAAATCGCACACACGTCTCTGTCGGTAGGGTGGTAACTAGCCACGGCGAAAGCGTCCCACCAGCCAAAACATCTATTAGTAATTCTTATAAACTGATTTTTAATTCCACTTATATTTGTCAGAATAACAAAAGCTCTCGGACTACTATATCACGCTAACTAATCATGATAAGCCGACGGTCTAGGCAATATTATATAGAGATCCTAAGTTTACTAAGCTATGACGTAATATTCTGACATGGCCAGATGAAAACTTTCACGTCAAAGTTTTAATGACACAAAATTTAATGGTTCATCAGGAACTCTCATATAAATTTAAATTTTTATATTTGTGTTTCATTTAATTTACATTTACAGTAATTACTAATTACATTAGACCCGATGCACCTGTGGGAGATACCATTCCTAATATAAATGCAAATGGGAATGTTTCGTGTACCATTTAATTTAAACCAAAGGGAATATTTTAAAGGACAGGTAAATACGCACATTAGGAGAGCGTGAGAGAGATTGGGGTCAAATGGGCTTGGGAGATAAGCAGCTATATAAAACTGTACGTGTTCACGCGCCTATTTATAAAGTGGAATTTTAACCGGTTATGTTAGAAATGTTATAAATTTTGTGGGGGTGGTAATTTATGATGATTTAGTTCAACTGCGTCGTGATATACGCTATCCCACCCAATCTTAATTCTGAGTAAATTATGGATCAGTTAATTAAATTTTGGTCATCATTAGCTTATTTTACAGAGGTAGGGATCTCTCTACAGCAATGAAACTTATAACATTGTTAATGAAAATCAGTGATGATTAGATGTTAACGATAATGACCATTTAAAATATGGAGTGCAGTTTGCTATCATTATAGGATATTTTGGAGTTTAGACTACACTGGTTTAATGGCTGGCTCTGTGATTGGGTGAGGGTCATCACTATCGATAGTAGTCCTGTCGTCTTAAGCATAAAATAGTGTTTAAAGAACAAAAATTCCGACATAACCGAACCTTGGAAAGCTCGGGTTTATAAAGGAAGCTTTAAAAGTACCTATAGATCCCATTAATGCTACAAAAGTTATTCGAAGTCAAAGATCAAAATTTGATACATTTTGGATATTTTTGGAAAACGGTTAGGTAGTTTTATCAAAAAATTATCTGAGACAAAGTTGTACAATGGTCTATTGAAGTTTTCTTTCACTTACTCGCCAAGGCGCGGGAGTGTAAGTAACTCCATCCTTACCGAATCTGTAAGGATTCCGTTTTTTGTCATTTGGCTACGGAACCCTAAAATTGAGCATATAAATTGTGACATTTGATGAAAATAATTGGATAGCCCAGATGTTCAAAGCCAAAGGAAAATAGGATTCCATTCTGTAAAGCGAGGATTGCAATTATGTTCCAAAAGAGGCACGCTAACGTAGCTACTGGTTGTAAGCCGGAAAGGTCATTATTGGCCCCGACACTTGGGCCGGGGTCTAAACAAGTCAAAGCTAGCTGGCGACTCGAATTAGAGCTCCGGGACATTTCTGAATTGAAGTCTGAAATCTCTTTGCGTAAATATGGCCTATTTGTCTTTGTTATGGTCTATTTAGCATTGTATTTGTTTTAAAACGGTACTGTGGATACAAGAGAAAAGATTAAGATTAAAGATTAATTGACAAAGATTAAAGGGCTTCGAATATTAGTGGCCATTTTAGTATATTAATAAAAAACAATTCACATTCTAGATCAATCTATATCGATAGATATACTAGAACTAGATACTAGGTCAATATATGTATAAGTTAAACTTAGTAAATATGTATACTACCTACATAATTTAACCTAGAAAAAAATATATTCGATTTTCAGTAATTTAATAAACAAGGTACAAGGAAAGGAGCAAAATCTACCACTGTGGTATGGATACCATAATAGTTTAGAATGTGTTATAAATGCAAATTAAACGAGTAAATTTCTCAAATACGAGTAAATGTGTAAAATTGTCAACATAACATTTGTAACGATGTCTTTTTGTGCATCTATAATAAACAGTTAAAATTATTAATTATTGTATTAAAATTTAATACATTTTCGCACACACATGGTGTTGTATTTGGTACAAAGTGATTGGACATAATATTGTAATTAAAAGATTGTTTATTAAATCTTTTCAAAAAGTGAAAGACTGTAAATTGTAATTGTCAAAGATTAAATCAATAAAGCTGCTGCAATGCCGTATCAGTGAAGTTAACGGTATACAGTCCACTTCCGCGTCTCAGCTCTCCGGTCGACATTGTGAGTGCCTTTATGGAATCTTGCCAGCGAGGCAAGGTCACGGGCCGTGCTTCAAGATAGACTTGTTTTGAGGTGCAACTGCGGTTTTCTTTTCACTTGTTTTTATTTTCGTAAACATTTTACACAATTACCTTTTGTTTATCTAGATTTTACAGTTTGTTTTTTTTATTATTTAGTTTAGTTCAGTGGTATGGAGATTCTGCGTTCGATTCCTTTGCTGCGCTGATTAGTATATTGAAGTTTGTTTGGTGGTTTTGGACGTGACTGGTAAAGAAGTACCGCCAAATGATTTAGAGTTCTAGTAAGTCGGGTAGAAACCGAAAAGGGTGTGGTTTTATCGTAGGTACACCTAACAAGTTTATTCGCTACCATATTAGACTTATTCATTACTTAACATTAGGTATGATTAATGTCAAAGGCAAACTTGTAGTGGAATAAAAAAATTTGATTATTTGTACCCAAGGTGTTCTGAAAAGTCCACCTTAGAGGAGCGTGGTAGGTATTGTCACTTTTATCCCCTGTGTTATTTAGAAGGGTGCCCTGGCTCGGACGTCAAAAATAGACCGATAGTTATAATTTTAAAGCTCAATTAAAACACGTAGTTAGGTACCGGAATGTGGCTTTATAGCGAGGTTATACAGATAAGCGTACAATCCAATTTACAAATGCATTTTGTGTTTGATATATTGTGATTGACTTCCCAATCGGCAGTTATGAAATTGTGCTGTTACACATGCGGTGCAATAGTACATGGTTAATATGTTAGAAACGTATGGTCTTGAGGTACGAGTTCTGGATCGGGGTATGAAAATATTGTTTTTTTTTCGTAGAAGAATTCAGTGATAACCTATTCCTTGTACACCCAAAACACGTTAAACAGTTTCGGTAATGACCGGAACTGACAGTTTTAGTTTTGTCACTGTAGATAATGATCTATAGTGACAAATTTATTTATTTATTTATTTATTAAGGAAAACCAAGTGCTGATATATTATTTCTAGTCCATTGAATATATATATCGAGCTTTAGTTAATGCTCAGCTTACAACAGGTCTTCAGAACATGCATAATAAATTTTAAATTAAGATGTCATAATTACAATGTCATAAATATATTAGTCTAACTACAACACTTATGTCTAAAAAAAATGTGTCAATTGTTAAACAAATATAATAATAATAATAAATAAAATGTCAGTTACTAATACTAAAAATGTCAATAATTTTTTACCCGACTGCGTCAGAAGGAGGGTTATGTTTTTCGAGCGTATGTATGTATGTATGTATGTATGTATGTATGTATGTATGTATGTCCATTTCTTCGGCACGCGCTACAGCCTAAACGGCTGAACGGATTTTGACATGTGAGGTGTCGTTAAATTTGTCAAAATTGTGGTAATGACATAGGCTATATAAATTTTCAAAATGGCGGCTGTAAATGGGAGAAAGAAGGGGGGATGTGTGTATTTTTTCTTTTATCTTAGCAATATGGGTACCGATTGAAAGGTCGTAAAAAGACCATTTCAAAAATGTGAATATCATATCATGTTCTTATTACTTTTTTAACAAAAAATGGCAAAAAGTGTACTAAGTGTACCGTCTCATTTCTATACCATAAACTAAAACTAAAAAGTCACAAATAAAATTATTATTATAAAAACAAAAAACCCGACTGCTTAGAAGTTATGAACTGAAAAGAGAAAAACAAGGATCACTATATCTGTATAAAATTCTAAATACTTTATGGTGCTGCAGGCGGGGACAAACGTAGTTTTGGTAGATCTTTCTTTCTCCGCAGGCTAAAGTATTTTGTCCCTATTTTGCAACACCATAAAGTATTTAGAATTTTATACAGATATAGTGATCCTTGTTTTTCTCTTTTCAGTTCATAACTTCTAAGCAGTCGGGTTTTTTGTTTTTATAATAATAATTTTATCTCCTAAAGTCATAAAATTTGTTATGGAATCAATCGACATCCTTACACTTAGCCACAAGATTATTATAAATGTCAGATATTCTTGGTAAAGGACAAATAGTGACAATCTCTGCCTTTATAGAAAAAAGGTTTTAATGATAATAAAGAATATCATGTAGTAATATTTTTCTTTACGTCACACACTTCGCAGAGAAGTCATAGCTGTCTAACCAACCAAGCCTTTTTCTTAAACTTTTTTCTAGTATACCTATTAGTGAAGAGAAACATTCAGAAATTGCTCTGAATGCATGCCAGTCAGCTTCCAGCATGTTGACTCTATAACGAAACTTGGCGTTATAACAAAAAGTGCGAGGCTCGCTATTGTCTTTATCTTTCTCTATTTAATACGATAGTTAGATAGAGAGATATAAAGTCGAAGTCGAAACTCGCACTGGTGAGTCGGTACAGAACCGACATACTGGATACCTACCATCAACTATAATAGCGACCCAACTGTAGACCAAAACCGACCACAGCAGACCAAAACCGACAGCTGACGTTATTACGTAATAATAACCTAAACCGCAATTCAGTTTAGATCTACAGTTGAGTCGTTATTATTGTTGATGGTAGGTATGCTGGTGGATCAATGGTGACATACCGCGCGAAAAAATAAAAGAAAAGGAAACACTGTCTAATATAACATTATTATGAAAAAGTGCGTGTTCTCGTAAAATCATACAAAGTAACTTTAAGCGCAATATTCCCGCACATTACAGCGGCAATATGAATCGTATTTCGGTCGGAACGATTTAGCCACGCAATGTAAGCAATAAAAACCACGTGCGTCGCCTTTATGATGTTGCGAAATTAAACTATTAGGCACTATCCTTATTTTGGCAGTGAAAACTATTTGTAATATTGGGCGTAGCAACTTATTGTTGTAATAAAATTTGAGTGTTTTAAGTAATACCTACTGAAATTTTACTCAATTTGTCTTTCAAGGCTTTACTTAAGAAAGTGCGTCTATAAAAATTAATTTCAAATGTAACTGTATAGAGAGTGATTTTTCAGTATTTTTTTTTAATTTTTAACACACCATAGTGTTACTCTCTATTTTTTTTCAGTCATACAAGCCGCATTTTGACGGCCTCCGCGCTGCAGTGATATGCACAGTGTACTTACAAAACTGAAGTCCTGGGTTCGATTCCCGGTTGGGCTAGTTAAGAATTTATTCGCCGCGGTTACTACTTGAAGTATTGCCAAGCGACTTAGCGTTTCGTTACTATATCGTGCAGAAATTGAAAGGGGTGTGGAGTTCATCCTATAGCTAACAAGTTAGCCCGCTTCCATCTTAGATTGCATCAGGTGTGATTGCAATCAAGGGTTAACTTGTAATGAATAAAAATCCTATAAATTTACTATTTTATTATGGAAGACGTTGCTGCATAGACTTAAGTATCCATTACATTACTTAAGTAGGTGCTAACCGCAAGTATCAGTCACCAAGAGATAATTCAATTGTTCAATTCAACATTTGCGGTTAGTCCCATAGTTTGATGGGTCAGTAACCTTTATAATGTAATAAATCACAAATATAACAATTGTTTAATGATCTGTGACCTTACTCAAGGCTAAAAGGCTAACAACAGGTACGGAAAGCGGTAACATTAATACTTGATATCATTTTAACATTCGCGGCTAAACAGATTTGATGGTTTTACAATGTCAATGACCTTTAGTTCATTGACTGCAGTGATATTATAATACATAATTTTGCGTTTGTTACTCCAAACGGTTAACCCATGGTAATGTTGGCCGGATTATATATTTTGGTTAATGCATTCATATTGTTAACTGCATTAACTTGTGCTCCAAACTAAATTACTAATGAACCAATGGTATTTGAGTTATATTAGCTTTGAAAAATATAGCACTATATTGTTTTCTTTTTAACCGACTTCAAAAAAAGGAGGTTATCAATTCGATCCGTATGTATGTAATATTTCCAGAACTGCCCAGTTGTCGCATATGTTAGTAGTTTTTCGGATAGGGAATTTTTATACTTTAATTTACTTATTTAATTAACTGTAAGCTTTCTACTTTAAAGACGATACCTAATTCACACAAAGTGCTTAGCTACTTTGATAAATAAACTTTCCTTAAACTTGGATGGCACCGAGTTTATAGATATGGTTAAGTAAATTAAAGTAACTAAATGACGATGATGGTTTAATTTTTTATTAATTTTTTGTTCGGTTATTAATCAGTCTATATATATATATATATATATATATATATATATATATATATATACATTATTTATTATTTATTTAAATATAATTTTAGACTTTTTTTATTATATTAACTTTCCCTGACTACGGCCATGTTAAATAACTACTAATAAACAAATAATATTTGTTGAGTTATAAGTTATATGTTTTCTTTTGCTAAAAATATGTTATTAGTTTAATATAAGCTATATATTCGTGTATTTGCGTGGTCCAGTTTATTCAAATAGTAGATTTTGTCGATAAATAAAACTCTTGGCACCTGTTTTTAACTCCCAGTAAAGAGTTTAAACAAACAATAGCAGTACGCAACGTTGGCTTTGCAGACATTACAGATTTAGCGTATTATTTATTTAGACTGGCCACAATTTCATAGCTAGCCGGGAGGGAGTGAATAAAATCAATCCAGCTAACTTGCTGTGACCCAGATCTGATACACGTGCGGGTCGTAAATTAGAATCACTTGGCTATATCGTTTTAACAACTCGTCTGGATCTAGGGGTTAGTTTAAATTCGTTTTATGTTGAATTAAAGCAGGCGTTTCTTTGCAAAAGTTTATTATGAATAATATTTTTTTTGGTGGTTTTCGTAAAAAAGGCAGTCGACAATAATTCTCTATCAATATAATGACTCTACGAAGCTTATTTGCAATTTATTTCATAATAATTATTAATTTTTGTGGTTTTTCGTTAAAAGACGGTGCGAGAAGAAACAGTATTACAAAATATATAAAAAATACCATTATAAAAGATACGTTTGTTGTCCATGGTAATAAATTAGAATGGAAAATAAACATAATAATCTGTAACATTGTAATTATTAATAAAATTAATTATAATTTGTTTTATTAATAAACCCAAGTTTAAAAGTCAATTTTCCTAAAATTATATTAGGTCTGAAGTATGTTATTAATTAACTTGTTTTCGAGTTTATGACAATGTTTGAGTTAATGTTTATTTTCATTGAGTGCTGGTTTCCTGCATTACTTTAAAATATTTATGTAGTAAAGTAGATATAGGATATCGTTAATTTGACTTTTAGTCAAAAAAGTTAATATTTTTAAAAAGTATAACTACATTTGCTTGGTTTTGAGACTCTCGTCATCACCAAAAATTTTATCGACATCTAAACTGATTCATGTGTCCACCAATATGCTGGTGCTTATTCAGCCCAATAAATAAGCCTTGCTTTTTAAAAGGGAAATAGCGCCAGTGTATTGGGCACCTTGCCTTTGGGAGAAACAATCAGATGCCTTATTCTTCTTGTAAATAAATTTGACTTTTAGTCAAAAAAGTTAGTTTGAATTTTTTTACAGTTAAATTTAAGGACTGCTACTATTTCAAGCCACTTAAAACAAAATATCATCATCATCATTATCAGCCTATTAACGGCCCACGACAGGGCCAGGCCTCCCTCATTATAGGAGAAAGGATAAAGAGCGTACACCCATCACGCTGCTTAAATGCGGGTTGGCGGGCTTAGGGTGGTAATGTTTCATTTATTAACGATAATTATCAGATGTTCACACCACCAACTTCCAGACTCTGTGCTCGGAATGTACTGAACATTTCATAGAAGAATGAAAAAGCTCAGAATTATTCCATGACCCGACCCAGGGATCGAACCCAGGACCTCGTGATCGAAGCCACGTAGGCTAACCACTAGACCAACGAGGCAGTCAACTGCTAATTACTTGCACATATATATTACCAGCTTATTTTAGTAATTTTCTACACGGCTCCTTAGGGATATAGAGCGTAGACCCACAACGCTGCTTCCGGTACTGAGAGAACGGCTTAACGTGTAGTCCAAGCTACGGGCGTGTAAAAGCGTCGACTTCCCAGTTCTAGACAACAACTAAGAATTTCTCGGAACAAAGAAATAATGATGATATTAAATCGATATTACATAGCCCGACCCAGGACAATAGTCTTTGGACATTTTGATCCAAACTCACGTAGGCTCACCACTGGACGAACACTTTTGCGAAAATGCTTAAAATTTTAAGCCAGATTTATATTATAGAGTTCATTATTTCCGTTTTTTAAAAAGTATGTTACGCACACATAGAAAATTTGAACGTAATTCACAGCGCTAATGTAAGCTTCAACTGCATTTCGTACAAAGTAAGTCCAATTTATTTAAAATTTTCCTGTCTGAATGTCTTATTAGTTTTGCACAAATGCTGGATTCTCTGTCAAAGGCCGGGGTAATTCCCCCGGGAGGGTATTTCATACTGTTCAAAAGGCACATGACAACGTTGAAACTGCAGCCTCATTATTAGCCCGCCACTTGGCTGTACCTACTCGTAAACAAGTCAAAGCTACTCGCTGTCGAGTCGACATCGAGCGGGGATTTGCTGAATTAAAAATGGAAATGTAAGGAAATTGAGTTCCACTAGGCTAACTTGTTTGAGATCTGCTTGCCGGCTCCAATGAAAGAAGTGTGGGACGGTTGATTAATTAGATTTTCCATATGTAAGTTACGTTCACGGTTGTTCTATTTCTGTCTACACTGTTGAAACTGAAAATGGACATTTTTAAAGCCTCTAAGCGCTCATCTGATCTCATATCCTACAAGTGTTGGGTTCGATTTAAAGTTCAAACAAGCTAGTGTTTGATACGAAAAATTAGGAAAATTTTAAATATACTTCTTCGCCATATTCTATGACATAAGTCTAACATTTTTGAAGTGAAACTTCTTTATCGGGTTCGGTAAAATTTAGTGTAACATTTTTTCGTTACGCGTCACATTTTTCCGTTACGCGCCATCTTGGATGTTATATTGAAGTGATCAGCAAAATCAAAGGGTTTATTTTAATTCTAATTCCAGTGATTTTCTAAAAAAAGTAAGTAATTACATCTCTTTTTCTAATACTTCGGTGTAATTATGGTATCAATTTTTTCTAATACTTGAATGTTGATAAGTTAGTTAGTTAGTTTCACTTCTTACGAGTGTACGCTAGTACACGCTTTTTTTTTTTATAAAAAAGTGTACATTTCTAATCAGTGTGATTTAGACAGTATGCCGTAAGCAGGCAAAGAATAAATCTTGCTTTTCAGAGGGGAAATAGCGCTAGTGTGTTGGGCACCTTACCTTTGGAAAAACAATTAGATGGCTTATTCGTCTTGTAAATTATTTTTATGGTGTTAATAAAAACACATTCAAAATAATATAAAACAGTTTAATAAAAGTCATTATGCGAACTGGGCGATTTATTAATTTACGCAAAGTTCCTACCACTGGTAGGTTAAATTTTAACCGCGAAAATCCGAAGTCACAGTACGTTGTAAGCTCACAATCTAATATCAAATAACCAGTTGCTCGACAATAAGTCGGATTTACAAACTACCGACTTCGCAACTTCATATTTCAGAATTGGAAACAGCCAGCACACATCATAAATTACTAACAAATAGGGCAATATGAACACGTCAGTACACTCGTAAAGTCTGACTGAGGTGCTTCAAGCGGTAATATTCTGGCACAAAGCAGTAGCTATATGAATCGTCATTTGGTGAACGTTTAAACACACAATGTATCCAAACTATTATACTGCTCGGCGATCGATATATACTACAATGTATATTGCTGATGGATACATTCACTGGTGCATCGTAAGATACATTCATGTTCATCATCATTGGCCGATGGACATCCGCTGCTGGGCATAACTTCCTATAAGAACTTACAAAGTTACAGCGGTTGCTGGCTGTACAATTATTCGAACACCTGAAAAGATATAAATAAATTATAGGTACAAGTAAGAACCGGATGTGTCGAGTGATGGCAATCGGTCTATTTGTTTAGAAACGTCTTTGAAAGTTATACTCCTGTAATACGGGTGTGTTATTTTAATGTTCAAAAGGGACGTTATTTTTTAACTTTTAAAACTTTAGAATTTTCAGTTGTAGTGAGGCTGTCGGTTGATTTATAAGTCGGAGGTCCTGGGTTCGAATCCCGGCGGGGCAGATTGAGATTTTTCTTAATTTGTCTTGGTCTGGCTGGTTGGAGGCTTTCGTCGTGGCTAGTTGCCCTACCGGCAAAGGCGTACCGCCAAGCGATTTAGCGTTCCGGTACGATGTCGTGTAGAAACCGATAGGGGTGTGGATTTCATCCTACTCCTAACAAGTTAGCCCGCTTCCATCTTAGATTGCATCATCACTTAACATCAGGTATGATAGCGGTCAAGGGACAACTTGTAGTCGATAAAAAAAAACCGGTTGACGTTTTCAGTTTACTTTCGCCTGGTCCTTGGTCCTGAATTATTGATATCGCTGTCGTTTTTATTTAAATTAACCATCCTGTCCAAAAATCAACCCTGTCAGTATCATTATTCTTGTCTTTTATTTAATGTTCTACTTTACTTTATTTACTGTACCTAAACTATAAGTAATTTATTTCACGTGGCTTGTATTACGGGATTATATTTTCTTATTACGGAGTGGAACAGGGCCATAAGAAAAAACGTCTTAGTAATAAATGAACAACCTCTAACATGGTCGGCCTTAAGATCTATATATTTTATGCAAGGATTTTATATATTTAATATTTATTCATAGGTTTTCTTAGCCGTAGTGTGAATGGAAATGTATGAGCTTTCCTTTGAAAGGTTTTATTGTTAGAAGCGGGTTCAACAAGCATAATAATATTCATGGAGAGTTCATATTTATGTCTGGATACAAGATTATTTATGTTATAAATTATTTTAACTCATTTTCTGTGAATAATAAAGTACTACGGTAAACTTTTAACGTTTTTTTTATCGACTACAAGTCTTTTTTTTTTTAGTTTGCCCTTGACAGCTATCACACCTGATGTTAAGTGATGCAATCTAAAATGGAAGCGGGCTAACTTGTTAGGAGTAGGATAAAATCCACACCCCTTTTGGCTTCTGCACGACATCATACTGGAACGCTGTATCGCTTGGCGGCACGTCTCTGTCGGCAGGGTGGTAACTAGCCAAGCCTTCCACCAGCTAGACTAAGAGAAATAAAAAAAAAAACTCAATCTGCCCCGCCGGGAATCGAACCCAGGACCTTTGTGAAATAAACCCAGCCACGTAGGCCGACACACGTTTGTTTATACATAGTAAAACACTTAACAGACAAGCGCTAGATGACACTAGTACTGCTGCTCTACTCTCACGTCTCATCTCATTATTAATCTCTAAATATAAATTCCTTTGATTACAATGAGAACTGTATTACCAGACCAGTAAAGCAACTACTCCTCCTACTTTTGACGGCCTCCGTGGGGCAGTGGTATGCGCAGTGGATTTATAAGACGGAGGTTCGATTCCCGGCGCGGCTGGTTGAGAATTTCTTAATTTCGTCTGGCTGGTGGAAGGTTTTGGCCGCGGCTAGTTGCCACCCAGCTGATAAAGACGTACCATCAAGTGATCTAGCGTCACGGTACGATGTCGTGCAGAAGCCGTAAGGGGTGTGGATTCCCATCTAACTCCTAGCAAGTTAGCCCGCGTCCATCTTAGATTCCATCATCACGTACCAAACCTAAAATGTACCAAAAGAATAAATAAAAATTTATACGTGTTTACCTACTGTATACCCAATTGCTGGTGCTATAATGGTTTTGTTTTTTGTTACAGGTAATGAACATCCCATTTCACCTTTCGGGCCTGACGCTAACTGGTTTAAGCCTGAGCCTTCAACGGAATTTACGTCAAGTAAAGTCTCGAGTATACTACAGTATAAATGGTTACATTCTGGTCTGCGTGCCACGTACAAACGTAAAGCGCTGCATTTCCAAGACTGCATTACATACTGGCGTAGGAAATTACATCCTTGGATTAAAAAGGTAAATGAAGTCTTTTTTAGCGATAATAAAAACTTATTTTCACTCTCAATAATCACTCAGGGCTCAGGAATGGGAGAAAGGGAACTGAAGAATGTCAGCCGGCTGCCGTTCGGGATTTGACTTATATAACTCATTCATCATTACCAGCCTGTAGACGTCCACTGTTGGACATAGGCCTTTTTTAGGGACTTCCAAACACAACGATCCCGAGCCGCCTGTTGCCAGCGGCTCCCTGCGACACGTTTAATGTCGTCAGTCCACCTGGTTGGGCGTCGACCAACGCTGCGCTTTCCGGTGCGGGGTCGCCAATCTACCACCTTGGGCCCCCAAGTCCATCAGCTGTTCGAACTACGTGCCCCGCCCATTGCCACTTCAGTTCTGCGACTCGCTGAGCTATGTCGGTTACTTTGGTTCTTCTGCGGATCTCCTCATTTCTGATTCGATCACGCAGAGATACTCCGAGCAATGCTCTTTCCATCGCCCGCTGAGTGACTCTGAGCCTTCTTATGAAGCCCGCAGTCACCGACCAAGATTCGGATCCGTAGGTCATCACTGGCAACACGCACTGTTCGAAGACTCGTCTTCGTCTTCAGGCACTGAGGAATTCTGGACAAAAATTGTGTTGATGTGGACTTATATAAGTAGTAGGCAGTAATTGCTGATCTGATAATAAATGATACCAGTGCAAACATTATCATCCTAGGCCTGGGAACCGGCATCGGAGCAGCGTCGTGGATTTAAGCTGTAAATCCCCTCTCTTATAAGGAGAGAGGCGTTGGGCCTTTAAAATAGGCTGATGATTATGGCTTATACATAAGCTTTAATTTATTGAGACTCGACGCAGGGAAAAATAATTATAAACCAGGCAAAATAAATCAAAATAAAAAAGATTTAAATCTGGTATATTATTCTTATACATGTTTTTACCTATGCATGAATAAATTGTTTTTGAATGTACCTACTTAATTCAGAGCCTCGCAACGGTATTCCCTAAAATCCTATGTACACTGAACTCCTCAATAAAATAACTTAGGTAGATTTAATTTTGTATACGTCTGCGAAAGCAAGAATAATGGTGCCAGTTTGGCGTTCTCATCCAAAGGAAGCGATTTAGTTGGCTCTTTTTTCTCATTTTGTCTGCCGATACGTCTTGGATCGACGATTGCGCATTTAAAGAACCGAATTTGGCGGGAGTCCAAACTGTTAGACACAATATTAAGTTTTATAACGATCTTATGCGGTTATCATAAAAATTGAACTCCTCGTATGCTGTGGAACTTACGGTTAATGTTGTTGTAATTTTTCCATATACTAATAAATAATTTTTTATTTCCTATAAAGTACAATTTTTCGAAAGCTTAATCTTGTATATTTGTTTTCTATGCATTCCTAAATCATTTATTCAATTACACGAATAATTGCAACAGGAATGGTATCTATATTTTTTTATAAACATATAAAATTCAATAACATACTTATTAATTAAATCGTACGTTGCTTTTGCATTATATGCTACTACTGATCGGTTTGAAGGCGGCTCGAGATTTACCTTTGTTGTAACTTCTAATTGGAACCAATGACCAGTTATTAATTGTCTAGAGCTAATGGTTGCAATGATGTTGAATATAAGTTCGATCATTTTAGACATAAAAATAGTTGTCAAATAACAAAAAAATCCGAAACAGCCAAATGTACATGAAAAGCTTGGGTTCACCAGTAGAAAAAAAGCTTCAAAAGTCCCCATACATTTCACCAGTTATCATATATAGTCATAGTTGTCTGAAAAATATCTTAAAATCGTCTAAAAAATGTCCAAATGTCTAACATGTCTAATCTTTAAGTATCTAACTAAAAATTAAGTGGCTATATTATGTCACCTAAAAATATGTTTTCTATGGTTGAGGTATACAACATACTTGCATAGAGTAAAGATTAAAATATAATTCAACTTGAATAAAAAATAATATTTTACACGAGTGACGCATTAAAAACATGGTTCACAGTTACATTTTAGCTTTCACACAGAACACGTATACAGCTTGAAACGTTGTCATGTTTTTTGAAAAACTATAAAAGGATTCATTTCTACGCACAAAGAGCTCCCGCGCTTTTTTATTTCAGAAAAAGTTACAATTACAAGTGTTCGCTCCGCATGCAAGTACTGGCGCACTTTTGTACCGTAACTAGTGTGGAAGTCGTGAACTAAATATACTGTGTTTCAGTTTACGTTGGATATTACAAAATTTTAAAAACATACGATCGCGATATTTGGCACGTCTGCATATTTTTACCCGACTGCGTCAGAAGGAGGGTTATGTTTTTACGCTATGTGCTTGTATATCTATCAATAACACACATACTAGCTATTTAGGAGAGAGATTCAGTTCTCTAGCGATAGAGAAATTTTAAATTCACGGGGATATGCTATTGAAATTACATTTTATTTGAATTTTTAGTAACTTCTTTTTGTAGATAATAAGAAAATCAGTCACAGTAATTTAAAATGCTGTAGTATTTCTAATGATTGCGAGGTATTGAAAATTTAAATCAATGCTTATCATTTTAATACTGGTAGCGTAGATAAATCAATAGTTTTGTTTATAGAGCAAATCGTTTTTTTTTAATGTAACAATGGCACATAATATGATTTTTACATAATTATGTAGATTGGTTTGAATTAGTCCAAAAGGTTCCTTATAAAGATTAAATTATGCCAGCTTTTCGAAGGCTGAACATTGAGAAAAAAAATATGTTAAAAATGTACAGGAAAATATATCACGTAATTTCGCGTTTCAGACAATACTTTCCTTAAAGACATTTTCAAATGTACCTACACCTTGATAACCTCTTTTTTATAAATGATAAAATACTTTCTCATAAATGGTTTCATTTCCGTTTCAATAAAGACTGTATCATTTTACTTTTATGGTAGAAAAAATTGTTTACCTAATTGTAAGCGAAGCCTCAGTTTGAATACATTTCGAGTCCTTTACTTGAAACTAAGTACCGAGGTGATAAAACCAAATATTTTATTTACAGAAGTTAATTAAGAATTTTTAGTTTACAGAAGATAATTTCACGAGTGAATGTCATAAGAAAACAATAATGAAAAATTACATGCGTCACAAGCTCAACTTTACAACAATGCTTAGACCGATCGTGCCTCTCTATCGCTTGTTCTGTGGTTTCAACTCAGGCGGAACGTGACCTGTATGTCGATTCTTGAAAAAAAATGTTTTGAAGCCGATGTACAACCGTTGCAAAGCGGGTGTAACAGGAATCGCTATTTTGCCATATCAAAATGACAGTCGATCTGAAGGTGGGATGATCGACGAGATGTGGGCGAGATGTTCGTACGATGTATTGTTTTCAAGAGGTATATTGCCACTTATAAAACAGTCAAATGTGTGGGTAGAATAAACTTCCTCCGAGTAAGTCCGTTATTATTCGTACCTTAGATTGCAAACTTACTGAGTTACAAAATGTTAGGTAGAACTCTAGATACAGATTGATGTGCTAAAAGCTACATTTTATTTACAGAAATATGGAACTGTAACATAAAAATACTTATAACATAGTTACAATGTTTTTGTGTCGTTGATTTTAACTTGTGGGGATGGATGCTGTGTGAAGGACTTAGGCAATATTTTATAGGGCGTGTCCAAAACCCAATAACATAAATGGAGATCGCTCGGGGAGAAAATATGGTAATGGGATCGAAGAGCTGCCCTATTTCTAGGTCAATGTTTTTTCAATAGCGTCGTCGGTGACAGTGTATGTCGGGGCCTTGTTTCCAAACGTTTCCGGGCGTGAGATCGATGGACCGAGCCGGCTATCACCATTTTTTCCGTATAACCGCCTACCTTGTTCCGAGTTACCGGTTTTTACGATTCGATAATTTCGTTATTGTTATTATTCAGTGTTGAAAGGTTCGTTTTTATCAACGCTATTCTGGACGCGTTGAATTTGGTTTCGTTTTGTTTCGTGTTTCTCTTTTTGGTTTTTAAATGCTCGTAGTGTGCCGTAGTGATTGGGTATTCAAAAACTGTTATAGAAGGTTATTGTTTAATTTTTTATTAAAGCCTTTTATACCGCTTTTTTATTCTCACTTTATTTGTATACTTACCACAATATGAAGCAAGTAAAGTGTACGAAGAAGTAAGTACGAAGAAAGTTGAATACAAAAGTCGGCCTTATCACTTAAACTCCTCCTTTCGTTTTTCCTTGTTTCTGTTGCCAAAGATTGTAAAAAAAACTAAAGAAATTAGATATCTATAAAAAAAGGAATCAGGTTACACTATTTTACCTATATAGGTACACAGAAGAATAAAATCTTCTTTTTCTTCTGATTTTCCTAGAGGAACGACATCAGTACGGGTGAACCCGCAAAGTTAGTTTAACTACGAGTGGTTGAATATATTTTTGTCGCATTCTACGTAATCCGTTAGTACTACAAGCGCTAAGTTCGTGACATATTCTTTGAAGTTTCCTTGACCTTACGTACTCGTATTGACCGGCCGTGACCGACTCAAGAATTTTGCTGCACATTACATAAGTTCCACATTTTTGCTTTTCTATCCAGTTTTATTACAAACGAGAAATTATTTTTGCTTTAATATCTAGCAACTAATCTTTTACCTTTTAATGGACATCGAAGTGAATTACTTACTACAAATAATTTGCACGTCATAAAAATAAATCAAAATGTTATTATTTCTCTTCTATTCTTTAAATAGCTAAGCTTAAATTTAAGCAATGAGGTGAGTCTTTATTGTATCCTACTTTTATATAGGAAAAATAACCGAAGCGATTTGCATTGCTACAACGTTTGATTCTGTAATGATTACTAGATATCAGGAAACGACGACCGATTTTGTTTTCAATGCACTAAAGCAAAGTGCCACTAACATTCTAACTGTGGGCTGAGAACTTCGGTAGAAAAGGGTTCATATAATTAGCCCGGCACATGACTCGAACCTGAGTCTGCATGACACGAAGCTAAACACTGGACAAGCGAAGTAGATGTTTTTGGATAGTGGGAGACTTAGTTACCACTCTTTCATATTTTGTGTGAATGTGACGGATTGGCTAGAAAGCGAATGGATCTCCTGGGGGTGGCATATCCACTACCAGAGGATTACTGTGCCTCCAACCTGAAAGCGACCACCCAACTCTTAGAGTGGGTGTTTGAACTGATATAGGGGAGGTGAGGGCGGGGCGAGTACAAAAGATATAATAATAATAAAAAAATAGTTACCACTCTACCGACAAAGATGAACCAACTAGCGATTTTCATACGACATCGTGCACAAACCCATCCTTCTCCTAACAAGTTAGTCCGCTACCATCTCAGATTCTATCATTACTTACATTTCCAGGTGAGACTGCAGTCAAGGTTTAACTTGTAATGAATGAAAAGTGATGTGATTTCAGATTCATGATTTCTTAATTAAGTAATTCAGTATAAAATGTGTTAATTATGTTACGCTGGATTTGCAATCTCTAAATCCTCATTCAAACGAAGCTTGACCATCGGGACAGACTTCCTGGGGTTTCACAAATATGTCAACCGATTCCGTATTTCCGCATCCCTTCGACAAAGACCCTTTGACAGGGTAAGGACAAGATACACAGAACGTACAAAGACTGATAAAAGCAGGATTGAAAGGCACGGCGGAAAATGAGCCATGAATACTAAATGTGCCCCTCGCGCTCATTTTTCACAAGTAAAATGACATGGATGTGACATTCTTTAGCTTTAACACAAATTTAACGCGAATAAAACAGCTCAAATGAGCTTTACAGTGGAGCGTTTGCTTGCAACTAAAGTAGATATTAAAATTCACAGTTTTTGAACAACTGACGCAATGACGCTTAACGCATACTGAAGCTATCAAATATTGTTATATCAAATGTTGTTTACTGCGTATGTTAGTTAGAAATTCAGAATGATTATTGGTGATATCTTATAATATCTATCAGTCAGTCAGTCATGGCCTATTCGTCTGTGACAGACGATTTAAGCAGCATCTTTTGGGTTACACCTAGATTGATGGCTATGAAGGCCAATTCGAGAACGACACAACTTGCCGCAGTGCTCACAAGAAAGAAAAGAGCTGGGAGAACTATAACCTTCCCTTCTTTTTGGTGGACAATTTCTCAGGTGCTTGCTCATTGTTTTCCATGAGCATTAATGTCAAAAAGACAGTCGTGTTAGCACTTGGTCTGGCTGGTGGGAGGCTTTCGGATCCGACAAAGACGTACCGCCAAGCGAAATTCACCCGTGATTCAACTGGATGGTCAACCCCTAGAGGTAGTTGAGCGGTTCTGCTGTTTAGAGTCAATTGTGTCGAACAATCTTTCGCTTGACGCGGAGATCAATACCCGTATCGGCAAAGTGGCCACGACGTTCAGTATAATATCTATATTTACATACTAAAATTATCATCATTCATTGACTCGTAATATTAATCAAAACGCAATAACGAATTGAGCATCAACAATAGAGAAAAAATGCTCTATTGTGCGAAGAAATAACAGTTCAGATCTTCCCACGTTATTAAAGTTCCATCAATAGCATAAAGACGTATAACATTGTACAAGTTGTGAGTTATCGACTAAAAAGTGGGACAGTAGCCATTATTGCGTGGAAATGAGCAATAACTCGCAGAACACCTGTTCACAGAGTAAACATCGAATCAAACTTAGCGGATCGACGCGGAGTCGGGAATGATGGATTAAAAACTTTTTATATGGCGTTGTCGGTGTTTAGAAATGTAGAATTACATATTTATTTGGGACTAGTAGGCACTCGTGACTTCGCCCGTGAGTTATAGTAATGTTTAATTTACCTTTTAACTTTAAGAATAATTAGTAGTTCTTAAACAAAACCGGTAAGTGGCACAAGTATGCCTCTCTGACAGAGAGTTACATATTTGTACCTTTTGCCGTGGAGACCCTTGGGCCATGGAGTCGCAGTGCTAAAAAATTCTTCCGTAACATTTCAACGCGCCTAATTGCCTCAACTGGTGACCGAAGGGCTGGCTCGTTTTTTGCGCAAAGGATAAGCCTGGCTATCCAACGCGGAAATGCAGCCAGTATTCTTGCCACCATTCCACGTGGGCATGATTAGTATAGTTATTAGGATAAGTTAGCTTAAGTTCCTTATTGTATTCTTTCTCAATAAAAAAAAATACCCCTTCTTAAACCATTTTTTTAAGCTGAACTATTGGCGTTTGCCAAGCTCTCGCTGCTTACTGGAGAAACAATCAATTTATTCGTATTTTAGTATTTTCGTTTTAAGAATCAAGAAATAAATAGTCCATATGGTTATAAGAAACCCATCGCCTATAACAATACTTTGCAGGACATGTAAGGACCACGTTTATTCTTTGCTGCTTCAAGAGGCTTAGGTATTAAGCCACATATTCTTATAACATCAGCAACACATTTAGGTATCGAAACAAAAATTAATGACATTCTCATCCTCCTATCACATCATCATCATCATTATCAGCCTATTCACGGCCCACTACAGGACCAGGCCTCCTTCTTTACAGGAGAGCGGATATGGTGCGTACACTCACCACGCTGCTCCAATGCGGGTTGGCGGGCTTAGGGTGATAATGTTTCATTTATTAACGATCACTATCAGATGTTGATAAAAGTGACCGGGACCGACGGCTTAACGTGCTCTCCGAGACACGGGGGTGTAACACCACCAACTTCCAGACTCCGGGCTTGGAATGTACTGAACAATTCATAGAAGAATGAAAAAGCTCAGAATTATTCCATGACCCGACCCAGAGATCGAACCCAGGACCTCGTAGTGGAAGCCACATAGGCTAACCACTAGACCAACGAGGCAGTCACACCTATCACATACTTCTGTGGATTTGCAATTATATTACCTACTTTACACAAAACTGGATTACACGTGTGTCGTATTAATAAAATGAGTTCCATGAACCCATTGAACTTCACTCATTTGAAGTAATTTTGATTAGGATCTCCATATAGCTCAGTTCGAGTCGTAAAGTGTACACGAATAGATCTTAATAGAGCGTTTTATTACCGCGGTAACGGTTCAGAAAGAGGTAAAGAGCGATTTGCTGCACCACAAATAGGGAGTTATAGGCTTTTTGTTTAAAAGTAAAAAAAATACAGCTTTTGGGCGTTATAGCGTTATGTAAAGTAAGCTTTTACAAAATGAAAGACATTGGAGTCGAGATTTTCCATTGTAGATATTTTTGTATCACGAAGAGAATGCAATTAGTTTTAATATCAAACAGGCTCGAATGACTTTATGATCCGAAGTCAAGGAGTTTGCGAACAGTCCAGCAGGTAATAAGGACAAGGTTCAGTTTATTTCAACTATACCCAAAATAGGTTTCTACAAGGCGTCGTGGTTTAAAGTGTGGTTTACAATACGTTGCCTTGTAGAAACCGCTACATATAATTTATGGTATTTTTCAAGTACTGTATAAGTTGAAGGTGACTGAATTTGCAGCTTAGCCTTGCAGTAGGGATTTCCCTAACTTTCTTGAAAATTAATAATTAAAAATTCCTTTGCATCAAGTAGGCATAATTTATAATCACTTTTAAAAAGTCATATTAAACTATTTGTAATGATTATTAACGGCGTAGAAGGCAGGTTGTTCCCAAACCTAGTTTGTGAATAGAATATTTTTTTGTGAAATATATGACTCGGTTTTTCCCAAACCTACAGAATTGTTTATAATGTATTTATCTCGTATTTTCTCCGCAGTCAGTTAACTGTAACCAAACAAGTGCAATCACGATAGCATAAGTGTCAAAGTTGACAGATTGAAATAGTCTCAATAGTAAACATGACCCACTGCACAGCGTATACGTTGATCCGATGCCAAGGCGCAGGAGACCTAGTTTTACTTCTGTTATAGTTGCTTTTGTTCATTTTCTTGTATCCTCTTATTTGTACTTAGGCTGGGCCGATTTAAATAAAATTTTGCGGGTTTATTTCAAAGGTCCCTGGACATGTTGACATTTTCCGTCGTCGTGATTTTGTTTTTATAAAGAAACAAAGTCTATCGGACATAAAATCTGTAGTGCGCGTTTTCGTAAAATATTGAATGGGCTAAAGTTAGAACCAAATAACATCTGTCGGTAACAAATAAATGTTATAAATATAAATATTATATGTGTATTAAATTATAGTTGTTGTTTATATTCTCCTCCACGATAAATTATGTTTCAGCACCTTATAAATAAACTGATCTCTATCGTAAACTTTTGCCTTAAATTGAAGGAACTCTTCAAATTTTATAGGCACATTTGCAGCGATTTCGGTTTTTGTGTAAGTATCTGTATCTGTAATATACTATGTGAGTATATTACGAGTACGTTACGTGGCGATAAATCACTAAAAAGTAAGAAATAAATTTTTTTAATAAAAAGTAGAACCGACTCAAAACGCACTAAAAAGTAAAAAATAACTGTGTCATTTAGTTGCTTTAATTTACTTAAGCATATCTAGGAGTCGGTGCCAGCCAAGGTTTCTACATTAAGGACATTACCTAGAACCCAAAAACTTCTTTACTACGTTAAATAAATGTTCCTTAAACTTGCTGGTACCGACTTCATAGATATGCTTAAGTAAATTAAAGCAACTAAATGACATACTTAGTTACTTTTTAGTGCGTTTTGAGTCGGTTCTATTTTTTGTTAAAAATATTTTATGTACCTATATGTATGAAAATTCAGTTTTTGTGTGATTAAATAAAACTGAGTAACTATCTAAGGTACAAACATACAAACATTCATATTTCTAAGAGACGAGACGAATATCTTAGCATTCCATGGATTCACCGTGCGGGTGCCGGGGCCATCGTGTGGCTGAGAGAAACACTCCGAACAGAGCCCGAGATTTGTGACTCGGATGTAGGTTTAAAAGAGTACTCTAAGTGACGGTTGTCAACACTCACCTCCTCTGTTCAAGTTATTCTCCCTGCCCAGTCAAATTCGGAAGGACCCTACTAGAGCAGCTTTGGACACTCGCTCCAATATGGAGCTTGCTGCACTTCTAGTAAAGCCAGAGACGAATATCTTAGCATTCCATGGATTCACCGTGCGGGTGCCGGGTCCATCGCGTGGCTGAGAGAAAAACTCTGAACAGAGCCCGAGACTTGTGACACGGGTGTAGGTTTAAGGGTACCCTTAGTGACGCGCGTCAACACTCACCTCCTCTGTTCAAGTTATTCTCCCTGCCCAACCATATTCGGAAGGACCCTACTAGTGCAGCTTTGGACACTCGTTCCAATATCGAGCTTACTGCACTTCTAGTAAGGCCAAGGTCTTTTAGCAGGTTGTAGAGAGACTTCGCTGGTATACCCCTCGCACCCACTTCTACCGCGTATAAACTAACCACATAGCCATTTTTGGTTAGTTCATTAGTAAGGTCATAGTATTTATTCACTTTGAATACATGGTCTTTAGGGATGTTTGTTTCCCACGGCACTGTAAGCTCAACAAGTACTATACGTTTGATTTGTTTGGAAAAAAGAAATATGTCCGGTCTAGATGTCGTAATAGCTAAGTCTTCCGGGATTTTATAGTGCTTTTCATACGTGTCCATTAATATACTCCAATCAGGAGCAGAGCCCAGAATCGAATAAGGCTTGCTGGTGGAATTTGTACTTGAGCCTGCTTTAACGAAGTTAGTTTGTCTATTATTCGTCGTCAACCCTTTTTGAGCCCTAGCTACTGAAAGGCTTATAGCTTCACGTATGATTTCTAGTACTCTGTCGTGGCGGCGTGAGTAGAGACCCCTGTCCAGGAGCACCTTGCATCCTACCAATAAGTGCCTTGCAGTGCCCACTGCCTCACCACAGGTGTAGCAAGATTTTTCCGAGGCTTTTCCCCATCTTACTAGGTTACTCTGATCTGGGAGAGTCAGTTGAAAGGCATTAAGATAAAATTTCAATAAGGCAGGAGACCAATCGTACAGCAAGGCGCGCCACTTCAGAGCCAGAGGGATGCAGAACTCGCCTAAGTTTAACCACTCGTTTTGCATTTCTAGGTTCATGGCATGCACTTTGTAGTTGTCGTCCTCATCTTGTTTAAGAAAAGATTTTATTATGTCTTGGTCTTCCTTTTTACGTCTTGCACCCAACCCGGTTCTATTTACCTGAGCCCCTGCCATAAATTGTTTGTAAAATTGAAGCCTAGAGTCAAGTTTTCCGGCACCCTCGTCTTTAGGAAGTGATGCAACTAGTTCGTCCTGGGACTTAACTAGAATGTGCGTTCTGGTAACCCTGAGATGTTTATAGAGTTCCGATGGCCTTTTTAGTTTTAACCCAAAATTATTGTAATCTCTGAATAGAGTTGAAGGGTCAGCCGAGAGTGCTAGACCAAACCAAGACTTCAATGTTTTTATGACATTTGCATCTAGTTTTGCCAGATGGGTTCTGCCAATATCATAAACGAGGAATGGCCAAGTCAGACGTGAAGTGAGATAGTTGTCATAGACCCACGCTTTTTTTATATTGTTAATAGGCTGTTGGTCTACCTTATTGAGGTCATTTATGAAGTTATCGACGACTACCTCAAGGGATGGAGTGCGTCCTTTGTAATCAATCTTTCTACCGAGGAACTTAAAAGGCAATGCTTCAGCAATGGTGGTTACACTTTGGCCACTAATAGAGAGACCCGGATCATAAGATGTAAATTTAGTATTTCGTCTCCCCAGACAAAGACAGTGACATTTGCTTGGCTTTACCCTCAGCCCACCAGTCCATGAGCAGAACTCATCCACTACATTCAATAGCTCCTGACAATGTTTTGGGTTTCGTGTCAGTAAAGCAAGGTCATCTGCAAAAGCTAAGATGGACTCTGTATATTTATTGTTAATTTTAAACCGATAGCCCCATTTCTTTTCATGAACAATTAATTTATCTATTAGAATATTGATGACTACATTAAAAGCTATTGGGGATAAGCAGCAACCTTGAAACAGCCCCACATTGTAATGTAGGGGTTTTCAGTACTCATTGTTTACTGCTATGGTGAATTTCAATTTTGAATAGTAAGAAGTGATTAAATCAATAACTAGATCAGGAAAATTGTACCACCTCAAGGCGAAACTCAATAGATCATGCTGGACAGAACCAAACGCATTTTCTAGGTCTATCCAGCAGATCGTAATTTGCCTTTCGTATTTTCTAGCATCCTTGAGACTTTCGCCTAGAAGTGAATTGTGTTCCAGGCAACCAGAAATTCCGGGCAAAAACCCTTTCTGGTGATTAGGCCTGAAATACCTATTGTTTACCATGTGCTTGGTAAACAATAGGTATTTCAGGTCTAGTAGGATTTAAAATATGTAATTAGGTTTGTTTTGACTTATGATAAGATAAAACTTTTTTCTTAATATTGTATAAAAATCTAAGTTCGTTTCAAGTTTAAAAGTAACTTAGATAATTAAGAATGTTATAATGTTGTAAGATACCAACAGACTGATTTATAAAGTTTGCGTTTTCAAATAAAACTAATATAACTTTGGAGATTGACAAAATATATAAAACGGAATTTTTCCGTTGCAAGTAGAAAACTTTTATTGGATGCCGTAGTGGATTCCACCTCCGAAATAAGAAAAAGTGTGCAGACTTTCAGACCTTCTCTATTTATTAACTTATTTATACTAAGGTGAGTACGTACTTAGATTGCAGTTCTTATATTACTCTTCTACGAGTATGCTCAGTATCAGCCCATTAACTGCACTCTACAGGGCCGGACTTCCTTCCTTATAAGAAAGGAGATATGGTTCAAAGACCCATCAAGCTGCTTTCATGCGCATTAGCGGGTTTAGGGTGATAATGTTTAATTCATTAAAGACCATTTATTTATTTAGGTATTGATGACTGGGGCCGAGGGAATTACCGTATTCTCCGAGGCACGGGGGTATAACACCTCCAACTTACGGGTTTAGAAAATTTCTTAGTAGAAAGTAAAACAGAATTATTCTATAACCCGACCCAGGATTCGAACCCTGGACCTTGTGATCGAAGCCACATAGGCTAACCCATTTTTCTTTAAGTATCCCGCCTGTTTTGCTTATATTACTATCGTGTATACTGCAATTCCTATTTGCGAATCTCATGGAGAGAGGTTTGCAGGACCGTTTAAGTGTAAATATTTCAATATTTGGTGCAAGTCTGATGTTTCCATTTGTAGTCGCTTTTATTGTTTTGGTCTTATGTATGTTTGTATAACGTATTGCTACGTTGGTTCGATACTTAATGAAGGCTTACACGAGCTCAGGCGAGTAGCAACGAAATGTGTGGTCCGAGTCTTCAGTCGGATTATTTCGTTAGATTGGTCCTCGTAATTGGGGTAAGCACAGGCACCTACTTCAATATTTTTGATTGGTTAATTCGCGTGGTATTGTGTAACGTCATCACGCCCGGAATTACTAATCATTCAGTCTATACATCGGGACTTGTACGGTTGCATTCATAACCTTTTTGTACAATTCTATCAAATTAATTGTGCATCATATCAAGTTAATTGTGCTTTGTGAGAACATTGTGAAATATACAGAAGACCAGCGACTGTCGGGCCCGACAAGGAACTCAAGGTAGGTGCCGAATTTGTGAACTATTGTATCCCTATGGAACATCTATGGTTAGATAGAAGCGGGCTATCTTGTTAGGAGTGGGATGAAATCCTCACCCGGTGTTCCGGTACGATGTCGTGTAGAAACCGCTTTAGGTTTTATTGCACCGGAATGCTAAATCGCTTGGCGGTACGTCTTTGTCAGTAGGGTGGTAACTAGCCACGGCTGAAGCTTCCCACTAAAAATACCTTAACCTATTTGGAAAATTGTAATCGGCTCAGTCGGGAATCGAACCGAGGACCTCCGTCTTGTAAATACACTGAGAAACAGAGGCCGTCGCTGTCGTCGTCGGAGGTATCTATTTATGATAATTAGCATTAGGGATTCACTATCATTATCGCTAAAAGGCTTATTTATAGAAGTTCAACAACTCTACTATTACATATTCATTGCAATTCTGACTCCATTTCATTCGTTACGGCTATTGTTTGGTCCTATGTATGTTGTATAGGTTTCCATACGCAGTCTGTACAAAGGACTGCATACTGTGCGCCGTACGCCGTACACTACGCAATTAGCATCGATCTCCGTAGATTCAGGCAAGATACAGGAACATTGAGATAAGGTGTAATTTCTTAGGGGCCATTGCAATTACTTTTAAGTTATTTATTCAATTAGTAATTGATTACTTTGTTACTTATTACTTATTGTTCTCTATTTAATGACATTACAAAGTATAAAATGGCACGAAGGCACTTTTTTCGACGAGCAAACTGATCACCTGATGTTAAGTAATTACCGCCACCCATGAACAACTGCGACACCAGAGGAGCCACTGATGCCCTGCCGGCCTTTGAGGTGTTTATTTACTCTCCTCTTGAATGTCCCTAAACTATATGAGTGCGGGGATACCGAGGATGAAAGCAATTTCTACAGCTTGCAAGTGCATAGAAGAAAAGTTCTAGTCTAGCGAATGGTAGTACTATACCAGGGACCCAGATGGTGAGGACGAAATTTACTATTCGTAACTTGCTTTTAAAACTCTCAAGTTAAACTAGACTGCATTTGGTTTAATACGTTACTCTAGTTTTAAAGACCTTCGCTACGCGAAATTTTTATGACTTCCAAATTAGTGATTGAGTTATTGTAATTTGTGGTCACATTTCGAAATGATTTTGACTTTGAGTTTATTAAAATAATGTTTTACTATCTTTCATGTAACTAATAATAATATTGGAATTGATATAATAGTTGTGTATAGATTAAATTCTTAGTACGTCGTATTTATGATAATTTTTTTTGGACACAGTCTAATGCTTACTTGTTTGAAAAGTTTAAGGTTTATAAGCAACAATGGCTGACTCTTTACAAGGTCAGTACTATACCTATATGGTGATGTAGAATGAACCCTAACAATACTAGCTAACTTACCTGCGCAGTCATCGATCATATTATCAACGTCCGTTTCGCGTAATTACACTTCCGTTTTGTGAATGTGTGTTAACCGAGACAAAATGGGAAAGGGTAATATCAACTAACAAGATCCTGAATATGTATTTTTGTTTCATTCGAACACGTGCTCCGACTAACAAGCAAGTTAGCGAAGTACCAGGCTCACATAAACATCTAGGAGCGTCCTAATGGTTAAACGTGACTGTGTGGTTGCATCGTGATTGTAATCGCAACCATTGTACGTCCGGGCGTTTAACCGCACGCTTCAATATCATCCCGGACAGAAGTCGATGCTATCTTAAGGACTTTTTTGGTATATATCTAAATATATAGATGAATATTAAAGTTTGTTTTTTGTGAAGTAACTTTCGACACTTGTTCAAAATACTTTTGCGTAATTTCTATGACATATCGTTATTCTTTATCTCTCTCTGCAGTCGTTCATTCGTTACTGAATATCGTGGTCCTGGTAAGATCCCAACCTTGAATGGGTCCATTTTTTGGGTACCCATCTTCGCTATCGTATAGAAATTCATCTTGTTGTCTTTAATCAGTTGGTCAGCCCATCGTGTTGGAGAGCGGCCCCTCGGTCTTTCCCCTCAGTGTTACCAGTAATTATGAGTTTTTTAAGGCTGCCGTCCCCCCGCCGCGTAATGTGCCCGAAATAAGCTAGTATACGCTGATAACATATTATGTTAATAGTGCTCTGCAAAATAACAGTATTGAAATATTCGTGAAAGAACCTATTGTATTGCATTAACTAGTATTAGAACATTTTACAAAAAAATAAAATTGATGATTGAAAATAATCTTTTACAGATTTCATTGACTGATTGATTTAAGACTTTAACGAAAAATTGAAAGCATTCCGCAGAAATGCAATAAAAAATTATTTATGTATAAGTAAGTATTTGTATAATTGAGTATCTGTGTATTTTTAATAAACACTAATGTAATGAGGGTACCCTGTAAGCACCAGGCTAATGCTAAATATCAATGCATTAAAATGTTGAATGAGAAGATGTAGTGTACCCAGACAGTACCAGGCTAACATAAACTTATGAGTATGTCACGGACGTAGTGATGTTTCGATCGCATCGTGTTTCTGTCGGATGCCTTTGTGCGTGTCCAGACGTAAACTACACGCTTCAATATCGCATTGCACAAAGGATGTTGCTCTGGACCTAAGCATCCTAACAAAATAATATCACTTATTGTAACAGAAATCCTAGGTTTTATTATACGGAATGGAACCTGGAACTCAATCATAATACTTATTTACATCGATTATATATAAAATTTCCCTGTCACAATGTTAGTTACCGTTCTCCTCCGAAACGGCATTACCGATTTTTACCAAATTTTGTATAATTCAGCAGGTCTGAGAATCGGCTACTATCTAATTTTCATCTAATTTTTTTTTAATTTTTAATGCGAAACAACGTTTGCCGGGTCAGCTAGTTATTTATAAAAATGCAAATACACAAACATTTTTAACTAATATTTTTAATTTTATTTGACTAAACAACTACTTAACGTAACGTACTAAGCTACTAAACCTTATTAACATAAGTAGTAAATTATTAATAAGTATTTTTTATGAGTATAAATATATAACTTGTTGTGTAAGTTAAATAAGTATTGTTTGTATAGAGTTTGAAGACACAGATGTTGTGTACTGTTAGTAGTACCAGGGTAACATAAAAAACATTTAGGTTACGCGAAATAGTTCAGTGAATACATACGGTGTTCCCTGAAAGTACCAGGCTAACATAATCTATGAGTAGTAAGTACCTCACGAACAGGTCGCCGTGATGTTCTGATCGCATCGTGATTCTAATCGGCTGCCTTTGTGCGCGTCCGGACGTAAACCACACGCTCCAATATCGCCTGGCACAAAGGACGTCACTCTTATTTAGGGGTGTACATGCGAATAATTAACACTGATTTAATAATGACACGGGCGTGATGGAGTGGTTAGAGGCTTGAGCCTTGTGGACTTTGACCTGATGGATGTATGTTTGGAGGAACTTACTTCTACGTGTATTTACAAATCACCATTATCAGCCTACTTTACGGCCTTGTAGAAAAAGGGTCATAGCGCTTAAACCCACCACGCTGCTCCAAGGCGTGTTGGCGGGCTTAAGATGATATGCTATAATTTATGATATTTCATTTAGTAATCATTATTAGGAGGTGTTACACCACCAACTTCCCGTGTGTACATAATCATCTATGTCCGTACAGTTGCTAACCAACGACTTTCTTGTAATTGGATTTAGATATCACATGCCTCACCAGGTATCGCTCTTCCTAAATCATTGCTAACGATCCTTTAGTTATTAAACAAACGCGTTTAACCCAAAAAAAATCATTTTATTATACAGTGAATTTACAGTGCTATGTAGACACTTAATTTTATTACGATCTAGCCTAGTCATTAGGCTAATTAGTATTGCAAATTTAACCTAAACTTATAATATATTCTTTTGTAGATACTGAGAAATCGTGTAATAACACGTCTTAGATTTCTTTTTCTTATTTGTTTTCTGTTTTTAACGGCTAATTTCGTTTCAGTCTTCTCACTAATCTCATTACGTCGAGTAGCTGGATTCGACATTAACGTGATGGTGTATTTCATTAATATTTCTGTGCTCGTAGAAAACTGTGGTAACCCTAACTAAAATATGAAAGTTGACATCTAATGTACCGAAACGAATCAAATGAATCGCTCTATGAATGGCGTATGTTCTGTTCTGCATTTTCAACAGCATGGCGCGCGCTCTACTAATATTGTTATTGTGTATGCAACTTTGCTATACTCCATTTCTGGAGGCGGCATAATTAAAATACGCAGTACCTGGCTGGCCGAGCTTTGCTCGGTATTTATTTTTGCCCGGTTTATTTTTTGCAAATTATTCGTTTTTTATGAATGAAACCTATACCTATACTAAAGCCAAATTCAATTGAGCATGTTTGTCAACAAACAAATTAAAAATGAAGGTAGAAATCACCAGTCATTTTACACCTATTTTTTAAATTAACTAGTTTAATACGAATTCATAACAATAAATTAGATTAGTAAGCTTATAACTAATTAATTTATTCAATATCTTTGAAATAAGATTTTTTAAAATAACAAAACATAATTTTAAATTTATTAGGCATAAAATGTGTTGCATTTTCTATCATCATTTTTAATTTGTTTGTTGACAAGCATTTTTAATCCATTGGCTTTAGTATAGGTGCGTTAATCGATTTCGAATTATTGCCCCCGAAACCCCCTGCAATCAAATTTCTATTCATAATTAAATTTTATAGATCTTTTTTCATATTATCTTGAATTATGATAAGGATAACACATCCATATTGTATGTCTGCTTGTTACAGAATTGCGAAAACACGGCAAACTATAACTTTTTTTTATAAAATAATCAGGTGGTCTTTGTCATAGATATAATTGCATCATCTCGGATAATAATGCATCTATTATAATTGCTGCATAATTATATTAAGTGGGTAACTTTACTTACTTATAATAATAATGAGGCACTTATACAACGGAGTCGACTAAAGGGTGTTTCGCTCTAAAAAGTTTTGCCGTCACGACAATGTAACGTTATTGCCTGCTTTACGTAAAAACTTTATCTAGCTTGTAGCTACCAAAATAAATTGAAAATAATATTGTCACATTTACATGTATGCGCATCTCTTTCTGACGTTTCGGGTCATTTTGAGGCAGGAACGATTTTGATAAAACTATTATGCGCGATTGAGACTTTAGCGTATTGTTAGGTACAGATCAGATACAATTCATTTTTCTTTTAATTTTTAATTTATTCAAAAAAATCTATCTCCCCAATTTCAAACATAGTTTTATTTATTTTTTGTGTATGCAACTACTGAAAGGATTTTTCTAAAATTTGAAATGAAGATAGTCTTAAAATATACGATACTTTTTTGTTTTGATAAACTAAAGGGGTGTGGATTTCATCCTACGGCTAACAAAATTAGCCCGCTTCCATCTATGATTGCATCATCACTTACCATTAGGTGTAATTGCAGTCATAGGCTAACTTGTAATTAATAAAAAAAATTCCGACCTGAAATTAGAAATTATTAATTTATTCACGGATGTCAGTTAGAGAAGATGCTTGCCGATGAAAGCCGAACTAAAATCTTTGTGTCCGATCAGCTTTAAATCGGCATCTCAACAAGATTTAAAGTGCTATTACGGCTGTATAATGGCCATAGCTAATTGTATGTTAATATAAGTGCATTCGTAAATTAGCTCGGTCGACTGGCGAACAATACTGATCAGTCATCGCTTTAAATTAGCATCAATGCCGCCGACTGATTAATATTAAAGCCTGACTAATGGACCGATCTGTTTGTAATTTATTTATATTAGTAGGAAATCCTAATAAATTATTATCAACGAATGTCGATGACTTTAATGAATTTAAATAGTGGGAGCTTATGTGTAATATGCACATCACATTTCTGAAGACCCATAAATATCATGCAAAAATCAATTAATATAAAAAACAAAAATTAAAATAATACATTAACATCATCATAATCTGTCGTTTGATGTCTCGTGCGTCCTGTACACAAGATATGAGATCTTCTAAAAATCTGGGTTTTGGGGTAGCAATTCCAAGCACTACGTTTTCTGGCGCGGGGTTGCCATTTTAGCACCTTGGTACCCCTAAGTCCGTTAATTACGTACCCATTGACACTATAACTTTGCTCCCCATTTGTTGTCAAGTCTGTCAGTTTACTTTCTAAAGTGGATCTCCTTCTTTCTTATTCGATCACGCATGTATTATTCTGGTCATAGCCCGCTCCATCATCCACTGGCAGACTAAACCTATTAAGACTCGATTAACTGTGCAAATATTTTTTTATTAATTTTTTACCTCGAATAGAGATAAAAGAGAGCTTAACTTATAGAACTACAAACATTATTTAATTACTTTTACTTACATTATATAATCACACTTACTACTATACATATATTTATAATACAATAGTTATAAATAAATACACTTTATCATATCGCGATAAGTAATATCTCTAGTAATATTTCGATTTGTATCTCAGATGAAACATAATTAGCAGAGTAAACGACGGAACGATCATTAGCACAGTAGTGCTTATTTGTTTTGTTCTACGAACGATTTAGATTTCGCTATAAATCTATTACGCTCCAGAGATCAACAGATCGCTTTGTACGTGGTTTTCTGGGAACTGTTTGCTTTGATCTTAGATCAAGGTCGGATTAGCGACATGTACTTCTATAACAAGGAGTTCATATTATTGGTAAGTATATAGATAGATACTTCCGACTTTTCGAAAAATTTTTCGACGCATCAAGTTTGTTAAATAAATCAAGTTCAATAATAAATATTAAGGTACAAAGTTCAAATATGAAAAAATCAATAATTGAGCGACACACGCTCTTCGTCGCTTGATTCCACTTTTTGTATAATACAACTTTGAACTTAGTAATGAATTTATAACCACGGTATTTTTAACCACCGAATTTGGTACTATTAATTTTTTTAAATACCGATGAATTTGCTTGTAGCAAAAATGATAATACGTCGCTTCGTTACGCCTCTACACCAGTCTTATTTCAAAGCCAAATGATATCATAGTAAGAAGCATAGATGCAAAAAGTAAAAATTAATTTGCTGTTTATAAATAAACTAAAATTAAAATTTTAATGCACTAACATAATGCATAGATGAATTATAATACAAGTCTGCTGTTGTGCAGAGCGAAACCAATGTGTAATCTGTGTCATTATGTTTCATTTAAAACTCGTAAATGTAAGTTACAAGTACAATTTATAAGTAATTTTATATTATGATGAATATTTATATTTAATATCAAAAATTGTGGAACCGTGGGGATTCGAATTCGCGTCTCTCTGGCAATCCGGGCACTTAGAGCGCCTTACCGCTAGGCCACGATCCCGATGACGTCGGTGCCGAAATTGTGCTTTAATATTATGTTTTTGATATCCAAGTGTACGGCCTGTAATCTACAGTATGAACTGAAAATGTTACAATACTATTGAAGGCTCATATTACGAATAAAGCCGACATATCCCATTTTTATTCTTTTTTAGTTTTTTATTGAAAACTGTTACCCACATTTTAGGGAATATTTATATTTAAGAATAAACATAATATCAAAAATTGCGGAACCGATATATATGTTGGCAGCATTGTCTACGCTGTTTGAAAAGACTATAGACAATATAGTGGCCTTATTTGCTGTATTGTGGTACCGCGTTTAAACTATACATAACAGACTAGGGACGTTACTCGTCGAACAAAAATGGCGGGCGGTAGGCTATAAAATATGCCTCCATGGAAAATTGTGGTCATTCACGGTAATGTCCGAGGCTTGTGCAGTCATGCTGTTTAACTATTGTAAGAATCTGTGCGCATAATGTTTAATTAAGTAATTACTGTAAGAATGCTTTATTTTGATCATATTTGATGTCTTTGTAAATAAATTGTTATTAAGTTTGTCTTTTGGTGTTTTAAGTTTTATTCCCTTCTGGCTGTTTGTTAACATATTTATTATGAATTAAACTTCGAGATCATACGAGTAACTTTCCATGTGCTATGTTACTTTATTTTTGTATAAGTTGCGCAGGACAGGCTATAGGTTATAGGTACGTATATCAAATCCTATTATAACTTTTTAAAAACAAAATGTCGGTGGTGGTACGCTTACATGCGACAGTGAATTTCTCCTCGTTGTCGGAATGGGATCGATTTAGCTTTGTCGAAACTTTTAAAAATGTTCCTCGTTGAGGAAAAAAATACCTGCCAGCGGTTTGCCGCGAAATATGCGAGGACTGTTACAAAAGTCGGCCATTTTTATAGTCTGTTTTTTAATGGATTGTGTGTAGGATTACATCGATAATAACTAGAAACTCTTTTCTTAATAATTGTCATAGCGTGACGGCCGAGTGGCGCAGTGGGTAGTGACCTTGCTTCTGCGTCCTAGGCTGTGGGTTCGAGTCCCACATCTGGAAAATGTTTGTGTGATCAGGAGTCTGGGACACTGGAAAACATCCATGCTGATCACTGTTTATCTATATATTATAAATATTTATGTATTATAAATATAAAAACATTCATCAGTTATCATAGCACCCATAACATAAGCTACTTACGAGTACGCTTACTTTGGGGCTGTATAGCGATGTGTGTAATTGTCCTATAATATTTATTTATTTGTTCTGAAAAACTTGTTAGCGGTGATTCGCTTACTATAAATTTTTCTCGCTGTGGGAATGGAATCGATTTAGCTTTGTTGAAAGTTTTAAAAATATTCCTCGTTGTGGACAGTAAAAAAATACCTTCGAGCGGTTTCCCGCAATATATACGTGGAGTATTATATAAGTCGACAATTTCTAGATTCTGTTTTTTTACAATTTGTCTGTATGCTCACATCGATAAATACCGGAAACTCATTTCTTAATAATTGTCATAGTCATTTGTCATGAACAGCGGCGTTTACTTTGACAATAACCGAAAACTCCATTCTTGATAATTAGAAGTAGGTATCTATAGTGATTTATTATGCAACGTAGCAAAACTTTTGTTTGCAGCAAGTGCGTATTGAATATCGGGCTGGCTTATAGATTGAACCTTGAGCAGAGTGGGAAAAATTTTTTTTTAATAAAAAATTAAACCGACTTCAAAATGCACTGAAAAGTAAAAAATAAATGCGCCATTTAGTTACTTTAATTTACTTATAATTAATATTAATATTAATTTAAACAATAATTAATATTAATTTACATATACTTTTGAAATTTGGCACATTTGTTCAGACGCTGATACTTATAGACTAACATATGCGAAAACTGAGCAGTTCTGGAAACATTACATACGTACGGGTCGAACTGCTAACCTCCTTTTTTTGAAGTCGGTTAAAAAGAATCCTGAATGTTTGGAAGGATTCGACGAATCCACAAGAACTGCTGACGTACGTAACAAAAAAAATTCATCTCACTACAGCGAGGAAACTACAATAAACAACATATTCTTATAAATCGTTGGAGAGGAAATGGGAACATTAATTATTACATAACATCTCGTACCTGACATTCTTCAAAAATTCGTGTTATTCCCAATAATTCGGTCACCCTTATCAAAGGACGGGCATGTACTGAATTATAATATCGGAACGTGTATTGGGCCTTCGAGAGCCAATATGTCTTTGATGTTTCCCCAGTTTTGGCCATTGAAGAATTCGCGGAATTTCCTCTTAGTATGCCGTAAAATATGGGCCGTAGCTGTGGCTTTCGGTTATTGTTAGAGTCCGGTACATAAGAGTATATTGACATACATTCCTGGTATTATCATAAACAAATTAATATATGAAACCTTAAGGGCTGTACGGATTAGCGGCTGACAAAAACGCCAAGTGGTAGGTAATTAGATAGATTGGAGTACTTACTCCTAATAGTACTAATTCAACGGACATAAAACGTAATTATCGTTCATCTAATATATAAAATTCTCGTGTCACAGATTTCGTTGCCATACTCCTCCGAAACGGCTTGACCGATTTTGATGAAATTTCGTATGCGTATTCAGCAGGTCTGAGAATCGGCTACTATCCAATTTTCATCCGATTTTTTTTAATTTTTAATGCAAAACAACGTTTGCCGGGTCAGCTAGTGTACGTATATAAATGAAGGGCCAATAGACATATTGTTCATGTTTTTAAATATCAGGAGTTCAAACCCACCAAGCTGCTCCAGTGTGAGTTGGTGGTATTAGGATAGTAATAGTTTTATGACTATTTTAACGGCCCGCTAGAAGAACCTGAGTATAACATTGGGTTTAAAATCGGGCCTAGCAGAAATACAGGAGTGTGAACGGCTGGAAACCGTTCTCCGACCCAAGCTTATTATCTATTTTATTTATTAATTTTTTTAAGCTATTGTATAGCTTTTATCGCGGGCCTTGAGCGTGGAGACCGAATACAGAAATTCCGTAACGAAAAAACCTAACACCCCCTGAGTATCAAAAACATTATCTCAAAAGCACAATTTCGGCAACTACGTCATCGGGGCACTTGGCTTAACGGTAAGGCGTTCTAAGTGCCCGGATTGCCAGAGAGACGTGGGTTTGAATCCCGTCGGTTCCGCAATTTTTTTTATTTTTGTTAAGCGTGATATTGCAAAAGTCATTAATTTTTTTTAAAAAATGATTTATTGAAATATTACGCTTGAAAAAAAAAATTTAGGAACAGACGGGATTCAAACCCACGTCTCTCTGGCAATCCGGTCACTTAGAGCGCCTTACTGCTAGGCCACAGTCCCGATGACGTCGGTAGGTATACATAAGTTGATAAAAAATGGTATGCAATAGCTTTACCGCGGCAGTCTCCGAGTGCCACACGTCTTTTTTTGAAACAATATCGATCGTATCCAAGCCTCTACATAGTAAGCACACTAAATTAAAAATACTAAAATAATTTATATTTGCTTATCATATGACTTTAAATGTTCACTTTTGAGAATATCGCGCCCGACTCTACAGTGTATTATGTTGATAAGGCGAAATGAATTACTCTTAGTAAGATCCAAATAAATTACATCACCCGAGAGGAAGGTCGTCGCCCGTAATACATTTTCATAACTGGATCAAAAAATGTGCTCCATGATTACATAGTGTGGAATTTTTTTAAACTCAAAATATAAGCACGTCCCCTATGTTATTATTTATGTGACTATTACAAGAACTGACTGCCTCGTTGGTCTAGTGGTTAGCCTATGTGGCTTCGATCACGAGGTCCTGGGTTCGATCCCTGGGTCGGGTCACGAAATAATTCTGACTTTTGACGACCTCCGTGGCGCAGTGGTATGCGCGGTGGATTTATAAGACGGAGGTCCTGGGTTCGATTCCCGGCGGGGCAGATTGAGATTTTTCTTAATTTGTCTTGGTCTGGCTGGTGGAAGGCTTTCGCCGTGGCTAGTTACCACCTTACCGACAAAGACGTATCGCCAAGCGATTTAGCGTTCCGGTACGATGTCGTGTAGAAACCGAAAGGGGTGTGGATTTCATCCTACTCCTAACAAATTAGCCCGGTTCCATCTTAGATTGCATCATCACTTAACATCAGGTGTGATAGCAGTCAAAGGCTAACTTGTAGTCGATAAAAAAAAAAGCAGTCCGGAAGTTGGTGGTGTTACAGCCCCGTGCCTCGGAGAGCACGTTAAGCCGTCGATCCCGGTCACTATCATCAACATCTGATAGTTATCGTTAATAAATAAAACATTATCACCCTAAGCCCGCCAACCCGCATTGGAGCAGCGTGGTGGGTGAACGCTCCATATCCCCCTCCTATAAGAAGGGAGGCCTGGCCCTGTAGTGGGCCGTTAATAGGCTGATAATGATGATGACGATGATTGCAAGAAACTTTTGTCAATGTTTTAAGGGTGCTAATTGTTGATTTTGTAACGATTACTATCAGACGTTAATATTAATCATGAAATAAATACCGTCACGTAGGTAGAGGTCAAGGTTTGAAACCTTGTCGCTGGATTATTGTCATACGCCACTACTATGAGTAATTGAAATATTTTGTCATATTTTGAAAATAAGACGAACATTTTTTTTTGTAAATGTTGGTCTGAGAATTTTACAAAGTTAATTAAGTATCTACAATAAAGAAAAGCTCACTATGCACTACTCGACTCAGAACCTGAACCCAGGTACCTTGTGTTTCAAAGGCACATATTAACTGCTGGATCAATAAGACAGTGAGGTAGCACAAATAATATCAAAATGTACTTCATAATACACTTAACATTTTGGTTTATGTCATAAAATAATTCGTGTCGCTTATTGCTATAGTGATAATTGTTGATTGGACGAGCATGTCCAGCGTCCGAATTAACGTAATTAATTCAACAAGAGACGCGTTTTATTTGACAACAATATTATTTTATTCTATGGTAACAGCTTGGTTGGTTCTGTGGTTGACTTTGCCCAGTTACCCAATCGAACCCAGCTCCTGGGTTTTTATGACCTTATAACTAATTTTTCTTGGTCTGGCTGGTGGGAGACTTTCGCCGTGGCTAGTTACTACCCTACCGACAAAGACGTACCGCCAAGCGATTTAGCGTTTCGGTGCGACGTAGAAACCGATAGGGGTGTGGATTTCATTCTCCTCCTAACAAGTTAGCCCGGTCCAGTCCAACTTAGATTGCATCAACACTTAACATCAGATGTGATAGCAGTCAAGAGCCAACTAGTAGTCGATTAAAAAAGAAAAAAAGTTATGAAAATATATTAGCGACGATCTTTGTTACAGCGATGTAAGTAATTTACCTATCTGTATCATTCCGATAACATGATACCTGAACCAATGGAATTATTATATTAAATTGGGAATAGCAAATACCCATTGTGTTTCATCATCATCATCATCATTACCAGCCTGTAGACGTCCACTGTTGGACATAGGCCTTTTTAGGGACTTCCAAACACAACGATCCCGAGCCGCCTGTTGCCAGCGGCTCCCTGCGACACGTTTGATGTCGTCAGTCCACCTGGTTGGGGGTCGACCAACGCTGCGCTTTCCGGTGCGGGGTCGCCAATCTACCACCTTGGGCCCCCAACGTCCATCAGCTGTTCGAACTACGTGCCCCGCCCATTGCCACTTCAGTTCTGCGACTCGCTGAGCTATGTCGGTTACTTTGGTTCTTCTGCGGATCTCATCATTTCTGATTCGATCACGCAGAGATACTCCGAGCATTGCTCTTTCCATTGCCCGCTGAGTGACTCTGAGCCTTCTTATGAAGCCCGCAGTCAGCGACCAAGATTGACCATTGTGTTTACCGATTGTTAAAACATTGTCAATAAGCATATCAATATCAAGTTTTCACTGTATTAATTTCGAAGGAAAACAACAATAAAATAAAACAAAAAACATGTTCTTGTATTCTTTGATCCAGTTATGAAAATATATTAGCGACGTCCTATGTTGCGGCGATGTAATTTATTTGGATCATTCCGAGAGTAATTCGTTCACCCTTATCAATAGACACGCGTGTACGGAATTGTAATGTTGGGGGACGCAATATGTCTGACGCTCTAAGAACCCACAGCTCGATTTAGCAGGTTTCTGTTTTTTGATAATACTAACTTTAAATTAATGTTGAGGGAGTATTCAATGGATTAGTTATACCTATCAAAATTGGCCGCAATTGCTTATAATTTTTTAAAATTCATCCGCTGATAGAAAAATGGCATTAATGTGTTATTTAAATCAGTTTTACGTTATTTTAAAGGAAATGATACATAGAATTTAAAAAAAGTTTGATGCTCTTAGTCAGCCACAACATCAGGTTTGCTAGGCGAATACAGAATGACGGCGAAGTGGCGCAGTAAGTAGTGACCCTGCTTCTGCGTCCTAGGCTGTGGATTCGATTCCCACATCTGAAAAATGTTTGTGTGATGAGCATGGATATTTTCCATTGTCTGGGTGTTTATCTATATATTATAAGTATTTATGTATAATAATTATAAAAATATTGATCAGTTATCATAGTAACCATAACACAAGCTACCTACACTTTATTATTTATTTAGTTATTTATTTACACCTAGCAACCAATTTTTTTAATTCTACATCATTTCTTATCTAGCAAATAAATAATACAATAATTTGCCAATATTTCATAGGCAATCTATTGGTAATTCATTGCAAACATTTAAATTTAGTTTTATCGAAATAAACGGAACAGAACAAACCTGCCAAATTGAGCAGTGGGATTCCGTACTATGAGGCTCTGAACCAATATATCCACGGGAATTCGGAAAATTCCTATTGAGATACCGTAAAAATCGTAAGCCGTTTGTTACACTTTCATTTTATTGACGCGCAGTACTGTGTGGTTGATTTATTTCATTTGTGGCACAATCTGTTACGTTCGTGAAGTAACTTTCACTTTGCTCTTTCATTATTCTGTTTTTTTTTTACATTTTATTTATATTTTCTTTAATAATCGTATCTTTAAATGTGACTAATATTACATTTTCTCAAATAAGCAAATAACCAATATTAAGGTGCGAGTTCGAATGACCGCAGACTGTAACTGCAGACGTGTCTCTGTGACACTTCGATTTTAGCTACCGATTCGTACTTTTCGGATTAGACAGAATATCATCAGGTGGCCATCACAGTCATCTCTAATTTGTCTTTATTTGTATCAATAAAGGTATGGCGGTAGTCCAACTGGAGTGGTGTTTATTTCTCTTTTGTTGGACTATTGTCGTACCTACCCATGCTTTTGCTGAAATTGAAGTGATAGGGGAACATTGGCGAAGTACAAAAGATACGGTCTATTACGTGGCACCATTAATTTCCTGTCTAAATATTTGCTAAAAAGATGTTGATATGCTGAGTTGGAACATTTCTTTTCAATTTCCTGTTAAAAAAGTTTCTAATATAATATAATATAATATAATTATATTAGAAATATATACAAATATAACGATACGTTTCATTTCTTTGAAAAGTGTTTTGGATGTTGACCTCATTCCGGATTGCTTCGCCAACTTTTTGGAAATTTTACCTGGAACCACTCGAATTCTCGGAAAATTCTCTTTATGCAACATGGCCGCCCTTCCATAGAGCCGCGATCCTTTGTTGAAGTTAAAAAAAATATTATGTATGTTATATAGGCTAGGCTTTGAAAAGCAGTGATAAGGTTTGAGTTGGTGCGCTTGCCTTATAATGATGCCTATTCGTTCTTGCCTTGAAGGTGTTCAAGTTCGTCATATACTTTTCTTTTCGTCATATTCTTAACAAGTTAGCCCGCTTCTATCTTAGATGGTATAATCACTTACCATCAGGTGTAATTGCAGTCAAAGGCTAACATGCAGTCAATTAATCAAAAGTCTGTATCTGTAATAAGATTAGGGCGAGTATCGAGATCATATTAAGTATGTTTGCTGCGAATGGTAAACTACGCCTTATAACACCGGTCTGTAGTCGGTCATGTTATTTTTGATAAAAGGAAATCGTGCCTGAATGATGAATTAATACGGCACTTTCATTTCTATTAGCCTTTTGACATGTTAATATCGTCACAATTATTCACGTCACCGTAAAGAGCCAAGGTCCTCGGAACAAATAGTCCATGCTCTAGTTATCAGGACATACAAACTAACTGTTTTAATACATGCGAATGTATTTTGTACATGCTATTATGTCGGCCCAGTGGCGCAGTGGGTTTTCACCCTGCTTCTGCGTCCTAGGCCGTGGGTTCGATTCCCACATCTGGAAAGTGTTTGTGTGATGATCATGGATATTTTCCAATGTCTGGATGTTTATCTATATATTATAAGTATTCATGTATATTATATATAAAAATATTCATCAGTTATCATAGCACCCATAACACAAGCTACTTACGAGCACGCTTACTTTGGGGTTATATAGCGATGTGTGTAATTGTCCTATAATATTTATTTATATATTTATTATTATGTTAATTTATTATTGTTTTATTTTATTCATTTCAGCTTTAGGTCAGAGTCTCCCAAAGTAATTTGTTCTCGCCTCAATTATTATGTTTTTCTGTTTATTCGTAATTAATATTGTATTATTGTTACTAAACTTACCGAAATTGAATTATAGGATCATAATAGCGGAGCAGAAGAACACAAAACAGAAACACTTTCAAATTCTCCTCTGTTTGTTTGTATGCTTATTTGTTCGTGCAGATTTCAAGGGACTGACCTCTACTTTTCAAAATTTCGTCGCTTCACAATAAAAGATCAACTGTGCCTTTCGAGCCGGTGGTAGAGTCACTACATAGTCTAATTTGACGTTTAAAAAGTGCTTGTAATTAGACTACTTGAAATAAATGCATTTGAATTTTGAATTTTTTTGAAATTTTGAACAAATTTCAATAAAATACCTAATGTTTGTAGTAATATGATATAATATGTAGTAGAATGTACATTATTTATGAGTTCGCAAAACAAAACTTTCCTACGACAGTCGTAACAAATAGAAACGACCTTTTTTAAGCAATTATTTTTTGTTTCAGGTACTAACCCGCTCACTTTTAAAGGACATCAAAGCAAGTGACATTACTCCCGATGCTGTACCTACGTATAGTTATATCATGCTCTACATAGAGCTTTGATCTTTGAAAGTGAAGGCGATCGGCAATTGAATGCCACTTGTAACTTGTACAATCGAGTTCCGCATGTCCTTGCTCGGCCCACCAAACAGGTAATATGGACCCTGTGTTAAAGGATATTATAGTCAATAAAACTCTCTACGATTTCAATATAAGTTATTATTTCGAAAAAATATATAAACGATATTTGACGGCCGTGTGGCGCAGTGGACAGTGACCCTGCTTCTGTGTCCTAGGCTGTGGGTTCGATTCCCACATCTGGAAAAAAAAATGTTTATGTGATGAGCATGGATGTTTTCCAGTGTCTGGGTGTTTATCTATATATTATAAGTATTTATGTATAATATATATAAAAAAAATATTCATCAGTATTCATCAGTTATCATAGCACCCATAACACAAGCTACTTACGAGTATGCTTACTTTGGGGCTATATAGCGATGTGTGTAATTGTCCTATAATATTTATATTTATTTATATTTATATTTATATAAATTTTCTATACATTTTAAACATTTGGAAGACGATTTGTATGTTTACTTTTACATATTGTTTGATGTAATAGTTCGGATAGGCATTTATCACGTTTATGTACTTACGTCTGTGTGGGAATCTGAATATGAATATTGTTAGGAACACCCAGAAGGCAATAAAAATTAAAACACACAAGAAAAACAAAAGACGAACTTTAATAGGAACAATTTATTTACAAAGACATGAAATATGTTCAAAACATTCTTACGGTAATCACATAATTAACTTGAGCAGCGCTTATTTACACTATTTCACTTTAACTAACATTTATTATGCGTTTCTCGAAATTAACTGGCAGCATAACTGCACATGAAGAGCACACACCGAATGATCATACACTTTTTGCTACAGTCTCAAATCTATGCTAAACGGGGTGCCACAACACAGCAAATACGGCATCTCTATAGTCTGTGTTTTGCAGATGCTGCCAACAATAAAATTATTATCATCTTTCTGTATGATAATTCAATTCAATTTTTCATAAACGGATTTTCAAGCACACGAGCTCACTCTAAATAAATTATTTGATGATGCGTTTCTGATGTACTTTCATTGCTGATTTCATTTCATTCCTGGCTTTGTGTGTGCCAAAGAATCGTCTTTCTATAATAGAGAGTGTATCAGTGTTTTATAAACAAATGAGCCCAATAAAATGGGTTTATCTCGTTTAATATAGGAGTTTCTGATAACCGCCTTATGTCACCATTTATTAGACTAGCTTCCATGCTATATCAATTTTTGGTTTGGTTTTAAAATCTTGTTTCGTTTAAGAGTTCCTATGGCCCCCACTGGACTTCATCATTAGATTTCACTACAACTAGAAACTTTTCTTTATTGACCCAGCTCTATTGGCTTTAAATGAATCGTTTTATATTTTGACTCTACCATAATTAATTGAAGGCCACGGATGAAGGTTATAAAGTGCTTGAAGCCTTCAAGAGAACTACTTAATATTAAGTACTCTTCATTAAACAAAAGCGCTTGTGACGCTTACTAAAGCATAATAGCTAGCTTGAAAATAGTCGCCTGTAAAAAATCTATGCCAAAAAGTTCATTTTATTATTTTTCATGGTGATAATTATTTTTTTTACTTATATTTCACTTATTGTCTGGTAAGAGAAAATCCATTGCGTATATAAAACTCTAAGCCATTGACATATTAATAATAGTTAGTACTATAGACTTCGGGTGTAATGCAAAATTCACAACAAAAGTGTCCCGAGATATCTTATATATACTAGAATGTATTTGTATATTTATAAACAAAATAAAACATTGTAATATATGTCTTATTTTATTGTTAAACAGTCTAATTTGCAACGGTTTAAATGCTTGCAATAAGTAATCAGCTTTGACTGACGGTTGCCATGGCAGCCTTTTTTTGACATGGCAGCTTCTTGTGAAAATAGGACAACATAAATGGTGTGGAGTAGGTAGCTTTGAATTTTTTTGGCACCTAATTATATTCACAGCAAACTTTAAATGTATCAGTGACCAATATATTTTTTTACTACAATTACGTTAGGTCACTGTTTTTCGCGTTTTAGCTCTCTTTAGGTTCGGACACTTTTTAGCGCTGACCCGAAGTCCATAGTATTAATATGTCAATGCTCTTAGCCGAGTATGCAAGGAATACGTCATACAAAGTTCCGCCATGTGTCAATCTTGCTTGACGGCAGGAATTTTCTGAAATAAAACATCATTCGAGATACTTGTCAAAAATATCTGCTTTCCCGACGTATTGAAGTAGCTATCCACCTCGATATTGTACTCAACAGAGCTTAAGCACTTACGGCACTTAAGCTCTGTAGATGTAACACTTGAGTTTTGTTAATATCTTTGAAGATCTCGATGTTAGTGCTTCACCGATCTGACACGGTTTACACATTACAGCTTTTCGAATAGGTATGAAATAAGAAAAATATAGTAGAAACATTAACAATGCAATGTATATTTGAGCATTTATGTGTAGAAATTATGGAAAATTAATTCGTTTAATAAAAACTAAAACCTTTTTCCTCTTACGTCGGGTGTTAATGGAATGGAAGTCTCTATTACAAGTCTAGTCATAGAAGTATCTAAGCCAAAAAACTATCACAATATTATTAATATTTTATAACAATCTAATAATATTGTATTAAAGAATTCAAATACATAATTATTGTTAGTAAATAAATAAAAGTAATGTAAGCAAAATAGAAAAATAAGTTACTAAATTGTTTGTGCAAGATGTAATCGTGAAATTCCGAATGAAACGATGCAGACTGGAGATACTCGTATTTTCGTTTATAACGATATAAGTTTCGTTAAATATTCACCAAACCGATTACACTTTCCAACTGACTTGTGGGGCGGGTGCGAGTTTTTCACCGAACAACTGCGTAAAAACGTAACCACTCGATTATATAGAAAAAAAAAGCGTTCACTCTCGCTATAACTAGATGGCGCTGCTTCAATTCCATATAAATTTTCGTTACGTCTTTACGCAATCACACTAGGCACACTGTATAAAGTGAATACGATACACACACCACATAATATTATAAAATAATTTCCCCCGCCACTTCTGTTTGACTGTTTGCGATGAACTTTTGGGAAAAGGTTGATTGGTCAAATGTTATGCGTATTCGGATCAGGACTGTATTAAAAAATAAAAGTATGAAAAATAAAACTATTCTAAAGTAACGTTTTTTTGTGATCCGCTGACGGCAGTGGCTCTTGTCCCTGTCTGAATCACAATTGATGTTCCTCGTGAAAATTTTAGTTCTTTCTATATTCCAAATTTAAATAATTCAAAATATACTTTGTAATCGAGTTGCAATGTTTATTAATTATGAATTTAAAAATTTCGTATAGTACCATTCTTTGATTCACCTAACTTTATTTTAAATTATAGTAAAATTCAAAACCAAGTTCTTCAGATAGCTTTTATAAGCAGATAGCATTTAGAAATTTAAATAGATACCGAAAATGGTTTGGAATGCACAGATAAAGGAATGCTAAAACTTCTACTGTCTCTAAGATATTTAAACGAGCTATTTCGCGATTTCGAAAATGTGTTAGACGGTTCACGGTATCATTTATATTTACATAAGATTTTACTTTTTTAAATCCACGCATCCAGCATGTGTTAATGATCATTATCAGCCTATTAAAGGTCCACTACAGCGCCAGGCCTCCCTCCTTGTAGGAGAGAGGATATGGAGCGTACACCCACCACGCTGCTCCAATGCGGCTGGGCGGGCCTAGGGCTATGATGTTTCATTTATTAACGATCACCATCAGATGTTGATGATAGTGACCGGGACCGATGGCTTAACGTGATCTCCGAGGCTCGGGGGTGTAACACCGCCAATATCCAGACTCCGGGCTTGGAATATACTGAACATTTCATAGAAGAATAAAATAGCTCAGAATTATTCCGTGACCGGACCCGGGAATCGAACCCAGGACCTCGTGATCGAAGCTACATAGTCTAACCACTAGACAAACGAAGCAGTCATGTGTTGTTTGTTGTTGTTAACTATAAAAATATTTTTAGAAAAATAATTGAACCAACTTCAAAACGCACTAAAAATTAAAAATTAATTGCATTATTTAGTTCCATTAACTTACTTTAGCATATCTATGAAGGCGGAGCATGTCAACCTACCTAGAGGCTAGAATATATCTATTTACTTTTGAGTTTTAGAAATTTAGACACCTATAAGAAATACGAAATACAATTTTGGTAAAAAAAGTAACTGCAAAAGCTTTTGTCTATTATTAATTTTCATCTGCATAACTTTCATCATCGTTATCAAATTATGCTTGTATATTATAAAATTCATTTTTATGATATTGAATTTTTGTATCCCGACTCTCATTTCAATTTGTTAAGGCATTTAAGTTTCAAGTATGCGCTGCAAAATTTTTATTAACCATAGGTACATTTTTGCCATTTGTTTTGCCTTCAGCGAAAAGGAATGGGAAATTCGAGTTGTTTTCCAACTTTCGTGAAATGTATGTGTCACAACCATCGGGCCGTGAACCCGTGACTCGTGAGTGGCAGGAGCGTTTATACCAATTAGGCTAATGACAAAGTATGCCGACGGTTTCTAAGGTGAAACCTATTTTTCTCTGCGGCAACGCCATTTTTTGTTGGTTTGGGAGACAGATACGTTTGCGAGTCGGTACTTATGGCTATTGTTTTCGATTTTCTATATATTTTTAATGACATGTTATTGTAGATAGTACGTATTATTATTGGAGTATATTTATTTAAAGTGGCAGGAGTGTTTATACCAATTATCCTAATGATAAATTATGCCGACGGTTTGAAAGGTGAAACCTATTTTTCTCTGCGGCAACGCCATTTTTTGTTGGTTTGGGAGACAGATATGTTTGCGAGTCGGTTCTTATGGCTATTGTTTTTAATTTTCTATATATTTTTCATGACATATTATTGGAGTATATTTATTTAAAGTGTCAGGAGTGTTTATACCAATTATCCTAATAATAAATTATGCCGACGGATTGAAAGGTGAAACCTATTTTTCTCTGCGGCAACGCCATTTTTTGTTGGTTTGGGAGACAGATACGTTTGCGAGTCGGTACTTATGGCTATTGTTTTCGATTTTCTATATATTTTTAATGACATGTTATTGTAGATAGTACGTATTATTATTGGAGTATATTTATTTAAAGTGGCAGGAGTGTTTACACCAATTATTCTAATGATAAATTTTGCTGACGGTTTGAAAGGTGAAACCTATTTTTCTCTGCGGCAACACTATTTTTTGTTGTTTTACCTAAAAGATATACCCTTGATAGTAGATACTTTTTCATGACATTGCTCTCGATATTACCTACTTAAATTTATATTTAAGTGGTAAGTGTACCGTTTAAACCAATAAGGCCAATGATAAAGTATGCTGATGGTTTGAAAAGTTAACCCTATTTTTCTCTGCGTCAATACTATTTTATACCGATCTTTAAAAGATTCAAGCACCTTGACGACCTCCGTGGCGCAATGGTATGCGCCCTGGAGTGGATTTATAAAACGGAGGTCCTGGGTTCGATTCCCGGCGGGGCAGATTGAGATTTTTCTTAATTTGTCTTCGTTTGGCTGGTAGGAGGCTTTCGCCGTGGCTAGTTACCACCCTACCGACAAAGACGTACCGCCAAGCGATTTAGCGTTCCGGTACGATGTCGTGTAGAATCGTAAAACGTGTACGGTGTGGATTTCATCCTACTCCTAACAAGTTAGCTCGCTTCCATCTTAGACTGCATCATCACTTAACATCAGGTGTGATAGCAGTCAAGGGCCATCTTGTAGTCATTAAAAAAAGAGCATTATCATTCTTAGCCCGTCAACTGGAGAGGCGTGGTGGGTCTAAGCTCCATATTCCCTATCACATAAGCAAGAAGCCTGATAATGATGATTTAACTTATCCTGATGATATGTGAATATATCGTGAAGATAAATTGGAACCATTTCTAAATCTGGGTACCTACTTCTATGTCTCGGTGTAATTCTATAATGAACCCAGAACCTTTGCACTAATGAAGCAAGATATAATGAAAAAAATATAAAGTAAATTTTTTAACAAAAACTAGAACCGACTCAAGAAGCACTAAAAAGTAAAAAAAACTGTGTCATTTAGTTGCTTTAATTTACTTAAGCATATCTATGAAGCCAAATTTTTATTTCTTACTTTTGTAGTGATTTATCGCCACGTAACGTACTCGTACTATACTGTCATATTATACGGCACTTGTAGCCAAAAAGCTACCGACACTTATACAAAAACCGAAATCGCTGCAAGTGTGCCTATAAAATTTTAAGAGTTCCTTCAATTTTCCCAGGATGTCATCATCAGATCCTAATATGATGACAGTGGGATCATCTTGGAAGTGTGCCTTTTCTAATCAAATAAGAGTTATCAAAATCGGACAACTCTGTAAAAAGTTATGCGTGGTCATACAAAAAACGTGTAAATATACGTGTCGAATTGAGAACCTCCTCCGTTTTTTACGTCGGTTAAAAATTTACAGAAATGAAAATCAAAGTAAGAACTCCTCAGTTAGAAATCAAGTACTCTTGCACTACAGAGGTCAACGAACCGTTCCTATTATATCACCAATACGTTCTAATTGTAACGCTCTGATTTTCACCCACTTACACACTTCTCGGGAATCTTATACCCAGTAATGGGACATAAACACCCAATTACCTACTTACGTTTTAATTACCGCAGCTAGCGGGTAATTGAAATAAATGCTCTGTTGAGGGTCAAACTAATGAGTTTAATAAACGACTATTACCTACGACCCGGGTCAGGTAACCAGGATGGATGTAATTAGTTGGGGTTTTGAATGACTTCTGTACCATTGGCAATCGTCAGTTACTTGCATACTGTCACTTTGGTCAAGTGGTTAGCCTATGTGGCCCCAGATCACGAGGGCCTGGGTTCGAGTCCTGGTTTGCGTTATGGAATAATACTTTAAAAGTGAAAGTCAAATTTATTGATTTCAACTAGGCTTAGTTTACTAGCATCATTGACATATTAATACTATGGACTTCGGGTCTAATGCAAAATTTACGTCAAAAGTGTCCCAAGATATTTTATACATACTAGGATGTATTTATGTTTTTATACACAAAATAACATTGTAATGTATGTCTTATCGTATTGTTATACAGCCTAATTTGCAACGGTCTAATTGCATGCAATAAGTAATCAGCTTCGATTGACGGTTACCATGGCAGCCTTTTTTTGACATGACAGCTTCCCGTGAAAATAGGACAACATAAATGGTGTGGAGTTGGTAGCTTTCAAATTTTTTTGGCATCTTATATTTATATATTATATTTACAGCAAATTTTAATTTATATTTACATATCCCTGACCTCTATATGCTGGGATAAATCTTGTACCAAATAATAATTGTGGTAATTATCTTGTATAAAATAATAATTAGTTATAATAATAATTAATTACAAACCAAATCCACTAATGTACAAAATGATATGCCACTCGACATAGTTCTTTACTTTGAAATTTTAAGTTCTCGATATTTTCCTCTTTTTAATTAAACTGAAAATATATTTTTTTACTTCAATGACGTTAGATCACTTTTTTAAATAACTGTTCCTAATTTCATGTAGATAATTCTTATAGTTATCAAATTAATATACCATTATGGTAAAAGTCATTTGATTAATAGGTATTCATGACATAAAAAATAAAAGTTGACATAAAAAATAAAAATTTTTGAATTGAAAATAATCAAATTATTTTCATTCAAAAATTAAGTAATTAAATAATTCAAATGTTAAACAACAAAATAACTCTATGCAGTCGTTGTTCTAAAACATTCTATTGCTCACGGCAGATCCGAACTAAATGTGGTTAATTAGATAAACATATTGCACTCCTTCTATCCTATACGCGGGTAGCGTATGGGAAAAGGACAGATAGATACTTTTATTCATTTTGGTTGGTTATGCAATTCGTTTCTATAGTTTATTAAAATTTTAATAAAATAGCTTGTTTCTAAGCAAAATAATACTTTAAAATCATCAGTAAATATTTACTTACTGAAAATATGGTACACCGTCTTCTTTTCTCACCTTACTCGGGTAGTTCTTACAAGTTTTTTATAACATATTACGGCACTATTGACGTGTATTCTGTCAGTCAGCTAATATGAGACTGAATTGCGATTGGAACTCATTTCGCGTTTTGGCTTACTTTTGGTTCGGACACTTTTTATCGCTGACCCGAAGTATTAATATTAATATGTCAATGACTAGCATTTTTAAAACGGCGTATTAAATTATAACTTAAAAGTAAAGTTGATGATTTAAATCGGAAACTTAAAAGGGTTTTAATGGGTCTGAGTTTTTCTTTCTCTTGAGAAATTTTCAGTTAATTCTAAGCTTGGAGTTGAGAAACTGGCGATTACCCATGCCTTGAAGAATATGTTAAACTATCGGTCTCGGTTATTATCATCGGATAGTGAGCGTTCAAGAAATTCAACATTTGCATTGTACACCCACCAATCCGCATTGAACGCGGTATGCGCGGTGGATTTATAAGACGGAGGTCCTGGGTTCGATTCCCGGCGGGGCAGATTGAGATTTTTCTTAATTTGTCTTGGTCTGGCTGGTGGGAGGCTTTCGCCGTGGCTAGTTACCACCCTACCGACAAAGACGTATCGCCAAGCGACTTAGCGTTCCGGTACGATGTCGTGTAGAAACCGAAAGGGGTGTGGATTTTCGTCCCACTCCTAACAAGTTAGCCCGCTCCCATCTTAGACTGCATCATCACTTAACATCAGGTGTGATAGCAGTCAAGGGCCAACTTGTAGTTGATATAAAAAATGAAGCAGTGTGGTGGATCTTAGCTCCATATTCCTTCTAGAGAGAGAGGTCTCCATTCGGCCATTAATAGGCTAATAATGATGACCTACAATCCGGGTCAGGTAGCCAGAATGGGTGTAATTAGTTGGGGTATTGTATTACTTCTGTGCCATTGGCGATCATTAATTATTTGCTTGCTTACCTAAGGGTTAATTGTGGTATATAATCGCGCTTGAAATAGTTATAACAGCCGGTTCACACCATTCAAGGAGCTTTCCTATAAAACTTTCAACTTAATATTAGGGCAATGTAATAAAGAAATATACGCCAAATATATCATTGAGGCATAGGTATTATTTTTGTATAATCTGAATATACATAATATATCAATATCATGTGTAAATATATGTTGCGAGAAAATAATGAACTTTACTAAGATATAAAAATACATACATAGTTCAGGTACGAGTACTTTTGTTAATGAAAAATGTGTAACAGCCGTAACTGGCACACTATACTGATGAATAAAAATCCAATTAAATGACTGTAAATATTTTAATTACAAACAATTAACGATTTTTTGTATTTTGCGAGATATTTGTTATTCCTTTACATGTTTTCTTAATAGCTTTAGTTTATTTAAAACAATCGAAAGAAGTATTATTTGTATAAATAACTGTACGTGTATTACTAGTCTCATGGAACAATGTAAACCTGCCGTAAGAAGTGAAATCGATACCGATTGAAAAGCAATGAATGGCAATTAAATGAAATTATTTTAATTCTTCCACATTCAATTAACGCGTCACTGCATTTTGTGATATTCGTTATTTCTTTCTTGTTTATGTAAATTTCTAGCTTACTTGACTGTCAAAGTAGTACAGGTATTAATTAAATAATTGTATAGCTTCTAGTCTCATTGAACAATGTGAATTAACTGTAAGAAGTGAGATCGATACAGATAGTAAAGCAATGAATACCAATTAAATTAATTGATTATAATTGTTCCACATTCAATTAACGTGTCATTGAATTTTGTGAGACATTATTTATTCCTTCACTTGTTTTTTGGACTGCTCTATCCTTATTTAACAGTCGAAATAGTGCAGGTTTTATTAGTAAAATTGCATTACTAGGGTCTGTAAAAAATGTTAACCAGCTGTAAGAAGTAAAATCGATACTGATTGGTAAGCAATGAATAGCAATTAAATTAACTGATTGTGATCGTTTCACATTCAATTACTACGTCACTGTATTTTGTGAGACATCTGTTATTCCTGCTACATGTTTTATACGTTCATGCTCTTTTCAGGATTTGTGGTATGGCAATGCCGTTGCTGTAAAATTTTTACTGTCATTGAATATTAAACGGACGCTGCGGTTAACCGCAATACAAAAATTTAAACGCATGCGTTAATGTATTATTAAAATGTTGCTTTATGCTCAGTCTGTTCAATTTTATATGTGTTTTTTTTATTTATATAAAGGTAAGTAGGACCCTATGAAAAACTTATTTTCAAACTGTTTGTACAGTAAATCTTACAGATATTTCCTCTCCAATTAAATTATTCGGGTAGAATTCTATCTTCATACTATACTCTCTCTTCAATTGTTTATTACATTATAATAAGTTGGCTTGTAAACGACGCTTTTTTAACTAAGTAAATCTTTTCGTGAATTAATGGTTCTTCCTATTGTTGCATTCAGTTGTCACATATTTTGTTTTCACAAAGATACGAGTATACTTATGACAATTGGACAAAATATAAAATTAGTTTCAATAGAATATTTCCTTTTTTTGCTGTCTTTTGAATAATCATTCATTAATGATCAGCTAGTTAACGACCCACTACAGGGCCAGCCTACCCTCTTTGTAGGAGAGGTGATGTAGAGCTTGAACCTATCGCGCTTTAATGCGGGTTGGCGAGTTTAGGGTGGTAATGATTATTTCATTATCGATGGCTATCACTTGTTGACAATTGTGACTCCGACGACGGCTTAACGTGTTGTCCGATGCTAGGGGGTCACCACCAACTTCCCGCCTCCAGGCCCAAAACTTACTGAAAATTCAAAATCATTCCTCGACCTTACCCAGGATTATAACTCCTAACCACTCGACCATAGAGGTAGTTTTTGAATATGGTTTTGTTCAAACATGATGAATGAAACACGTACGTATTTGAAATCAACTGTAACAACAGCAATATAGTTTCCATGAACGCAACCACACGCTGCCGTCATTATATACGTGTCATATAAATAGTTCTTTTGTCTTGGGTGTTGTAAAGACGCCTCGCCTATTTTCCCGAGGGCTCTTAGCACGAGAGTCGTTAGCCAGCGTCACTACACCGGCTTTCGAAATTTAAATATCACTGTTTTTTTTAATATTTATAAAGTTTATATAATAGAACTTTTTGTTTGGAGGTAGATACGCCTTGGTGTAATATGATGTACATCACCTTGATTATATGGATCTGACATTAGATATGCATATACAGATAAGACATAGGCTTCCTTTGGTTTAACGTAGCAAGACTAATTATTAATCAATTGTTGCATATTGGACGCTTGGAATAACGATTTGGAGGAATAACGATTTGGAATAACGACTTGGAATAACTTGGAGGAACGCTTTAATTTTGAGTTTACGAATATATTTATCATTTTATTAGTTAGTATAGTACTAATGGAAGAAGATGCCTATTCACTCTATTTTATTGACGACTAACGGTTGCCAGCGACTTCGTCTGCATGTTATTAAAATGAATAAAATCAATAAAATAAAATAGCCTAAGTCACTTATAACATGAGTAATTGTGTTGAAGATTAGAAAAAAATAGAATAATTTTTATTTTTACCATCTATGCTAACTCTACCTAAAGGGGGGTGTCGTAAAACGAAGTGAATTTTGTTAATTTTACAAAAGGAAAATACTTTGTATTCGCAGTGATCCACGATACTTTCGTTTAAAAATATTAAAACGAAATAAAGCAAACTTACGCAATCAAGTTGTAGGCGTTAGGAATTATAATAAGTTTAGAAATGAAGCAAACTGAAAATAGATTTATTATTTTCCAGTGAGAGTCAGTAATATAATAACACGCTATTTTTAGCCAGGTATTCAATTTATATTAATAGAATAGAAGGAAATAATAATAATATAATTACTTTATTTTTGACAGACAGACATTTTAGGAGCAAATTAAATTCATTAATTAAGATGGAAACTCAGGAGTAACTCGCTTAACTTGATTCTTATTTATATTCGAAAAATTTTACTTGTCACTTTAATTTTTCTACTCCATAACCCAGATGTTCCCAAACTTTTTTTTCTCTGACGAGTTCCATCCACTTTTCGAAAAAAAGTGGGAATTGATTGGTTAAATAATAAAATTGAAGGAGAGGGAAAAAAATATTTCCTTTATAGCATTATGATGATGATTTAGAGCATTAAAAAAACAACTCAAGACATCAAAAATTGATTCACTAAACAGTAAGATTTTTAGTCGTAAAGTTGGATACGAAATCCAAAATTTTAGTTTCCTACTATCAAATTTAGTGGATCCTCGCTTTCGAATTGTGGACACCTATTTTTTGTCGCGCCAAAAAAGACCCTTGTCAAGTCCCCGTGGGCCTCTGGAGGTCCACCTGAGCAGCTTTGGGAGACAATGTGATATTATACCAAACAAACACTTTGTTTGCTCTGCCTAATCTCTGAAATTAGTTAGTCGGATCGTAAAAAAAATTTTGTATACCTATATTATACCTTTTAAGCTATTGTATAGCTTTTATCGCGGGCCTTGAGCGTGGAGACCGAATACAGAAATTCCGTAACGAAAAAACTAAACACCCCCTGAGTATGAAAAACATAATATCAAAAGCACAATTTCGGCAACAACGTCATCGGGGCAACTTGGCTTAGCGGTAAGGCGCTCTAAGTGCCCGGATTGCCAGAGAGACACGGGTTTAAACCCCGTCAGTTCTGAAATTTTTTTTTCAAGCGTGATATTTCAAAAAGTAATTAATTTAAAAAAAAAATGACTTTTTAGAGAGATTTTACACTTATAGCGCCTTACCGCTAGGCCACAGTCCCGATGACGTCGGTAGGTAAACATAAGTTGATAAAAAATGCTATGCAATAGCTTTACCATGGTAGTCTTCGAGTGCCACACGTCTTTTTTTAAATATTTCAGGTCTTCAAAACTTCATACAAGTAAGAGGAATCTAATAAATATTGAAAGACACTAAAATAGAACAGACGTAATAACTATCACATAAATATAGATGAAGTGTTTTCCATCATAACTCTTCAGAGCGTTTACTATAAAGAAATGTCAAAGTTCAATCACATGATCTATATAGATTGTTCTTACATTTATTAATGAAGGATCGGTTAGTCAGACGTCGTGAAAAGGTCAGGTGTCTACTTTTACTTACCCTTTTAGCTCCCAATATAAAAGGGAGGTGTTTTAAGTTCACTGTGTTGTTTTGTGCCTGTATGTATCACCCCATTGGATTGACCTCTATGGTGAATTTGTATAGAATTATAGTACAAAATGCTTGTTAATTTGAATGTTACATTTATTACTAACACACATTTTTTTTATTCTATTATACACGTGGGATCAGTCGACAGACTATGAGCAGAGGTGACGTAGGAAGATTTGGCAATTAGAATCATCATTCCCAGCGGGAAAAGCTTCATGTACGTGTCAGGCTTTTAATAGAATGTTAAGCTATTGCATAGCTTTTATCACGGGCCTTGAGCGTGGAGTCCGAATCAAGAAATTCCGTAACGAAAAACCTAACACCCCTAAATATCAAAAACATAGCATTAAGTATTAATCAACTTATGTATACTTACTGACGTCACCGGGAACGTGGTCTAGCGGTAAGGCGCTCTAAGTGCCCGGATTGCCAGAGAGACGCGGGTTCGAATCCCGTCAGTTCCCCAATTTATTTTTCAAGCGTGATATTTCAAAAAGTATTTTTTTTACAAGCATGATATTTCAAAAAGTCATTAAAAGTTCTGGTATTTATCGATAGATGGAAAAACTAAAAAGTATCACCGTTTAGTTTTTCCATCGAAACCGCGTCTCTCTGGCAATCCGGGCATTTAGAGCGCCTTACCGCTAGGTCACGGTCCCGATGACGTCAGTAAGTAAACATAAGTTGATTAATAATGCTATGCAATAGCTTTACCGCGGCAGTATCCGAGTGCCACACGTCTTTTTTTTCGTCTTTTCAATCGTCGAATCGCCTGTGGTATTGTCGTGTTTACATTATGTCGTGATGCACTGTAACTTTCATAAAAGTGCTCTTAAAACCACTCTAATCTACGGTAAAATCTCAATGCAAGTCCACTAAATCTAAGAAGGTTCATCGGAAATATACCGGCGAGTCATTTCCTCCAGGAAAATAGCGGAAATAAAGGTGGCAGCGGAACGAGAATATTTCTATTGAGGAACTGGTGTGGAAATTGATGTAATTCCACTCACACTGCGGCTATGAAACTACAAGTTGGTTGAATGTTGTTCTACACTGAGAGCTGGTCAACGGTTTTAACAATCAGTTATTAGTACTGTTGGGTCTTAATGTGCTCTCTGACTCTGACGTACGGTGTTGTAACACCACCAGCTTCCCTATATATTTCTCAATTACCGTAATTTTTGATGAGTAGACAGGCCTAACCAAGCACTCAAATAATAAATAATCTTTATTGAAACATACTTAAAATTAACATTTGACATGCTCCTTAAAATTAAACACCAGTTACAATGATTAATGTACCTGTATAAGAAGGTCTTAAGGAGGGCTTGGACTCTCGTAGTAGGAAGGACCTTTATTACGAGCGTCGTCGCCTTCCTACGGATCTCATACAGTAATTTAGACCATGATAGTTCCTAAACAATGGGCCAAAAAGGCAATTCAATCACATACACATAATACAAAATCACACATATTCTGTTGTAATTAATTTTAATGTTAATGTAATGGCGGTTTATAAAACAATATCAATTTAAAACCTTTTATTACGATTTTAAAAGATTTGTATTGTTTTATAGACCGGTATCAATTTGCCAGTGTACTGTACCTCATAATAAAGTTTGTCTCAAAACGATAAACCTGCTCTTGGTGTATTTTCATATTTCTCATTGGTATTTCGAGGCAGCTCCGAATATTTTCGAGGGTTTATACATCGACCTCCTTTTGATTTTATTCAAAGAAAGTCAGTGGTTATGCGGTGGAAATCTAGCAAATTGTATGAACTTACAATACGGAATCGGGAAGCCAAGTGCACTGAATTTCTACGTACTAATACAAGAGCCCTTCTGAAATATTCACGTTCGCATTGCAATAGAAAATGGAATAGATAATTTCTAACTTTCGGTCCCTGGTTATATACAAATATACCCATTTTGATAGAAAATATTTTTGCTCAATATTTTAATGCTTATTCCTTAAAGAAAAATAGTTCATTGTGTTTCACTGGAGTTTAGTTTGAGGGCATAGTTTTAATAAAAAAATAAAGTCGATCTAATTAGTTGATACGTAAAATTTAAAATGTATCAATATAGAATATAATTAAAGCAGGTTGGCTTCTAAAGCATTCAAGTGCGATTTTTCTATTGAAAGATAATTTTTTTTAAAAAACTTGGGCATCTCGGGACGCCCGACAGAAGTGATATCTTAAATATGGCTAGCGTGTGGGTTAGATAGAGAGAAGAGGTTCCTGTCAACCGCTGCCGTATGCGTAAAGAAAGTGAAGCCGTACAGAGTTACGTAACGAAGCGGTTTACCCTCCCATAAAAAGTTATCACTTGAAAAGTATTGCAAATTACAAAAAAAAAATGTACAGTAACATAAAAATTACGAAGTTATAAATGACTGAACCTGGTGGTACCTAACCAATTTTACTTTTGTTGGCAGCATTGTATACTGTTTGACTATAGACAATATAGTGGCCTCATTTGCTGTATTGTTGGTACCGCGTTTAAACTATAGATAATAGACTAGGGGCGGTGCTCGTCGGGCGTTAGGCTATAAAATATGCCCCTATGGATAATTGTTATCATTCACGTTAGTGTCCAAGTCTTGTGAAGTCATAATGTTTGACTATTGCTAGAATCTGTGCTTGTAATGTTTAATTAAGTAATTACTGTAATAATGTTTCATTTTGATCATATTTGATGTCTTTATAAATAAATTGTTATTAAGTTTGTCTTTTGGTGTTTTAAGTTGTATTCCCTTCTGGCTGTTTGTTAACACTTTATATAATTACCAGCCAAAAATATAGCAGTAAAACTTTTTACGAGAACATCAAATTCCAAATATTAAAATGTTGACTAGAAAAAGTGCTCGCGGCTGAAATTGCGTCGACGTCACATACGAGTATCAGCGCCACAGCTGTGGGATACATTGAGGGTACATTCACAATGTACAGTTGAAGCGGAGCGTTTTATGGTATACTAGTTGCTCGCGGTTTTATCCACGTAGTTCCCGTTCCCGTGGGAATAAAATGTGGCCTATGTGTTATTCTGATGTATAAGTGTTGGCAGCATTGTATATTCTGTTTGAAAAGACTATAGACAATATAGTGGTCTTATTTGCTGTATTGTGATACCGCGTTTAAACTATAGATAATAGACTAGGGGCGGTACTCGTCGAACAAAAATGGCGGGCGGTAGGCTATAAAATATGCCTCTATGGAATATTGTGTTCATTCACCTTAGTGTCCGAGTCTTGTGCAGTCTTGCTGTTTAACTATCGTAAGAATCTGTGCGCGTAATGTTTAATTAAGTAATTACTGTAATAATGTTTCATTTTGATCATATTTGATGTCTTTGTAAATAAATTGTTATTAAATTAGTCTTTTGGTGTTTTAAGTTTTATTCCCTTCTGGCTGTTTGTTAACATAAGCTGTTCTATTTTAAAGTTTCATCAAAATCTATTCAGTATTTTTGCGCGAAAAAATAACAAACATCTACGTTTATAATAAGGATTACTATTATATTTATTTATTACTATTATATTATATTTACAACAATCAAATTATTTATAAGTGTGCTATTTGTTCTCTTCATTAATAATTATTTTATTAAGCTAAAGTATTAATGTATGTATTGTTAAAGTAAATTAATTAGGCTAAGAGAGGAATATTCAGTGCTTAGAAAAATCGACAAGAACTTACGACGAAGAATGTAATTGTTACTAGAACTGGTAATTTAAGTTTTAATTTAATGAAATAAATAAATAAAATATACGATACTTGACATCTCAACGCCTTACTGAGAAAAAGTCTTGATAGAGACGAATATCTTAGCATTCCATGGATTCACCGTGTGGGTGCCGGGTCCATTGCGTGGAAGAGAGAAAAACGCCAAACAGAGTCTTGCACGAGGTGAGAGAACTTGCGGCGCGGATGTTGGTTTAAGGGTACCCCTTTGTAACCGGTAAACGCACGCCTTCTCTGATCAAATTATTCTCCCTGCCCAACCAAATCTAGTAAGAACCTGCTAGAGCCTTTGGGCCAATAGTTAGACCAAGGTCTTTGAGCAGGTTGTGGAGAGATATGAAACCCTAAACAGTATAATGATTAAAATAAATAATTATATTGCCATAAAATTTCCCGAAGCGGACGTCAAATTGGAGATTTAAATTTTGACCGTTCAAACGGAAAAAGCGCTTTGCGGTTGCGAGAGGAAATTGCGTCGACGCTGCACACTGGCGTTGCAGCTGTTGAACTTTAAACATCATTAAATTGAATGTGATTTTGTATGAGATCTCATTTATAGAGGCTCGGTGCGTTTTGCTGTTTGGATTGTTTGTACTCGTTAAACAAAGAAACATCAGTCCATACTGTTATGTATATTTGTAATGCTGGGACAGAATTTTTTTTTATAAAAATAAACGAGCAAGCGAATCACCTGATGTTAAGTGACTACCGCCGCCCATGAACAACTGCGACACCAGAGGCACCACTGATGCGTTGCCGGCCTTTGAGGTGTTTATTTACTCTCCCCTTGAAAATCCCCAAATCATAAGATTGTGGGATCACCGAGGATGGAAGCTCATTCCATATCTTACAGGTGCGAGGCAGAAAATTCCTAGTATAGCGGATGGTAGTACTATACCAGGCATCCAGATGGTGAGGATGAAATTTGTTTCTGCGGCGTGAGGTACGGGCAGAGAATCCTGACGGAGGTACTAGACTAAATAGCTCTTCATAACACTCTCCATAGTACAGTCTATAAAACACACAAAGGGATCTGACGTCCCTTCGGTGTTCTAAAGACTCCAGACTATCAGTTAACCTGGAATTGTCAACAAGTCAAACAGCCCGCTTTTGGATCCGGTCAAATGGAAGAAGTTGGTAATTACAGTATTCCATATGAGGCCCTGTAAAGCAAAAGTCTATGCAAAGTACCTTTTAGCCCTACTGAGCACGCCGAGCTTTTTTGAGGCTAACTTAGCCTTCCCTTCCAGATGATATCGGAACTGGACTTCGTTCGAAATACTGACCCCAAGAATCCCAATGCTGTTAGAGGTCTCTTTCACGCAAATGCTACTGAATGTATTTTGATGAAACTTCACAATAATATAGCTTACATATCAGAATAAGACGTAAGACACATTTTATCCCGAAATTCCCACGGGAACCAGAACTACGCGGTTGAAACCGCGGGCGTCCTCTAGTAATATAATTTAAAGTTTTGATATTATCTACTGGTTAGTGAAGTGTCAGGCCATCCTCAAAAAATCATTATCAGCCTATTTGTTAGGGCCAGACCTCATTTTTTATTTAGAACCAAAACGCTGTTAGGCCGAGTGCGGATTTTTCCTATGAGGGTAATAATCATTGCCTGCCGTGCCTCGGAGAGCACGTTAAGTCAGTCAATTTATTATTAACATCTAATGGTGATAGTTATGAAAATAATGTCACCCTCAACCCCTAATTCGCATTAGAACAGCCTGGGGGATTTAAGTCTAAGCTCTTACATCCCATCCCTCCTATAAGGAGATTATATTTCTTTAAGAAAGATTTAAAGTAATATTCCGTGCCTCTATTTCGCACACCATACACCCTTAACAATATATTTCATTGGAAAGCGTAGGAGAAATGCAATTTCATGTGCGGAGGGGATCGTTCATTACTCATCGAAGTGCCCTCTTTCTGCGCCATTCCATTCTCTTATGGCCGTAATATTGTTTTGTCTCACCGGAAAATAAATGTTTGTATGGCCGCCTTGTGGTGGCTATGAAATATGGAATAGGGCGGACTGTGGTTTGATCTCGACAAACGTACTTAGTGCTTTATTAAAGTTTAAAAACTTTTTTGAAGTAATTATTTCTTATGGGAGGGAAAACTTCTTCGTTACGTAACACTTAACGGCGCCAGGACAGCGCCGCTGGCAGCCGGCTTCTCATTTCTCTCTCTATTTCACTAAACACTTATCACTGCTGTAGAGTGTCCCGAGACGCTCACGTTTTATAAAGTAAAAGTTTTCTATCAACTCAAATTAATTATTTTGCCTATTTATACCAAATAATATCCATTCAGGGTAGGTAAAGACGTTAAGCAGAGCAGCCAAGGCCAATACACATAATAAACATTACCCTCCTTCTGACGCAGTCGGGTAAAAAACATGAAAAAAATACCTACATTTATATTTTCATTAATTCGTGCAAGTGCTCCGCGGTATTTGAGCTTTTCCTATCATCATCATTATCAGCCTGTTAACGGCCTACTACAGGGACAGGTCTCACTCGTTATATGATTTTTTATATACCTATATATTTTTGACGACCTCCGTGGCGCAGTGCTATGCGCGGTGGATTTATAAGACGGAGGTCCTGGGTTCGATTCCCGGCGGGGCAGATTGAGATTTTTCTTAATTTGTCTTGGTCTGGCTGGTGGGAGGCTTTCGCCGTGGCTAGTTACCACCCTACCGACAAAGACGTACCGCCAAGCGATTTAGCGTTCCGGTACGATGTCGTGTAGAAACCCAAAGGGGTGTGGATTTCATCCTACTCCTAACAAGTTAGCCCGCTTCCATCTTAGACTGCATCATCACTTAACATCAGGTGTGTTAGCAGTCAAGGGCTAACTTGTAGTCGATAAAAAAAAACCTCTATTTATATGTTGTAACTTGATATTCTGTTACCGAACTGCATAATAGCTCATACTCAATACTACGCAATTTGATATTGTTTCTTCGATGTAAAAATAACAGTAGATAAAATTCCGAGCAACAACAATACTTCAAGATTGATACAATTGTTTTATTTGGAAACATCTCAGACATTTCCACGAAAATCCAAACGTATGGTAATCGTAGTAGCGCGCACTTCGATCATAGAATTATTTGAACAATATCGTGTTCTGGGAAATATTTCGCGTCATCGGGCGGTCAAAAAGAACACATTCGCTTGTATTGTACATTTGCTGTATTGTTAGGGAAATGTATCTGAAATTCAATCATATACGATTCTCTACATAATATGTTTTTATATGTACCAACGTAACGAAAATACAATACGTATTTATTTGTTCTCTACACTCCTTTTGAGGAGTGAAAGCGGCCTATCATTATTTTGGCTTGTGGGAAGCTTTCGGCGTGGCTAGTTACCACCCTACCGACAAAGACGTACCGCCAAGGGACTTAGTGTTCCGGTACGATGTCGGGTAGAAAGCGAAAGGGGTGTGAATTTTCATCCTACTCCTAACAAGCCCGCTTCCATCTTAGATTGCATCATCACTTAACATCAGGTGTGATAACAGTCAAGGGCCAACTTGTAATCAATAAAAAAATCATTAAGATTTTGTATACCTGTTGCAACGGGTATATAAAAGGACATAGGGTGTCTTTTATTCCGTAGTAAAGATTTTGTAGAAGAGCTTTTTAAGACAGAGCTGACTTCGGTTAATAGACACATTGGAGGATGTGTTCCGTTTATAGGCGTTGGTATTCCAGTTACCATTAGATAGGCCATGTATTTAGTTTGTAATTTATTACCTACAATGAATGACCACAGCAGCGAAGCTGGGCGATAGGATGGTTTAAACCGGATCAGAAGCTTTCCCCGAGTCTAGCGTTACATCATCCCTTTTATTTTGTTCTCACGATTTTATGCATGGAATCCATAACCGTTGGTATATCGGGATAAGTTTGGTCTTTTTAACCGACGAAAAAAAACGGAGGAGGTTCTCAATTCGAAACGTATATATATATTTTTTTTATGTATACGCACGCCGCAGACCACGCATAACTTTTTACAGAGTTGTCCGATTTTGATAATTCTTTTTTTATTAGAAAGGGCATACTTCCAAGGTAGTCCCATTGTCATCATGTTAGGATCTGATGATGATATCCTGGGTCGGTGCCAGCCAAGGTTTCTACTTTAAGGACGTTACCTAGAGAGACGAATATCTTAGCATTCCATGGATTCACCGTGCGGGTGCCGGGTCCATCGCGTGGCTGAGAGAAAAACTCCGAACAGAGCCCGAGACTTGTGACTCGGGTGTAGGTTTAAGGGTACCCTTTGTGACGCGCGTCAACACTCACCTCCTCTGTTCAAGTTATTCTCCCTGCCCAACCATATTCGGAAGGACCCTACTAGTGCAGCTTTGGACACTCGTTTCAATATGGAGCTTACTGCGCTTCTAGTAAGGCCAAGGTCTTTTAGGAGGTTTTAGAGAGACTTCGCTGGTATACCCCTCGCACCCACTTCTACCGCGTATAAACTAACCACATAGCCATTTTTGGTTAGTTCATTAGTAAGGTCATAGTATTTATTCACTTTGAATACATGGTCTTTAGGGATGTTTGTTTCCCACGGCACTGTAAGCTCGACAAGTACTATACGTTTAATTTGTTTGGAAAAAAGAAATATGTCCGGTCTAGATGTCGTAATAGCTAAGTTTTCCGGGATTTTATAGTGCTTATCATACGTGTCCATTAATATAGTCCAATCAGGAGCAGAGCCCAGAATTGAATAAGGCTTGCTGGTGGAATTTGTACTTGAGCCTGCTTTAACAAAGTTAGTTTGTCTTTTATTCGTCGTCAACCCTTTTTGAGCCCTAGCTACTGAAAGGCTTATAGCTTCACGTATGATTTCTAGTACTCTGTCGTGGCGGCGTGAGTAGAGACCCGTGTCCAGGAGCACCTTGCATCCTACCAATAAGTGCCTTGCAGTGCCCACTGCCTCACCACAGGTATAGCAAGATTTTTCCGAGGCTTTTCCCCATCTTACTAGGTTACTCTGATCTGGGAGAGTCAGTTGAAAGGCATTAAGATAAAATTTCAATAAGGCAGGAGACCAATCATACAGCAAGGCGCGCCACTTCAGAGCCAGAGGGATGCAGAACTCGCCTAAGTTTAACCACTCGTTTTGCATTTCTAGGTTCATGGCATGCACTTTGTAGTTGTCGTCCTCATCTTGTTTAAGAAAAGATTTTATTATGTCTTGGTCTTCCTTTTTACGTCTTGCACCCAACCCGGTTCTATTTACCTGAGCGCCTGCCATAAATTGTTTGTAAAATTGAAGCCTAGAGTCAAGTTTTCCGGCACCCTCGTCTTTAGGAAGTGATGCAACTAGTTCGTCCTGGGACTTAATTAGAATGTGCGTTCTGGTAACCCTGAGGTGTTTATAGAGTTCAGATGGCCTTTTTAGTTTTAACCCAAAATTATTGTAATCTCTGAATAGAGTTGAAGGGTCAGCCGAGAGTGCTAGACCAAACCAAGACTTCAATGTTTTTATGGCATTTGCATCTAGTTTTGCCAGATGGGTTCTGCCAATATCATAAACGAGGAATGGCCAAGTCAGACGTGAAGTGAGATAGTTGTCATAGACCCACGCTTTTTTTATATTGTTAATGGGCTGTTGGTCTACCTTATTGAGGTCATTTATGAAGTTATCGACGACTACCTCAAGGGATGGTGTGCGTCCTTTGTAATCAATCTTTCTACCGAGGAACTTAAAAGGCAATGCTTCAGCAATGGTGGTTACACTTTGGCCACTAATAGAGAGTACTCACAAACTGTTTTACTACGTAAAATAAATGTTCCTTGAACTTGGCTGGCACCGACTCCTAGATATGCTTAAGTAAATTAAAGCAGCTAAATGACAAAGTTATTTTTTACTTTTTAGTGCGTTTTGAGTCGGTTCTATTTTTTGTTAATATAGAACATAATTTGTCCACAAAATTTTATCCAGTTCTTTTCAACCATGATCCACTAATAAACATTCTTAAAATAGTGGTTAAAGACGCAATTTTAGTTCTGAAAGAATCTCTTCTAAAGCTTTACAAAACCTTAAAGGAAATAAATCATATCTGCAAAGTCGTTCTAAAGTTATGGCGTGCTAAAAAAAATAGGGATTCATTTTTATGCACCTAAATAATATAGTGAAAACGATATCTTTTCGACTACTTAAAAAGCGTCTTTTGGGAAACACAATAAACACGAAAGGTAGCTACGCAGATAGGGTAAACATAAAGATTTTCACTCAGGTACTCCCACAAACTTTAAACGTTTAATAAAATAACCGTTTAGGGAATTCGCTTGATTAAATCCCGAGCTCAAAAAATGCATATTTGAACGGGCGCTGAGGTTGGCCCACAAAAGAAGTCTTGAGATTACTCGAAAAGGCTTTTACGCGGAAAGGTGAGGTAAGTTCGCCGGAAACGAGTCGGATTTCAATTACTGATTTGGGCAACGTAATGAAAATCTGTGGCTATTATTGGAAATTAAATTATTGGCGTAACAAAAGTTGCGTATTAAAAATATCTGAGCGATATTTTGACGACTTCCCTGCCGCGGCTGGTGACTTGAATTACAACGGAGAGGTCCTGGGTTCGATCATAACTTGGAATAGAGGATTATATATTTTCTACTGATCTGTTTCGTAAGACTAAGATTAAAGTTTGCTCAGAAATAGCTTTATTGATGATCAGACTACGAATTTGGTCCCTGCCCCAGGGGGCAGCTAGTCTAGCCTGATTAAGCCGACTGTTTTAATCATACACATTAAGGAAGTCTCGAATGCCACCAATTTGGTCTTTGACTACTATCACACCTAATATTAAGTGATGATGCAATCCAAGATAGAAGCGGGCTAACTTGTTAAGACGGTACGTCTTTGTCGGTAGTGTGGTAGCCACGGCGAAAGCCTCCCACCAGCTAGACCAAAACAAATTGAGAAAAATCTCAATCTGTCCTGTCAGGAATCGAACCCAGGACCTCCGTTTTATGAATCCACCGCGCATACCACTGCGCCACGGAGGTCGTCAAAAACCTGATAGTTTAAGTAAAATAAAATAAATTCTATAAAAAGCATAATATTTTTCAATAGTTTATGTTTGTATTTGAGCTTAAAATTTATTCAATTGTTAGTTAGTTTCTTAGACAAAAGTGTTCCTTAGACCATGTGTTCCTAAAAATAAATCTTTCTATGTTTTATGGTTTCAAAAGTTCTCGCTGCAGTCTTTATTCTGTTCCATTCTAATACACTTTGGATTTCTTTAAGATCCTTCATTTAATGTTATCTGCACTTACTTCCTTTCATTTTTATTACGTCTTGAAGTACCTTTTAGGAGATCTTTGAGTACGAGTATTTGCGCTTGAGTGCTACTCGTGTGGATCTATATCTACCGCATTTTATTGATAAGTCAAAATTAAAATTAAAAATTCAAACCTTGTAGTTTTTAAATAGCAAATTTTTTTTTTAAATTTATATTTTATATTTTTTAACAATGTTATATACCTAATAAAAATGTATTTAAAAACGCTTTTAAGCATTTTAAAAAATCTGCTTTTCCACTTTTTTGGCAAAGGGCTTGGAAATTGGGCCCCAGAGTGAGGAACCTCCACACAATACGCGCTGTTTCAAAAATTACCGCCTTCTGTATCCGACCCTTGATGCAACAAACAAGCGAAAGCTTCTTAAGGAGTTGGTCAAAGTTTTTCGCTATAAGACCATTAACTGAAACGACTATAGAAACAATACTTATCGTCGGCTCGACATGCTACATGGCGCAAATCTCATGAAAATGGTCCAAGTATATTGATACGTTTTTCTTTCGGCTTACAACAGATTATCGTCATGTACAGAATATCAACAATCATTGCACGGCGCACTAATCGATCGACTATCACTATATCATTTCAATTGGCTACAATATACCTGTCAGTGATAATTATCACTGGGATCGAACGATTATAATCCCAGTGCTAACTAAGTAACCGTCCTTAAAAACCATAACATCTTCAGACGTTGACTCTAAAAAGCGAAGTAAGAAACGAAATAATGAAATAGAAAATAGCAAAATAAATTATTCACTAGTATTAAAGTACCTTCTGAATACAATTTTGTATGTTGTCAAAGCGGACATAATTTTTGTAATAAAAGTATTAGTTGTGCAACTAATGTTATTAAAGTAAGTCCATTATCGAATTAATAATAACATGTTGTTAAGTGCATGCAGTAAATATCAAACTATTTTGATTGAAATGTTTTCGATTTCCAATTTCATGAAACTGGTATTGTTAAAATTTCATACAATACCTTCTATTCATTGCGATATGCGAGTAAATTAAAATTAATCGCTTTAGTTCTACGTATATTTTGTTTCGCTTTAAATGCTTTTAGCAGAATTAACCCACAAATTAATTCACAAGATGTGAAAATTAATTTTGTGTTTTAATAATACATGATCCCGAACTACACTGCCGTACCTACGTCTACTTTAAAATTATATTACCTACCTACAGCTATATATAAAAACAACCAGCTAGTGTAACCACACATCCTAGCTCTTCTATTTAACTATAAATGGGTTTATTTATTTTCTCAAAAAAAAAAATGTACTTGAGAATACAGTATTTCACTTTGTTTAGTTTGTATCTGAATTGAAGTTTATACTTCTCGTGTTCTTGATGTAAACGGTCCAGTAGTGGACGTCTAACAGCTAATAACATTAAACATTGTCAAGTCAAAAGCGAATTGGGATTTTCTATACCAATCACGCCCCAAATAAGGGTGCGAGTTCGTAGCCTGCAGACAACAGCCATAGACGACGCGTTGAAGCGACTTTACTAGTTTCTATGTCTTATTCTAAACGTTGTCCCATTAGATGGTGTCTGCTTTTCGGCCTAATCCGGCCCACTTTGCCCGGTTTTGAGAATTCGATTTATTGAATTTACTGGCTCTCATATCAGCTTTTAGGATGTCAAGCCAGCGCTTTTTGTAGTGGCCTTTGGGTTAATCACCAGGGACTGCGATCCAGGCAATTGTATCCGACGTAGCTCTGGGGACATCGGGCGACATGGCTGTACTTACCATCTAAGACGATTGTATGAATTTCTATGAAATTCTTTCGTGGCGAGCGACTCGTATACACGTATACTCGTAACTGTATGCATAGAAATCAGTAGTGTCACTGCGACACGTCGTTTGCTGTTGTCATCTGCGGTCGGCTACGAAGCATTCAAGACACTAAATTCTCCCATCGTAAACAAACAAAAATAGAGAGTGAATAGGCATCTCCTAGGTAAGATCGTTTGATAAGACCTCATCACCGCATTACACGAGACGTGATTGTTGTCAAACGCAAGCTACTATAAAAATAAATATATATTGAGGATTTAACATTGAAAATACAATTGAATTAAGTTCTTTTCGTAGTTGATTAAGAGTAATACAGTAGTTAGTAATTGGAGCAGTAAATCGAATAAAGGCAACGGTTGAACTGTACACCAATTCTAGTTGAGAATGAAGGGGTGTAAATTGCGAACGCGTAAAGCGGCGCGGTGTGATCAGGCGGAAAATGGGAAACTCGCGATCGACTTCCCCGGACGGGGATGTAGGGGGTGATTGAGGTACGTTGTGAGAAAAATGATGGATGCATCTAGATTTACTAGTATCTGTGTTGGGATTTTATTTTGTTTTACCCGTGTAACCGGTTTTACCGTGGTACTGCTTCCAGTGGGAATATCAGAATACAAATAAAGGCTAATTTGTATGCCTCAAGTGTCATGTAGTGTACCTCATAAGTCTGGCTGTCATCTACAGAAAGATGTTTTACAACTGGAAGTTTTAGAGATTAGCCAGAAAAATCGGACAGACAGACTAAAACTGATGTTTGATGTAAGTATGAGATAAGCTGTTAATTTGAAATTATAGCGTCCAATTTTATCTATTTGTATATTAGAGTGTGGTTTGCACTCTACTGACTCTGATTGTTTGTTCCGGCCAATATCTGAAACTATCTTGGACTGTTAAAGCCTTTTTTGCAAATTGCCAGACCTATGATGACAATGCCGGTCTATGAAGTCGGTGCCATCTGTAAGCTTCCTACTTTAAAGACGATACCTAATTCACACAAGTGCTTTGCTACTTTGTTAAATAAACTTTTCTTAAACTTGGATGGCACCGTTTATAGTTATGGTTAAGTAAATTAAAGTAACTAAATGACGCATTTATTTTTTACTTTTCAGTGCGTTTTGAAGTCGGTTTAATTTTTTATTAAAATTTTTCATTATAAGTTAGCCCGCGACTGCTATTACACCTGATGGTAAGTGATGATGCAATCTAAAATGGAAGCCAGCTCACTTGTTAGGAGTAGGATGAAATCTCCACCCCTTTAGGATTCTACACGACATCGTACCGGAACGCTAAATCGCTTGCTACGCCTATTTCGGTAGGATAATTCGCGGCCTACCAGCCAAAAACTATTTCTAAGGAACTACGACTGAAACTGCGGGCGTACACTAGTATATACTTAAACCAGCTTAATATCATACACGAGCTATCAAATGTCGGGTTTTGTATCAATATCAAAGCGTCCCATTCACTCTTCAGTAGCGATGATAGGATTTGAAGGTGTCATAAATCTGCATCAGGGGATTTGAGACGTCGTCGGCGATAAAAATAGATTTATGTGCAGTATCCTCCCAAGTATGGATTTACATTAATGGTAAACTTAAGACCCCGTTTTCGTATGGGTACCTTTACAACATACTTTATGTGCACAATGTCATATGTAGTAAAATGTTGACGGTGGCGTGAAATTCATAAAGACGTAAATGCACTGATTATTCCAATGACTGAGTTCACGACAGTCTTAGTGCTGAAAGAAGATAATAATACCTGTTTTCGTACTGATTACTATTCTTAGAGCTTAACGCGCTTGAAGCGCTGCATTGTCTTTTTTATACCTTTCATCATCATCATTATCAGCCTATTAACGGCCCACTACAGGGCCAGGCCTCCCTCCTTACAGGAGACGGGATATGGAGCGTACACCCACCACGCTGCTCCAATGCGGGTTGGCGGGCTTAGGGTAATAATAAATCATTTTTATTAACGATTACTATCAGATGTTGATGATAGTGACCTGGATCGACGGCTTAACATGCTCTCCGAGGCACGGGGGTATAATACCACCAACTTCCAGGCTCCGGGCTTGGAATGTACTGAACATTTCATAGAAGAATAAAAAAGGTCAGAATTATTCCATGACTTGACCCAGGGATCGAACCCAAGACCTCGTGATCGAAGACACAAAGGCTAACCACTAGACCAACGAGGCAGTTTATACCTTAACTGACCTTTAATTTGTCAAGGTTTAGTGTAAATTTCCTATAAAATTGGAAATATGAGGTTAGTTGTTGGAGTTATAGGGTTTGTCTTAAAAAAATATAACCTTAATATTTCATAGGCCGACTTAGAATTCGAACTCAGGACGTCGTGATCGCTGAATAGACGATACAGTCTTATAATGTGTAGTACATTATAAGACTGTATCGTCTATTCGTATCGTATCGTCGTAAAAGAATGGCGGCGATAATCCTGATCATCTAAGTAAATATACTCACAATCCGGCATACTCGAGGAACCTCCAACTTGGTAAAACAAACTTCAAACTCGCATTCGCCTCTTCATCTTATAAAACAACGTTGAATTTGAACCAACCCGAGATTCGGAGGGAATGCATGTTTATTTATCACTTAGAGATAATCCTGCGAGTTAGTATTGTATAGGTATTTTGTTAACCGACGAAAAAAACGGTGGAGGTTCTCAATTCGACACGTATATTTTTTGTCTTTTTTATGTATGTCCACGCATAACTCTTTCTATTATCAATAAGATCATAGTTTCATAGTCTGTTATTTTTAACCGACGAAAAAAAAAACGGAGGAGGTTCTAAATTCGACACGTATATTTTTTTTTATGTATGACCACACACAACTTTTTTCAGAGTTGTCCGTTTTTGATAATTCTTTTTTTATTAGAAAGGGCACACTTCCAAGATGGTCCCATTGTCATCATGTAAGGATCTGATGATGATATCGTGGGAAAATTGAAGGAACTCTTCAAATTTTATAGGCACACTTGCAGGTTTTTGTGCAAGTATCGGTAGCTTATTGGCTACTAGTGCCGTATAATATACTATGACAGTATAGTACGAGTACGTTACGTGGCGATAAATCACTAAAAAGTAAGAAATAAAAATTTATAACTAAATGCCGCAGTTATTTTTTACTTTTTAGTGCGTTTTGTGTCGGTTCTATTTTTTGTTAATTTTTTTTGTACTAATCATATCTTAAAATCGTTATGAAATTAACCTTATTATTAACAATACAACAATATACAATTATTGCTATTGACGTGATTACGTCTTACAAATTAATAAACGTCAAATTGATTTATGTATACGTACAAATTGATTTATGTATATTTTATAAGTACACCACCTGCAGACTCTTATTTTATAGTTTTCCTAAGCCTAAGGTTGCCTGGCATAGATCGCTGCTAAGCGATAAGGCCCTCTTTTATGTCCTAAATATTTAAGTTATTTCTGTGCTGTATTGTGAAGGAATTGTAATAAAATTTTATTTTTTTTAAGTGATAATAATTTTTGTTGTTGTACACCGAAACACCAGAGGGCGCCACGAGAGCGCGAGACAGCATACAGCGCGGGCGCCCCGCCGCTCACGCGCACACACATCAAAGGCGGCGGCAAGATCCTTTGATCAAAAAGTCGTGTCGTGACAACTTTTCGTACGAATTTTTTCCGTCTAGCCCCCTTTCACAACGCGCGATAAGGAACTTCGTTCCAATAACATGTCGCCCGAGTCGCGCGTGAATGCGAAAGCACGGAACAAACGATATAGAAGCACGATTGGCCTAAGCATTTGGCTAGTGACCCATGCAATTCTTCATGAATGTTTTATTATGACGTTATCAAAAATTATCGTCCATAATACGACTTTACAGACAGCTACTTATTTTCATCGTCTCTCTACTGGGTTTATTTGCAAACTCGCATTCGTCTCTCCATCTTATAAAACAACGTTAAATTTAAACACACCCGAGGTTCGGAGTGAATGCATGTTTATTTATCACGTCGAGATAATCCCGCGACTTGTGAGTCGTGTGTTTATCTTACGAAAAAGGCACATCTGTTCACGTACAATCAATACTGAGGCGACAGCGTACGAAAATAGGGCGAACTTTTGAAATTCTTTTAGAAACTCCAAGTTTATATTTGTCAGCAACTGCTTATATAATATACCTATACAGTATCCCTCTAAATATGATCGCATTTTAGGTAATAACAAACTATCTCAGGTTATGCCTGCGTAGCCCGCTAGAGAATATCGGAATAAATATGTATCGGAATATATATGTTTTATGTTTTTATGCGTATCTAGGTGTAATCTATGTGAATTCCAAATAATCTTTAAAGTTACTGTGTTATCTTTAACTATATGATCGCCTAACATCAAGTTTAATCGCAGTTTAGCTCTTATCTAATAAATCTAAAAAACATCCAGTTTTTAGAACCATGTCTAAAGGAACAATGAAATAATAAATAATAATAAATAAATATTATAGGACAATTACACAAATCGCTATATAGCCCGGAAGTAAGCGTACTCGTAAGTAGCTTGTGTTATGGGTGCTATGATAACTGATGAATAAATTTTATATATACTATACTTACATAATTACTTATTATATATAGATAAACACCCAGACACTGGAAAACATCCATGCTCATCACACAAACATTTTCCAGAAGTGGGAATCGAACCTACAGCCTAGGACGCAGAAGCAGGGTCACTACCCACTGCGCCACTCGGCCGTCGAAATGTTTTGTATTCACTCTCAAAATCTATATATCTGGATTTCTAAATATCATTCAATAATATTATGAAAACGGCTCCACGGGTCAGTTATTGAGGCTTCGAAAAAATAAATACTTCGCATTGAAACTAAAAAAAAAAAAGAAAACGAACGCGAAAAAAGAGGGCAGCTCGTTTTTACATTTTCATACGTAAAAAATTAAAATAGCCAGAGCAATGGTTGTTGGGAATGAAAAATGAAAATGGCTAGGTGTGGAGTTTTATTAAAGGGCGTGTGTTAAAGGAAAATACACGTCTGGGTAATCAGCCAACGCTATTGCATGTTGGTTGTAGCGAAAGTGCATAGTAGGTGCACTTTTGACACAATTGTTTTTTTTACTTTGTGTGGGTATTAAAGGGACGTTAAACCAACAGTGGGTATGCTTTGAACACGCTATAATTTTGCTGGCGTGGTAAGTAAGGAAGAAGAATAAGTCAACTGCAGGCGACATATCGCCGCGACACTACTGTTGACGTTTCTATGGGTTTCTATGAAATTCTTTTCTACTCTAGTGACAAGTGTTTTCTATGAAAATAATAATTAGAAACTAATTTTACCGCGATACGTTGCTGGTTGCTGCAATCTTGTCGCCTAAGAACTCTACCCGTCTTTATAATTAAACTATTTATGTGTGAGTAATTCGGCAACAAAAGCTTATTGATACCTACATACTTGGGCATTTCTGCACCAATTTTATTGAAGAGTTTTATTAAGAAGCCTTTTATTTAAAGTAGAAACTAATGTAATCTAAATGTATAGGTAATCAGGCAACATTATTGCATACTCGCCATAGCAAAACTAGGTAAACTTACTTATAAGTAGGTTAAGTTTTGACATATTCACTTTTTTTTGACTGAGTGTAGAGCTTAACTAAATAACCTTTTACGTAAAGCTTACGTTAGTTATTGTTATTTGGGTATACAAGCAACACAATTGTATACCCAAAGCGAATGTACCCACTAATACTTTCGCATTATTCATCCAAATTTTATTAGCTCGAGGCAGAGTTTATAAACGCAAATATGAATGTGGGTAATCAAGCAACATTATGAGTATTGCTGTAGAACGAATAATTTGGCTTTAGACTTTTTCATTTGCATTTGTATACTTACAATCAGAACGTGTAATTTTCTATCGACTCATCATGGATAAAAGGGGAATATATTCCTATCATTCCTCTTTTATCCTTGTCTGCTGCCCCTATGGCACGCTTATAGATTTTGAATTAATAGTCAGGTAAAGGACACTGACCATTTTTTATACATGGCTGGGCCCAAAATTTGATGAACCGTTACAATGTCCAAATAAGTGTTTTTCAGTAAATAATAATATCAGTTTAAAACATGTTTAATTTCAGTTTGATTTACAATTGCATAATCAAGATATCAGCACAAATACACGAGTTAAGTTATGTGTGTTATTTGACATATATGTACGATTTTGCAATTATCATCCTATTTTTATAGTCAGAATAAAAATAAACCATTAATTAACATTAACCACCAGCCACTTAAACAATTAAAAAGGAATCTATACCATCAGTTTTAGTGGAATATCATCTCAGTTCGCAACATTGATAATTATGTGTCTTACCATAGACTATCTTTATAGTTAGGAAACACAGAGTACATTATAAAATGCATGATATCAAGAAATAATATACACATGTTTCAAAAAAATATTTTTATAGTTTGCAATTGTCAATTCTAATTATTGTTGGTGGTTTTGATTTACAAAAAAATAAAATATTTATCATGATACATTTTATTGTTGTAACATGCTGGGCCCAAAATGGTCAGTCTCCTTTGACGAGAGAGAAAAGTTCCGAGAAGAATCTTCACTGCAATATTTATTACTGAATATCAATTCGGCCATAATAGATTTTGTCACAATTTAACCCACTTTAAAGTGTTGTTGTAACTTTAACCCCCACGTTACTTTATTCCCATTTGCTATAAAGTTTAATAATTTCCGCCACGTTCAGGTACGTATGTGCGCAGTCATAAAAGCATACAACTTTTCAGTTTTTATTCCGTTCAACCTCTTCCTGGCAATTTCACGTATGCACCCGTGAAAATGAACTGGCCTTGTTTTAACATTTTTTAGGTTACAGCGCAATTTATATTTGAACTTTTTGGCCGGAGTTCCACCCTCGTGGAAGTTATTATATTGAAGCATTTGGATGTCGTGCCATAAATGTTCAATGAATATTAAATTTATTTGTGTTCCACTCGACGGCCTAACAAATCTGTATGAGGCAACACTTGTGACCTCACAATATAGTCAACAAAATAACTTTTTATCTTTCTCGTTTGACTTTGATATCAGTGTAGATTTTGACTTGAAAAACTATACATTACTCGCACAACAAACTCAGCTTTATCATATTATTAGTGCTGCTTTCCTCTCGATGGCCATTTCTTAACATAAATACATACTTATAGTTAGCATAACATATAGATACAAAAACTTTTAAAATACACATATTTATTTCGTTTATCTTATAAGCTATTTTACAAGCTGCAATTTCTGCAATTAGATAGATTTAGCTAACGTGTTAGAGGAATTAAGCAAAGTTTAAAGTATCTACGGAAGCGAACACAAATGTTTGCAAATCGTTGGATTCGACGACGAATCCCACCAACAGCATCCTCTGAACACAAATTGCAGTACTTGCAAACCGAACTGGGATATATATTCAAGTTTCCTTCTATCTAAACTTATTCACTTCTCTAAGTTGATCCTTCGTTTGGTTAAGTTGCTAAATCCTCGACGGCTTGCTTTGTAGGACTTAGAGTTGGTTATAATTATCTAAGTGTTGAAAGAGGGATTTGCTTTTATAGTGTATGTATTTATATTTCATTCTTAGGTCGCCCATTTGGTAACAGTTCAGCATATACCGTGACTAGTTACCAGGTTACCACCCTACCGATAAATATGTAACTACCGCCAAGCAATTAAGCGTTTCGGTACGATGTCGTGTAGAAACCGAAGGGTGCGGGTTTCATTTTACTGCTAATGAGAAAGCCCACTTTCATCTCAGATTGCATTACCACTTACCATTAGGTGTGATGGCAATCAAGGGCTAACTTATAATGAATAATAATTATATAGTCTTTTAGTTTTTCTATTTTACTCACTTTCTTAGTTTGTAACCGATTTATTTATTTTTACCTGACTGCGTCAGAAAGAGGGTTATGTTTTTCGAGCGTAATTTAGTAAGCAATTGAAAGGTCGTAAAAAGACCATTTCAAAAATGTAAATATCATATCATGTTCATATTACTTTTTTAACAAAAAATGGCAAAAAGTGTACCGTCTCATTTCTATACCATAAACTAAAACTAAAAAGTCTCAAATAAAATCATTATTGTAAAAACAAAAAACCCGATGTTTTTGAACTGAAAAGAGAAAAAAAACAAGGATCACTATATCTGTATAAAATTCTAAATACTAGATATAGATTTCTGCGCTTTTTTATCCCTTTTGCAGAAAATAAAGTATATAGTATTTTATACAGATATATCCTTTTTTTCTCTTTTTCATTATAACTTTGTAACCGATTTATTTATTTTATAATAATGTATTTATTCACAAAATTGGTATATTGTTTTACCTAATTTTTAGTATAGTAATAGTGGTTGTTTCAGTAAATTTTAAATACGATTTCAAATTGAAGCGATTTAACAGCTAAATGAACTGTGATCTACCCTGCAGATTACGTTACTTGTAAACTAGGGTATATATGTCAGTATCCACTCAACTCGGGCTTGCAGCTAAAGTTATTCGCCTCATAAGTTGATCTCTCATTTGGTTAACTTCCAACATTGCCGGTGCTCCTGGTTCCGGTTGCAACAAACTACGTGACAATGTTCCCTGAAACTTAGTCTCTGTGATTGTATTTTTGACTGGCTTTTGCTGACTGCTTTGCCTGTTAAATTCAAGTCATATATTTTCCTTTCAAATTGATTTAACAATAATTGTATTTTTGTTGAATGCCTTAATTTTCCAGTGATATTGTCTTTCACCACATAGGTACAGTAGTTTACTTAAGTGACATTGTGAAATAGAAAGAATTTTTGGAAATTGTCATTTTTAAGAGAGAAAAAGGTAGAGAACTTTTATGAAAGTTCGTTCTTTGAAATTTCAGCAGTCAAGAAATTTCAGGCGGATGAAGTCACGAGCATAAGCCAGTCAATGCGTAGTCCTACAAATGTTAACGGCCTATAAAATATTGACGGCCTCCGTGGCGCAGTGGTATGCGCAGTGGTTTTATAAGGCAGAGATCCCAGGTTCGATTCCCGGCTGAGTCGATTAAGATTTTTTAAATTGGTCTAGATTTGGCTGGTTGGAGGCATCGGCCGTGGCTAGTTACCAGCCTACCGACAAAGCAATTTAGCGTTACGATGACGTGCAAAAACCGAAAGGGGTGTGGATTTTCATCCTACTCCTAACAAGTTAGCCTGCTTCCAACTTAGATTGCATTATCACTTACCATTAGCTGTGATTGCAGTCAAGTGTTAACCTGTGAAAAAAAAAAAGTTTGTACAACTTACTACAAGATTAATGAATTTCTTATGTTTAAGTTGATAATTTCAAGTCCTATTCTCAGTTTATTGCCGGGTCTTTTCAGTAAGACCTATCTTCTGAACGGGTAGTAAAGTCACTAACTGTCAAATTTAACGTTACAAAAGTTATTTTTTAATTGTAATAAAAAATCCCGATTCGGTTATAACTTGAAATTGTATTTATCCATCATAATTGTATTTATACATGAATGGTTACCCAAGCGTTCCGCGATACTAATTTCAAAGTATCAAAAACCTTCTAGGTATTTTGACCATTAGGAAAGAAAATGTATTGAGATTTATCTAGTCAAATATCAAAATTTGACTAGGTTTTTTTTGATATTTGAATAGATAAATCCCAATACATTTTCATTCCGAATGGTCAAAATACGTAGAACGTTTTTGATACTTTGTATTTATACAGACTATTTTGTTTATTACCTCTAAATAAATAAACTTGATACTCTCGTCTTTTCCTCTATAATTATTATTTAGAACACTAGATATTGTATTCAAGCGTGTACGTCGCGGTATAATTTAGTTATATATATGCGAATAAGGCGAAAGATATATTCGCGTTGTTTAGTGTACAGACAATGTCAGGCCTAAGATCAATGGCGCGAACCGAATAATAGCGCCGTGTAGACGCCAGTTTCTATATAAATGGTAATGTATACTCGCTTTTGAGCTGTACATACATTCCGTTCTTAAATTAAACAGTATGTGGCCAGTGGTGGAATTATTGGTTTCTTACTTTTAAAAAGCTAATAGGTATCAACGTGCAAAAACTATACACTAAGAATTCAGAAGGAGTAATAAAGCACATTGCCATAATTTGCCCCAGGCTGTCCAAATGTATGCTCAGATTTAACTATTTTATTTAAATACATAATGAATTTTAAACCACTACCTAATCATGTTTCATAGCAGTCACTTGAAAATATATCAAAAATATAAGAATTTCAATCGATTTTTTGTGTTCTGAATCACGTGACCGTCGTTACAGTATGAAAAGTTAAATTTATCAACCTTCATAACTTTTATCTTCATAACTTTTAAATTGGCTATTGGTTTCTTAGTTTAAAAAGTAGTATCAACGACCATTTAAGTACAATGTAAGTATGTTCTAAGAATTGATAGATAATAGTGAATGTAGAGCAAAGAAGTTGTGTAGACAGTGAGCAGTGGTGGTACTATAAATTGGCTATTGATTTCTTAGTTTAAAAACTAATATCAACGTTCATATACTATGTAAGTATGTAATTGAGAGAGAATAATTAATGTAGAGTAAAGAAATGAAAAACCTTATTATGTAGACAGTCAACAGTGGTGGTATCATAAATTGGCTATTGATTTCTTAGTTTAAAAACTAATATCAAAGTCTATGTAAGTATTTATCAATTGAGAGAGAATAAATAAGGCTAGTTATGTAGGCATTCAGCGGTGGTGGTACTATACATAGGCTATTGGTTTCTTACTTTTAAAACACTGATATTAACGTCCATTTACTATGTGTGTACTATGTAATAAATAATGTAAAAGTGAAAAGGAATAATTAATGTAGAGTTAAGTAATTAAATAACTTCCAAAATGTAATAGTGTTTATGTTTTGTTTCAGGTAACCTACATCACAAACTAAGGACGGAACGAAATAAAAGTAAAACTTAACAATTTAATTATTTAGTGGCATGTACTTTCCTCTAGGGACGAAATAGTTCCACAAATTTTTACTTTTATATTCTCACACTCACAGCATTGTTATCTTTAAAATCTAATGGCAATAATCTCTTCCTTTGCTTAAAATTGCGTCGTTGTAATGTCATCATACTGCCATTATCTTAAGAAACGCCGCATCTACGGATTTCTTTAAATTTTTTGACGACCTACGTGGCGCAGTGGTATGCGCGATGGATTTTGGAGTAAGACAGAGGTCCTGGGTTCGATTCCCGGCGAGGCTGATTGCGATTTTTCTTAATTTGTCTTGGTCTGGCTGGTGGGAGGCTTGGCTATTTACCACCCTACCGATAATGACCTATTGCCAAGCGATTTAGCGTTCCGGTACGATATCGCGTAGAAACCGAAAGGGGTGTGGATTTTCGCCCTACTCCTAACAAGTTAGCCCGCTTCCATCTAAGACTGCATCATCACTTAACATCAGGTGTGATAGCAGTCAAGTACCAATTTGTAGTCATTAAAAAAAAAATTAAAATCCACTTTAACTGTATAATTTTTTAATAGATTTTATTGTAAGTACTTAGATAATTACCATTTCAATTGAAGATGTTATATTAAATTGACATAATTTATATTCGATATAAAATGCTATACATATCAGATATATAACATTTATGACGCGATACGACAATAACCCGGATATACGCAAGTGACCCGGGAGCTAAGAAGTTTACGCTCGCTGAATATTTTATAGACAAGCGGGTCCCAATCCTGCTAGATGTTTATAAACATTTCGCTTATATTTTACAACGCTGAATTTTAGAACCTTCGCCCAATGCGGCATTTGTAAAGGTCCGAGTTAGACCAAAAAGTTGTTTATATTTCGAAGTTTGTAGGGGCCAAAACACAAGTATTAACCAGATATAAAAAACAATTATTATAAAAACAAAAAACCCGACTGTGAAGTTATGAACTGAAAAGAGAAAAACAAGGATCACTATATCTGTATAAAATTCTAAATACTTTATGGTGCTGCAAACAGGGAGAAAATATTTTAACCTGCGGGGAAAGAAAGATCTATGTTTGTCCCCGCCTGCAGCAATATAAAATTGTGGTAGTGACATACTACCACAGTTTTAACGAATTCAACGACACCTCACATGTCAAAATCCGTTCAGCCGTTTAGGCTGTAGCGCGTGCCGAAGAAATGGACATACGTACATACATACACACATACATACACACATACGCTCGAAAAACATAACCCTCCTTCTGACGCAGTCGGGTAAAAATGCTAATTAACAACGGCAAGGGATACTTGCTATATAACGTACTGGACGTGTTTCAATTCGCTTATAAAAGTATTAACAAGATCAAATTAAAAATTTAAAAAATTCCCGTCAAAATTGTAATTTAAACTTTTTGTGGCGGCTATCTGGGATTTGAAACTCTTCATAGTGTATTTATTCTACTCGTCAAGCCCTTTCATTTGACCTACCACGTCGCTTCAATAGTCGGGACATACCCCAACAAAAAAAGTAAAAAGTCTTTTATATATTATAGCATTTGTTTTCGTTTAATGATAACATTAAATTAAAAACTGAAAAACCCCCCACGCAAATTAGAAACATGAAAAGAACCAGCCAAGACAAATTCAACGAGCCCAAACTCGATGGGTTTACTAAAAAGGTAGACCAGGGTTACGTCTTCTACCTTCGAGCCTTATCATCAGACCAGCTCAGTGGTTCCAGAAGACATTAGTGTTTCAAAAGTCAGATCACACACATGCTTTCAAGCAAACTGAGCGTGTAACATTTCTACCACACCTAACAAACGACCTGATGACCTTGAAGACCTGAACCGATTTCCACCAAACATAGCTAAGAACACTCTCGACTGATATATCTTTCAAACAAAAAACCGCATTAAAATCGGATCATCCGTTTGGGAGTTACGATGCCACAGACAGACACATACACATACATTTACACAGACACGTCAAACTTATAACACCCCGTCGTTTTTGCGTCGGGGGTTAAAAACGAATACTATAGACTGTTTTAATAACTAATACATCGATTCCAAAAGCGTGCACGTTTATCTCGATACGTGTACAATGATAATGTAGCGATCTGAAATTTTATGCTCAGGGCTGTCAAAAATCTCATTTAATTTATTAAATATACATTCTTATTATCTTGCATTAACTATCAATAGTTGTGTAAAATCACTTAATTCGATTAATAATAAAAAAAATCCAAACAATTAAATTAAATGATTTATATTTATACCACTAGGTAAAATTATACAACTAAGATCTATGATTGTTGAGCTGGACTTATTTTCGAGAGTTTAAATCTCCACTCTTTGAAATATTGCCCTTGTATTATTAAATATCTTTGGAATATTTATTTTTATTGCCCTTACTTCTTCATCATCAATAAGTGTTGATAATATAAATGATAAATTTTATTGTGTTTCTTGTCGGCTATTCTCCGTATCTTCTGAACTTGACGGTAGAGTCACTACAAATGCTTAAATTTGATGGTTCAAAGGTGTTTGTAAACTTGGACTGCATAGACTAAATCAGAAATTGAATTATTTTTATACGAGCTTGCGTTTAAATACTGAACTTATTGACAGATAGGCATCGGTGGCAACCCTATGGTCAACGATATCATCAAGAGCTGGCAGCGTTTCCAAGTAATTAATAACTGATAGTATTATCTTTAAACGGCGGGTCATCACCGTAATTGTAATATCTCCACGCGCTGCGTACGATGAACAACGGACATTTATTACGTTTTACATTTATTGCCCTTTCAACGATGCTTCACTGTTGCTCGTTTATAGTTAAGCGCGTCCTGTTTGTGCTCAATTTATAGATAACAATGTTTTGACTATTATTATTAGAAGAATCTTTCATAATTATTGCAAATCATGGGTATTAATTGTAATATTTCTATGCGTTAGGTACGATGAACAACGGACATCTATTACGTTTTACATTTATTGCCCTTTCAACGATGCTTCAATTGCTCGTTTATACTTAAGTGCGTTCTGATAAGGTTCATAGATAACGATTTTTTTATTATTAGGTACTAGACGAGTAACTCTTTAACTATTTTAATAATTATTGCCAATCATAGATATTAATTATAATAATATTTCTACGCACTACGAACAATAAACAATGGATATTTACGAGTGTATCAATAAGTTATTGCTATTTTCTAAATTGAATGAATTAATATTTCGTCATTTTATTATTTTCAATGGCCTTTGTGTCAATGTTGATCATTGTTCATTTATTTTCATTTAAACTGTTAATTTTGTTGATTATTTTATTTACTTTTACGTATCAATAAGATAATTTTATTTTTTAAATGAATGAATGAATTAATAAGCCATAAAATATTTCACTATTTTATTAACTGCCGTCAGTTTTCTGCAAACAAACACCGTAATTACATTCAATATTCATTACCTGTACTTGTAAGTTGAAATAAAAAGAAGTAAATTGTTGGAATTAATATAACAAATAGTCCAACACATCGCGGAATAAATTATTTAAATGTTACCAATTTGTTCAACTCTTATAATGTTAATAAATTAAAAATTGTTAATAAATCCATATAAGTACAATAAATGTTTAAATATTTACTAATTACACCAGCTTATAATAATTTGGAGGTTGACAGGGAAAGCGATTTAACATTAACTTTGTAATTGTGAAAACGATTATTACGCTTTTAACGAAACAGTTCATGTAAATTTACTTTTAAATAGCTGTTAATGGCTGTTTAATGATGATAATGAGGAAATTATTTACTAATAGTAGGTTTGCTGTGAATTCCCAGTAAGTACAACTGAAACCAAAGGTAAATTTTGCGTATTGTCTTTCAAGGCAATATTTTTGATATTATTTATACGACATCGTTGTTCCGTAACCTATGCGGATACGGACCATAAAGTCTAGGTTTTGGATCGCACTATAAAATATTGCGCTTTCCAATTATTCAAGACTTTCTCAGTAGGGACCCGAAACTGAGGTAATGGTTCTGTTAGACAACCGTCCTTCGGAAAACATGTTAAGCCGTCGATCTTCCGTCGGTCAATCGGTACAGAGTCAAACATTACCCTAAGCCTCTAACTTGGAGTAGCGTGGTGGGTTGTAGCTCCATCCTCTCTTATATAAAGTCTGTTTTTAATGAGATCTGTTTTTGCTGAAACTCATAGAAAAGGGTGCTGATGATTTGAAGGGTGGGTGATTGCATTTTTAATTACTATTTATATGATTAACAATAGAACTTGATTATACGAGAATATTTGAAATTTCGGAAATATCTGTGAATTAAAAATCGAAGTTTAATTACTTTTGTGAGCAGTGCCTTGTCTTTTATAACAGGCGTGGGAATAAAATTGGTTAGCCATTGATTTATGGTGCGGAAGGTAACATAAAAGGGCTCATTAATAACATTAATGAATTTTTATAAAAACCTATACTGCATTCCCAACGGTAATGTTTATGTAAATTAACACTTTAACGCTTGTTGGAGTTTGTTAAACGACGATAATGTACACCATTTACCCGTCTATTGGATACTTAGCGAATGAAATGTTAATTAATTTATATTTTTATAGCGTACATATTAACATTTAACAGTTTATTAACATTTACATTCACTTGAATTTACATTTATTACCTACCCGGTTATTTAATAATATTTTTAACTGCCTCGTTGGTTCAATCATTTCTACCTACTAATCACTGCCAATTTCATGACGTGGTTCTAGATCGCTATATAAAATATTAAATACATTACATTACATTACTTAATTTTCAACCGAAAATTCGGCCGTTAAAATATCAAAAAGTTGGTGTGCATTCTGTTTGTTGAAATCTCTACTTTACGAAGCAGCAGTAAAAACCGTTAGTCTAGTTTTGCATTGTCTGAGAAGATTTACTGTAGTAATATATATATTTTTTTCAAATAACAGAATGCATATAAATTTTTTGAGAAAAACTGATATTTTGACGGCTGAATTTTCGGTTGAAAATTACGTTATTTTTTCGATATTCATTCAAAATAAGGTGAAAAAAAAAATGTTTCAAATAAAATAAATTATAGCGTGTTTAGGACATAAAAAGGCAAGTTTTCACAAGATTTTGTGAAAATAAAATTTTATTTGTAAAAGCTGCATACCAGCCCTGTAGGGAGTTGTTCTAATAAGCTGATAATAATAAAGAAAAACACTTAAATATTACCTAAACATGAATACTGCCAATGAATATCATACGTTGTTGTAATAAACATAAAAATATACACAGTCTACGAGTAGGTATATATGACACCAAAGGCTTTTGTCCCACATTTTGGCAAGCGCACAACTCTAGTGATGGAACATAATTAATTGGTAGGCGATTTAAGTAACCACGGGGGCCTTGACACAGATGTCATGTTGGCTCCCATTCTGACTCTGGTCCCCGCTGGCTGCCTTCCAAATACACATCGAGCGTAGCACAAAGATATCATCTTGCTGTGTAACGTACACCATTAACAAGATCGTATATCTACGAGACTACGAGTCTATCTACGATCGTCATTATCAGGCTATTTTAACGGTACACTACGACTACTACGAACGAAGCAATCTCCTCCCAGCATATCCTATAGGAAAGGGGATTCGGAGCCTAGATTGGATTGCTCCCCTCTGCCGTTTGGCGGGATTCGGAGGTCATTGATAATGATCGGGACACATTAAAATTTAACATTCTCTCCATGGGGGTGTAACATCACCAGCTACCGAATTCTGGGTAAATTTTTTGACGACCTCCGTGGAGCAGTGGTATGCGCGGTGGATTTATAAGACGGAGGTCCTGGGTTCGATTCCCGGCGGGGCAGATTGAGGTTTTTCTTAATTAGTCTTGGTCTGGCTGGTGGAAGGCTTTCGCCGTGGCTAGTTACCCTACCGACAAAGACGTATCGCCAAGCAATTTAGCGTTCCGGTACGACGTCGTGTAGAAACCGAAAGGGGTGTGGATTTTCGTCTCATTCCTAACAAGTTAGTCCGCTTCCATCTTAGACTGCATCATCACTTAACATCAGGTGTGATAGTCAAGGGCCAACTTGTAGTTGATAAAAAAAAGAAGAAAGTATTGCTCAGTAGTTTATATTGTTTAAAGGCTTATTTAATGTAGACATCTATCGGCTGACAAAAGTGAATGAACAGGGAAAGAAATTTAGGTTTATTTGTGATTCTGACTGAGCTCATTCAGGAAAGTAACTACTGCTCTATCTGGTTCTTTGTATCAAAGCTTGTCCATAAAAACTATTCAGTATCCTATTTAGTATAAAACGGCAAAACTATTCGCTGATTATGTAAAAATAGAACAGATGAAATGAGCGCTCGAGGAAGCAAGACAGTAATTCAAATAAATGTCTACCGCGCAGACGAGAGCGTTCCCGTTTGTTATATAAATAACTATTTGTAACTATAAGCACTTTGTGTATGTTAAATGCATATGTAACTATTTACAAACAATCTTTAGAACTCTTGTTTATTTAATTACTGTAGTAGTTTAACATCTAGGCAAGAATAAATAGGCATCTTCTATATAAGCACGTTTCGACTTAGACCTCATCACACTTTGTCATCAAGCGTGGTAGTCAAGCGCAAGCCCGTCTATCATAAAAAAGTAGATAGCTTCTTTAGGTATGTGGTTATAAACCGTGTTGTTTAAAATTGCTTACAAGGGCTCTGTATTCAGAAGTATGTAGAATCCAGAAGAAGTATACCTTAGCTTTGATGATATGTCTTTAAGTAGTCTGAAGAAGATCACTTTTAGTGAAAAAGCCGTCTTTGCTTGGTATCCTACTAGTAATATAAACGCGAAAGTTTGTGAGTGTGTATGTTTATTACTACACCGTAACTACTTAATGGTTGTCGATGAGACTTAACAATAACACATCTATAACACATAATCAAGTAGTCAGGATAACCCACCAACAACTTGCTCTTCAGTACGGCCTTGTCGATTTTGAGATACCTATAGAGGTACGACCCAGCGCCAGTTCTTGAAAATAACATTGCATTACTCTACTGGGATCGAACGATTATCACTGACAGGAATATTGTAGCCAATAGACCTGATATAGTGATAGTCGATCAATCAGTACGCTGTGCAATAATTGTTGATATTACTGTTCCTCATGACGATAACCTCGTGAAAGCCGAAAAGGAAAAAGTATCAAAATACCGACCTTGCTCATGAGATTACTGCCATGTGGAATGTTGAGTCAACTATTATTGTTCCGATAGTCATTTCAGTCAATGGTCTTTTCGCGAAAAGCTTCGACCAACACCTTAAGAAGCTTTCGCTTAATTGTTGGATCAAGGGTCGGATACAGAAGGCAGTAGTCCTTGAAACGGCGCGTATTGTGAGGAGGTTCCTCACTCTGGAGCCCTGACCACCGGTTGCTTGCCGCAAAGGCCCCGCAAATGGAGGAGCATATTTTTTTTTATAAATTTTAATAGTGTTTTTTTATATATTTTTGAATTAAATATAAAATTGTTAAAAATTTTAAAAAAATATGTAAATAAAAATAAATGAGAGTAAAAACACATCTTATTATTAACTTTGGGCGTAGAAATAATATTCCGATGTCTTCAAAATTGTTTATTATTGTGTAAACTACCGCCGCGTCGGAAATGCAGTCCGTGACGAGAACAGACGCGGCCAGAAAAACTCGACACATGCTCTTTTTACATGAATTACAAAACCACTCAATTACAATAATTAATATTACACTAAAAATATGCATACTGTGTAACAATCAAAAGAACAGTAAAAATACACTACTCGACTATTCTAACAAATCCATTTTACTTTTTATTTTACGGCCTGGAATCTAGTCCTTTGAAATCATCTCACGGTCGACAGACACAAGCTTACGTTACCATAGACAATATCGTACAGTATTGTCTATGGTAACAAATTGTAATATTTTAAAATGCTAACATTATACATTAGAATAACACACAGGCTTCTGTATATCCCGAAATTTTCGCAAGAACTACGCGGGTGAAACCGCGAGCGTCCTCTAGTATAGAATAATTCTTCAAGTATGTATCGTTCTTTGCTTGTAATAAAGTAGTTTAAATGGATACAATTTCATATATCTATGATACAGTGTACATGCAAACTGTACCGCAAATAAATTCAGCACGGACAAATTGGCGATAGATTGCATTGGCAAGTTGTCGCGCCCGCATGCAGCGATCGAATCTCTAACGACAGCCGAAGTGAAATCCCATCCGCCTGTGAACGATCAAACTTCGTTGAACTAGCATAGGTCATTGATTTCTTAAATCCTTCTGGGTAATATATCATCGTAATAATTTTTATTTCTTCGTATTTCGATCGAATAAAACACCAATTTTAAGTTATTGTTATACTGCTAAGTACACGCCATGACAGCTCGAAAGAGTCTAGAACTAGAATCGTATTAAGCTTTTCCTGCCCGTGGCCTTACCCCTAATAAAAGTAGTAATCTCGTTTTTCGCTTAGTTAGAGGGAACAAGGGTAGTATTTATCATATTTATAAGGAATATAGCTGATAAAAATTTTTGATAAATAATATTTTCTTTATTTAAAAAAAATATTATTATAAAAACAAAAATCCGACTATTTAGAATTAATGAACTGAAAAGAGAAAAACAAGTATCACTCTATCTATATAACATTTTATATACTTTATGGTGCTGCAGGCGGGGACAAACAATATTTTTTACTACGGACAAACATTGTTTTTTCCATTTTGAAAATTAATTTATATAGCTTATGTCACTATCACAATTCTGACGAATTCAACGACGCCTCATGTGTCAAAAACCGTCCAGCCGTTTAGGCTGTACCGCGTGCTAAAGAAATGGACATACATACGCTCGAAAAATATTACCCACCTTCTGACACAGTCGGGTAATAAAGAAATATCCAGTACTTAACTAGTATTATACTGCTAGATGTAATTCAGCAATAAAATACACGCGTACCATTTTTTAAGGAAACTCGGTCTCACATTAAAAACACCCTGATATATTTTATATATGCTAAAAATAAAGCATAATTTAAAAATAAAACCACTAAGGTATCGAGTTGCTATTATTGAGTTTTGTTCAATTTCCACGAACCTCTGATAAATATTGTAAAAGTGGGCTTCAAAAATAGCAAAATCGAAATTGACTGATTTGTAACGAAACCACCAAAGCACATACCTAATTAACACGACTTATTGATCACTAACACTATCACTACATAAATATAAAAATTTTTAACAAAAAATAGAACCGACTCAAAACGCATTAAAAAGTAAAAAATAACTGTGTCATTTAGTTGCTTTAATTTACTTAAGCATATCTATGAAGTCGGTACCAGCCAAGTTTAGGGAACATTTATTTTACGTAGTAAAGCAGTTTGTGGGTTCTAGGTACCTGGCACCGACTCCTAGATATGCTTAAGTAAATTAAAGCAACTAAATGACACAGTTATTTTTTACTTTTTAGTGCGTTTTGAGTCGGTTCTATTTTTTGTTAAAAATTTTTATTTCTTATTTTTTAGTGATTTATCGCCACGTAGCGTACTCATACTATACTGTCATAGTATATTATACGGCACTAGTAGCCAAAAAGCTACCGATACCGAGTCAAAAACCGAAATCGCTGTAAGCGTGCCTCCAAAATTTGAAGAGTTCCTTCAATTTCCCCAGGATATCATCATCAGATCCTAACATGAGGACAATGGGACCACCTTGGATGTATGCCCTTTCTAATAAAAAAAGAATTATCAAAATCGGACAACACTGTAAAAAGTTATGCGTGGTCATACATAAAAAAAAAAAAAAAACAAATATACGTGTCGAATTGAGAACCTCCTCCGTTTTTTTTCGTCGGTTAAAAATAAAGTCCACCGTTGCCACCGTTTATTCGGGTGCATCCCAGTAATACCCCATACCGTAGTTCTATAGAACTGTTGGGATATTTTCCGTGCTGTCAAATTATATCCCAATAGTTCTATATAGTACTGTAGTATAGTTTTTGCTCTTGACTTTACTTATACCATATAAGTTATAAACTTTATATTATTTTGATTGATATTTCATTTTGTTTTTAACAAAAAAAAGTCCTTTGAGACAAAAGCTAAGTTGTAAAAACCAAGTAGTAGTCGTGTCTAAAAAAATATTCTCTTATTTTAGAAGTTACAAGGGGGGCACATTTTACCACTTTGGAAATATCTTTCGGTCAAACTATTCAGTTTAGAAAAAAATTATATTAAAAACCTCAATACGATTTTAAAGGCGTTTTGTGCAATTTAAGCAAAGCTGTATTCGATATAGTATGTTTATAGATACTCTCAAATTTAAGTGGACATTTATTATTGCAATCAAAAGAGATTCCATATTAAACTATAGATATTTTATATGTAACGTACAAACAAGATGTTGTATATCGACATTTCTTTAATTTTGTACTTAATGTGACATTAAGCACTAATATGGTGTATCAACAGTTATATAAAAAAAATGTAAAATGTGTTAACGTTTTGTGTAAATTGGCTGAAATATGACGAAAATTTACAGAAGTGTCGAGTATCTAGAGACCTTTTAATCCCATTGGTCAAAAAACAATGTACCTAAGTACAAAAAGTTCGTGATGGCATATATCTATAATTTAAGAATAGATTGCGATACCTATATTTTCTTGAAAAAATAAATGGGCAACCTACTTACTTTTTTTGATGTTTTCAAAGTCATTTTTCTTGCGAGCGAAATTGAAAGAAAGGAACATCTTTATTAATGCAATTATGCCCTGCGATTTGTGGCACAACCTAGAAAAAGGACCCAACTCCTTGCAGCTTGCAGCTGCATGCTTTAAAAAAAACATGCATCACTGATTTTCAGCTGGGCCCTAGTCAAGGTGACGCCAAGCACAATAGCCTAGGCTTGCCTTGCCTTCTTAAATTTAATTAATTAAGAAAAAAACAAAAGAAAATGTATAATAATTGTAAATCTATAATAATATAAAAATTGCGATCGTCTAGTAGTAAATTATATTTTTTTGAAGTCGGTTGTAAAGTAGGTCGCGCGTTATTACGTTATCACGTAGCCGTATTGATTCTTTTTATGAAAACTCGCGCGTAAAATACAACCAAAATAAAGCCTCAAAAGGTTTCGCTGATGAAAGCTGGAAGCGGGCCAGTTCCGAACGGAATATATTGAGTTCAATAAATTGCATTAACAGTGTAAAGATTTAAGCTTTATAGTTTTAGGTTAGTAGGCATCTGATATTTATACCTACTGTACTCGTATATCACTACGTGCGAGTAACATTTTATGAAATTTTATAGGGCATTTACAGTATCACAGTACGAAGGTGGTGGGGAGGTTAGAGAATTGTCTTTTTACGTCCATATCCGGAATGAAAGCGCAACACTACACGGAATCTGGGCACACGGAACAAACGCTAGACAAGTTTTATTTTATCCTGAGTATAAGCGGGCTTTTTGACATTTTTTCTATAGGAAGTATTAACCGAAATGCGATGCGCGATTCGCCGTGACTTATGACGTAGCCTACCAGCTATGCCAAAGGAAAAAGTTCCAAATTCTTTTGATTACATCGACTGAAGCCATAACAGCTTAAGAAACATAAACCATGATCTCGATGTTGGATCTTATTTTAGCAGTTAAAATTGATTAGAGGAATAAAAGAAGAGACGTCGCTAGTATTCTCTAAAACAAATGTTACCGCGTGTACAATTATTTTGAAAATAACAAAGCCTAATGTCCTTGCAATAACATTGCAGTACTTTAGCGACAATACGCTCTGTTTTTGGTTTTATCGCGGTCAGTGCACCCGGGTGCGCTATGATCGTGTAGTTATTGTCAAGTGCGATATCACTTTACAAAAATCAAAAGTAAAACATTGTTTGATTTTAATGAACAAAAACTCATTTGCACTTGCGCGAATAAGTAAATATATAAAAGCTACACTGTGAGTTCATGCGAACCTAGACTTCGCCATATTGTCCTTGGCTACTCTGCCGAGCGCTCACTTAGCCACTACTCAACAAGAAATATTTTCACTAGGATAATAAATCAAGTTAGGTATATGTTGCTTTCGTGTTCTTCTCGGTTACGCATTCAAGTACCTGCGTAAGATTTGCTTACTTTAACAACAAAATTTGAAAATGATTACGTACATTCACAATATAGTTTTTTCACAAACAAATACAGCGATATATTTTGTAAGACTTTACTAGTAAAAGAATCTTTTCTTTTCTCCATCCGAAAGAAGGCGATAAACACTATGCTAAAGCCAAACACGATTGAGAATTCTTGTAAACAAACAAATTTAAAATGAAGGTAGAAAATGCAACACATTTTTTGCCTAATAAATTTAAAATTGTTTTGTTATTTTAAAAAAATCTTATTTAAAAGATATTGAATATATTAATTACTTTTAAGCTTACTAATCTAATTTATTGTCATGAATTCGTCATTAACTAGTTAATTTTAAAAAAATAGGTGTTTAATGACTAGTGATTTCTACCTTCATTTTTAATTTGTGTGTTGACAAGCATTCTCAATCGAGTTTGGCTTTAGTATAGGTATGAAAATTCGCTAGCGGGAGAGGAACGAACGCAAGGCAATTTGAGACTTCACTACGGCTCATGACTTAACTTAAACTTCCTTAATTATAACGAATATAATAAAAGGATAGCAAAAAGAAGTTGCTATAGGTATAAACCATGGCTTAGATGAGATACTTTTTGCCCCCAGCAAAACAATTCCCTTCGGGATAAAATCTAATTTGGCGCGAGAGGTAGTAAACACACATTACACCTATTAGGGCGGAAAATTTAATTGGGCCCGATTATGAGTATAGAAAAGTGGGTCAGCTAATAGCCGATATCGATCTTACACTACACTAATGGTTGGATCATTATATTTAAAAAAACTAAGTCAAACGTCGTCTGTCTTAGCGATAACTACTGAAATTTTCACATGCTAAAATCTTACCAATAGATTGAGTGATTTCTGAGAAAGGGGTGAGCAAATAATTTGTCACGAATTTGTGTCAATTGACTCAAATAGAATATCGTTGTAAGTGTCACGCCACTTGAATGCTTTTATTAAAAACGCTGTCTAATCCCTTTTAGATATAACAAAACAATGTGTGGTAGGACTATCCCTGTTTGCTAGGACTACAAAAAATCCACAAAGACATAAATCTACTTTTTAAAGATAGCTTGCAATAGTCGCTGTCGTTAATAAATGGTGTTTCTTGGTATTGTTTGAAAGGTTGGAATACACTGTTATTGTCGCGGGCGGCATCTAGTAATAAATATACAAAGGATCTCTGAATGAATATTTATAGCAAGTGTCGCGAATCGATAGCCATTAGTACGCGAGACGGCGTTCCGACGCTTAACGGCTCAGTTGTTGCTCAAATACCCCTGATGAGATAATTAATCCTGAAAAACTTTATACACGCTTTCCGTGACCGCGCATATTAAGGCCTTCAGTGTCTCGAGGAGAGCTCAACGCGGCTTTGCTTACAGTGTTTGTAAATCTTACGATGAATTGGTTGATATACTATAACATTTTTTTTTATTGACTACAAGTTGGCCCTTGACTGCACATATATATTACAACTGATGTTAAGTGATAATGCAATCTAAGATGGAAGCGGACTAACTTGCTAAAGTTAGTTAGTTAGTTAGCTAAATCGCTCGGCGGTACGTCTTTGTCGGTAGGGTGGTAACTAGCCACGGCGAAAAGCCTCCCACCAGCCAGACCAAGACAATTTAAGAAAAATCTCAACCTGCCCCGCCGGGAATTGAACCCGGGACCTCCGTCTTATAAATCCTCCGCGCTTACCACTGTACAATCTTTTATTTTTTTTGACGCCCGTGTTACGGATGCACTGCTGGCCTTCCTGAGAGCGCGATCCTCAGCTAAACTAATGGTAGTGCGCCACCTCGTACTCCTTCGCACTACATTTAATTCGTTTATTTTTGAAGCATTCTTGAAACGTTATGTAAGGCTATTTGTGATGACTCTACCATCGGCTCGGACGGTTCAAGAGGTTATACGACACAAAATTACGTTGATGTATCACACTTGGAGAATTTTGTTTTACGTTGATAGCGAAGTGTACTATAGTTTGTTTATTTTAAAAAATAAAGTACCTACTCGGATTAGTATTGTCTCCGTGCTTATCTCTCGTAAGCAAAAAAGTTTGTCAGTTTTACAAGGATTGTTAATTTCTATCATATTTCATATCATCGAGGGCTCAACACACACACACACACACACACACACACACACACACACACACACACACACACACACACACACACACACACGCACACGCACACACCCACACTCACTTTTTTCTAGAGTATTACAAGATTATAATTAATTAAAAATATTTATCGTATCGGTCGTTATTAAAACACGCAATAATATTCTCAATATACTTGATAATATGTAGCGCAATTGCCCTAAGGAATCATAACAGAACAAAAAGCGCAATCTGGCGAAATATTATTGAGTGGGTGCTGGCAACCATAACATTATAATGTTTCCCTTATTACACAAGGGCTCAGGGCGTAAAAGTAAATTTGGAACGATTTGCCTGTCAAAAAGTTCTACTGTTTGCGGTCGTTTGAGCAAACTCGACTTAAAAAATTAATCTCCCGCTAAGACGGGAACATTTTAAATTCAAATTCGGTAAGAAATAAAGTTTCGTGATAACAGACAGCGTCCCGGACGAAAGCGAGTTTGTTTTAAGATCAGGTTTTGATCAAGTTTGGAGTAAGTATTTACATATTCACGTATATTTTGTTTATTACAATTAAACCTGAATTAATCATTATTATAAAAACAAAAAACCCGACTGCTTAGAAGTTATGAACTGAAAAGAGAAAAACAAGGATCACTATATCTGTATAAAATTCTAAATACTTTGTGGTGCTGCAAACAGGGACAAAATACTTTAACCTGCGGGAAAGAAAGATCTACCAAAACTACGTTTGTCCCCGCCTGCAGCACCATAAAGTATTTAGAATTTTATACAGACATAGTGATCCTTGTTTTTCTCTTTTCAGTTCATAACTTCTAAGCAGTCGGGTTTTTTGTTTTTATAATAATAATTTTATTTGAAACTTTTTAGTTTTAGCGATGGTTGAGTATACAATTGTTCTTGGTCTAATCTGTAAAACGCAAATCAAATTTGAGCATCCCGTCTTGTTCCCACCGCCATTTTGAAAATTTATATAACCTAGTCACTTTTTGAAAGATTTGATTGCAAACTCTCAAATAATACATACATACATACATACATACGCTCGAAAAACATAACCCTCCTTCTGACGCAGTCGGGTAAAAAGGTTAGGTATATGTCCATTACAAGGAATTCTCAGTAATAGTCCTGAGTTGGGAAGTGATGTACGAAATGTTAAACCCTTGTGCTTCCGAGAACATGTTAAGCTTTTGACCCCAGTAATTATCATAAACATTTTGTTTTAATCGATATAGAAAATTAGTATAAAATTATTATCATCCCTTTGGCCGAATACATAAACGCAAATCAAATTTGAGCGCGTCTTGAGTCTACTTATTTTGAAAGATTTGATTGCAAACTCTCAAAGTGGATCATCGTAATTTGTCAATACTCCAAATCTATTTCTTGAGTGACGGTGGCCCCTATTTGACGTTTTTTTGGTATGGTAGGCCTACTGGAGGTCAATAAAATTAATCATTACTGGAGTCATCGGGATCGTGCCCTAGCGGTAAGGCGCTCTAAGTGCCCGGATTGCCAGAGAGACGCGGGTTCGAATCCCGTCGGTTCCGCAATTTTTGATATTATGTTTATTCTTAAATACATTAAAATTAAGTCGATTTTGATTATCCTTCGGCAATACAACATTTTAGCGATATTTATTCACGTCAAGTTATTCACTTAATTTACATCTCGTCCTGTCCCGTGCCACGTATAGAATACTTACGTGTGACTAAGATTTGAGAGTATGCGCGGCGCTTCACGTTTAGCCTATTATTATACTAAAATTTAAATCGAATGTAAATTGTGCACATTTCAATTGTAAATTGTTGCCATGTCTACAGTTGTATGTAGGAATTTTGAGTCACCGTGCGTCTGTTACTACCTTAGGTCGTTTTTATTAGATATAGGCATTTACGAAGAAAAAGACAAGTTTTTTAGCTATTGTAGGTCAACAAACTGTGCCATATCTAGGCCAGCCCAACTGCATGTTTAAACTGAATAAAAGCAGACGTGTATTTTTGGATCAGTTTCACGAACAGTGATAATAATTTAATATGTTTTTGTATTTTTATATTTTGCGAAAATTGATGAATTGAAGTGAAGTGACCGATAAAATCCTTTAGCTAATACAATTTTTAATTGAGAGTTGTTCTTTTGCGAAGATGGTTTCTTTTACCTAGTCTGATTAATATTCTTACTTAGAATTGTCGGATTTTGCGGGAAATTACTAAATCATATTATTCAGTAATTCAATGATACCAGTGGCTCAACTCAGGAGTATAAAATTGATGCAAAATATGTCACTAGGTTTTGGAAAAATACATTCGGATACAGAACCGTAAAAAGGGAGGTAAACGTAAAAATGTCCTTTTGATTATATTTTTATAAATGAGCTTACATAGAAAACGTAATAAAGTTCGTCAAATGAAAATTTTCCCAAAGTTATTTGATACTAAATCAGAAAGAGCAACGTAATACGTGTGTATCTTCTACTTCCCGAATTCGTGCTCAAAGGCAAATGCGACGAATTTGCGATTTTCCGAGATAAATTCAAATGAAAGCCCAAGATTTACTACAAGGTTGCTAATACAGCTTGGATTAACTTTCGAATGAATAATAAGTAGGTAATGGAAATGGAATAATATTTATTTGTATATTTCAATGATAATAACTTTTTAATTTATTTATTCGTGAGTTTTCACTCTCATAATATTTAGTTTAATGATAAAAATTTTAACCAAAAAATAGAACCGATTCAAAACGCACTAAAAAGTAAAAAATAACTGTGACATTTGGTGAAAAAATAGAACCGACTCAAAACGCGCTAAAAAGTAAAAAATAACTGTGCAATTTAGTTTAGCTTTAATTTACTTAAGCATATCTATGTAGTCGGTGCCAGCAAGATTAACGAACATTTATTTAAGGTAGTAAAGCAGTTTGTGGGTTCTAGGTAATGTCCTTAAAGTAGAAACCTTGGCTGGCACCGACTCCTAGATATGCTTAAGTAAATTAAAGTAACAAAATACTTTAGAGTAAAAGTAAAAAATACAGTAGATGAAACCCATTTCTTAAATTTTTGAGGGTTTAGGGGTAAAAAACGGATTCTCGTATTTTCTGGCAAAACTAAAAGTCCTATGGGAAAGAGTTATATGGCAAAGTTGTAGGTAATAAAAAGATCTAAAACTTTTATTCTCACACTTTTTTCACATAACCTCAAAATTTATGTGAAAAATTCAAAAAACCAAGTTTTTGGTTTTTTATTTTTATCTTTTACAAAAATTTTTTTTTTTCAACCAAAATTTTGTGAAAATTTACCTTTGTATGTCCCAAATACGCTGTAATTTATTTGATTAAAAATATTTATTTTTTCACCTTATTTTGAATTAATATCGAAAAAACACCCTAATTTTCAATCGAAAATTCACCCGTCAAAATATCAGCTTTTTTCAAAAAATTGGTATGGTTTCTGTTTGTTAAAATCTCTACTTTTCGAAGGTGAAAAAATATATATATGTTACTATAGTAAACCTTCTCAGAAAAGGCAAAACCTAGGCTAACGGTTTTTACAGCTGCAATGAAAATGCAGGCGTAGATGCCTATTTATTACTATTTTGAGATAATGTAGGTCGCTCAGGTATATACCTGAGTGACCTAAAACTAAAAAGTCACATTACAATGTCAACATAGAAAAGTGGAGACGGGGCTAGGCGGATCTGAGCTTTGTTGGGTCTACATACTTTTTTTTTAACACTGAAAAATGTGTTTATGCAAAGATATAGGGCAACTAACTTCTCAGAGGTTATGTAGGACTCATCGGCTGAGAACCAACCGGAATACCCGCTAAAACCAAACGATGTTCCTTCCAATCGTCTGGTGATTGGGTGCCGGGAGCATCGTAAATCTTCCGTAACCTAATTAGCAGAGTCCACCGAGCCAGACCCTCAACTGGGCCTTACTACATACCTGCTATTACGTAGCAGCAGTAAAAACCGTTAGCCTAGTTTTTGCCTTTTCTGAGAAGGTTTACTATGGTAACATATATATATTATTTCCCCATCGGAAAGTAGAGATTTTAACGAACAGAAAGCACAATAATTTTTTGGAAAAAAAATATATTTTGACGGACAATTTTTCGGTTGAAGATTAGGTTATTTTTTCGATATTCATTCAAAATAAGGTGTAAAAATAAATATTTCAAATCAAATAAATTATAGCGTGTTTGGGACATAAGAAGGCAAGATAAAAATATAAAACCAAAAACTTGGTTTTTGTATTTTTCACACAAATTTTGAGGTTATGTGAAAAAAGTGTAGAAACAAAAGTTTTAGATCTTTTTATTATCTACAACTTTGCCATTCAAGTCTTTTCCATAGGACTTTTAGTTTTGCCGGAAATCGAGAAAATCCGTGTTTTACCCCTAAATAAATCGCCCGTAATTTATTTTTCCTTTCATTTTTATGGCATTCTCTTCCTTTTGAAATGGGTTTCATCCTACTATGATTTTTTTTGGTTTTAAAAATTATCGACCCTGGACTACTTATTATTTTTTACTTTTAGTGCGTTTTAAGTCGGTTCTATTTTTGGTAAAAAAATTTATTTCTTATTTTTTAGTGATTTATCGCCACGTAACGTACTCGTACTATACTGTCATAGTATATTATACGGCACTTGTAGCCAAAAAGCTACCGATACTTACACAAAAACCGAAATCGCTGCAATGTTCCCAGGATATCATCATCAGACCCTAACATGATGACAATGGGACCACCTTGAAAGTGCCCTTTCTAATAAAAAAAGAATTATCAAAATCGATCAACTCTGTAAAAAGTTATGCGTGGTCATACATAAAAAAAAAACGTGTCGAATTGAGAATCTCCTCCGTTTTTTTTCGTCGGTTAAAAATAACCGCAGTCTTACTCTTTTCGAATTGACATACTAACTTTTAAACTTTGCTTAAACTCCACTCCACTCTAACACTTACTTATTACACTAGTTATGCCTTCAAACTAGAAAACATGTATTTTTATAATATTAAAATTTATACCTTATAATTACTTTTACATACGAATACAGTTTCTATTCTACAAAGACCCACTCTTAAATTAAACATTGCTCTCAATCCGCCCAACGAGACTCCCACTGTGTTATGATTTCACGCGATTTCCATACTCGAATACGTATAGCAATATTTTCCACTCACGCAAGTAATTAGAATCATTCAAACAGCGACCGAGCGCTGCTCCAGTGTGGCTCGTGTAAGATTTTACCGCGTCGATATCGAGAACGGTAAACGCAAATTTTTTATGACACTGACACTCAACCATTTGTGTTTTCTCTCGATACTGCCAAGGCCGCTGCTTCAGTTCCATATAAAATTTGCCTTTACGCGAATGTGAAGTTTTCGATTTGTTTTGGTGAAAGCTCACACTAGGCACTCAGATATCGTTGAGGTTATAATCTCGTAAACCGAGCTCACTCATAAATTAAACAGCGTCGAACTCGAAGATCGTAAACAAAGTAACTTGTGAATGCTGCCAAATAACTTCTCGCAAACTTGTTATAGTAAGATACATTTCTTGAGATAATAAACTTGAAACAAAGGACTGAATCTTTATGTTTATTTCACATCGGCTTGGATAAGCATAATCTGCCTATTGTTTAGAATTTCCTAAATATAAATCTACATTTGTATCTACAGTACCGTAGACCTATACGTTTGATTTCATGTTTCATTTTAACGATGTTTTATTCTTTATAGCATTATGGAGTAAAAACTCTGAAATTGGGAAAAATGCCAATTTAAAATCCTTCGCGTCGTTTAAAAAAATCTGGTAAAGATGTACAGGAATAGTGTAAGGGGTTTTTATGTTTTTATATTTACGACAAATAAACGCACGTCATGAAATCATGTGAGGCACATGGTTGTGACACTTTATGAAGCCATTAACCGACATAATTGACATTTTTGGATGTTCGCTTCCAATGACAGATGTGGGTCATATTTGTAAAGTTGAGTGATTAAAAATTAAGAAATTTAAATTGTACCCTTTTGTCCGACTGTCCAAGAAGGGTTTTTTTTCGAGCGTATGTATGGTTCAACCAGAAAAATAAAATTTTGTCGATATGTTGCTAAAAACAACAAAACTTGAACAGGAACTAATATCCTCTAATAGCATACTATACAAAGACTGCTTAAAATTAGTTGTGGCGCGTTAAATCCTAGTTTTTATGTGGCTATACTGACCTTTACTGATCAGGGAAGATGTGCCTGGGGTAGCTAGACCTAAGTTAGTTAAATTTATATGAGTTTCTTCATTCAAGCTACTATCTTATGTAAGTAAGGTGACAATGGAATATGAACTATTGTAGTTTTAGGAGCTAGCCGATAAAACAAGATTTTGTTTATATATTTTCTTTGTGCATAGGTATATCTAGTATATAGCTAAACATATATATATAAATATAAAATGAAGGTAGAAAGTGAAACATTTTTATGACTTATAAAAAATAATTAATATAATTTTAAATAAAATTTAAAATTATATTTTGTTTTTTTTTTGTAAAATCCTATTTAAAAGATATTGAATATATTAATTAGTTTTAAGCTTACTAATCAAAGTTATTGTCTGAATTTTCATTAACAGTAATACAAAAATTAGGTGTAAAATGAGTAGTGATTTCTACCTTCATTTTTAATTTGTTTGTTGACAAGAATTCTCAATCGAGTTTGGCTTTAGTATAGTAAATGAGTTATCAGTTGAGTTGTCGCTTATAATATTATTACAAAAAACAAAGTTTAGTATACAATCGAAAATCAAAACGTGCTTCTAATTTATGAGTTAAATTAAGATTAGACCGGCTTACATAAAATGTTAAAATATATACGCTTGTAAAATACAAAGTTAATACCTGTACGTAAAAGGTTTCACAAATAGAACGTGTTTATTCAGGGATAATTCCTGGAACCCCTGCACGAGCCTACACATAAATTCATTTCCCATCAGGGTGTAAATTTTTAACGGTGTTAAGAAGCTATTTGTCTTTGAATTTGCGTTCGTACGAGTAAGTGTGGCATTTTGGCGTATGCTACGCGTAATCTCTGCGTAACGGCGGAAAAGCCGCTTATACAATGTATTTTTTGTTTTCCACTTTTATGTATGAATAAATTATTTTGTTATATAAATAAATAGTATTTAAGTAATCTACTTTACACGTGCTTACTTTGAGTAAGCTGTTTCTTTAATTTTAGCATCATACAAAATTAAACAGCCAGATCTTTTTTCGTCATCAATTCATAGATGACTTGTCTTCTTGACTTGAACATGTTGAGGAAAAAAAAGACATATCTACTTTCTAACACTAATAAGAAATTCCTTGTCACTTAGGCCATTCACGTAAAACGTCTTAGGGTTTAAGCTCTAAAAACTTCACACACGTTGCAAAGTCACTTAAGAGCCGGCCATTAGGCTTGAAGTTTCGCTCAAAGAAATGAAAAGATGTTAAGAGCGTTCGCACCAACACGAGGTTACCGCCGCCGGCTGTGGAGCGGCCCGTAAACCCCAGTACGAGCTGTGCGTTCCCAATGTGACCACACGATTATTTCCCGGGACAACCTCACATTTGTCTATCTGCCTTCTTCTTCTTATACAGAGTAAAGTCGTTTTCCAACTTGGTAGGGTCTGGTGATCCATAGCAAAGCTAAGCCAATATGGTGAATGTATAATCGTTAATTACCGCGATATGGAATTACCATCCCACGGCTCTATTGTAAACCAAAGCAGCAAAATTAGCATTTCGGCAAATAGGAATTCGGTTTACGCTTAGATTTTTTAAACTACTTTATGCATGTCTGTATTTTTAATCAATATGCAGTGATTCAAGCGGAAAGTTTCTGTGCATAGTTTATTAAAGTCGTGTATCAGGGAATCCATTTTCAGATGAAGTTGCAGGTCGGGTTTACTTATGTCATCTTAAACTTCAAGCCGATTTTTACGATCTTTAGTTTGTTTAGGATTATTTTATTAAGGATACTAACAACCGTTGACCGAGCGAGACGCCGTTTATATATGATTGAAACATATTTTTCTTGGAATGGAGTTTTCAAATGGATTCCTTGCAGATGTCGATACGATATCTAGAGTGACAAATAGGTAGCAGTGACAAACAGATTGTATAGATTTTGTCGAGTTTGAAATTTTAAGGCAATGGTCTATCAGTAAGAGTATTAAAAATAATCGTAAGTTACAGGTTTGTTTGACGTCCCGGTGCATTGGAAACGCGCTTAGATGTGAATCACAGGCGGTGTGTTTAGACTTCAGGAAACGCTCTATAGCTCAGAGATGTTTTACGTCCTAGTTTTTGCTCCTATTGACTACTAGCACATGTATGCTACTTAGTCATGAAAACAATAATACTGAAACCATCGCTTCTTGAAAAACATTTGTGTTTTGTTTTTCTTTCATGAAATTTCTAGTATTTCTATTTTTAGTATTCCAGTATTACAGCCTAGGTATATTATAACATACCCTCGTGCCTCAGAGAGCTTGTTAATCTATCGGTCCCGGTCACTATCATCAATATCAGATAGTGATGAAATAAACATTATCACCCTATGCCCACCCACCCAAATTGTAGCAACGTGGTGACTCTAGACTCCATATCGTACAAGGAGGGAGAAAGGAAGTGGGCCGTTAATTATAATGTTCTTCTTTAACATAGATACAAACTACAGGTTTTAGTTTTTAGCTACACTAATACGATACAAATATTTAGCATTAGCAAAATTTCACACACCATAATTCACCCATTTTCATTCGACGACGAAACCCAACCTTTTGAGCGAGATAACTTCACTTACACGTAGGATTTTAGTACAAGTATATAAGCTCTAACCATTACGTAACAATTTTATTTTCTTTCATAAATTTGGTGACATCCATCAATATATAAATCTATACATACATACACATAAATAAAATTGAAATGTCTGTTGTGATTTAAAATTAAGAGCTTTTCACTGACATAGTTTCACAATAGGGAGGCTGGTGTTGTAATGGAAACTTGATTTTTAACTTTCAAGTTAATTTTATTAACAAGTATTAATAATTAAGCTATTAAATGTTTTATAAAAAGCATTTTGTTTTAATTTTTTAACGGAGTCGGTAATATTGGTCGGTAATGTAACTATTAGTGTAAAGTAAACAATGTTTCATAAACAGTTAGCCATTAATCATAGTTATGTTATCACTACGGAACACAGCTTCTCTCTCGCCCCCTCTGTTTGGTAGAATGGTAGTCGTGTTTTACAACAGCCGTAAACTCTCCTTAGTAAAAACTCTTACTCTAAACCTTCGAACACATAATAGCATGAATCTGAGTTGCCATTATTAACAGCTTGAACTGACTTACTCTGTTAACTATGCGTGGTTAAAATTTTTAAAGTTAAGTTGAAACTACGTCCTGGCTTTTGATTGGATTTAATTTAGGTGTGATTCTTAGTAGCAGTAATTAATATTAGTTACTGATAGATAAGCTAATCTAGTTTGGACTCGGTCATAGCAAATGCTCTGATATTGTTTTAACTAAATTTAATATCCAAATACTCAAATGCAAATAAAATTTAAGTAACTACGTCTCGAATCTACTCTCTTTAATAGATTCCTTTGAAATCTGTCAAGACAAGTCGACTCGAGACATACTTAAATTTGATTTGCTTTTGAGTATTCGGACGTAATTTGTATAGATGGTATCCTTACCTGTTCGTAATTTCACCGGAACCAACTCAGAACACATCTCTTCTCCATACATATGAGCTCTATCATAAAGAGCTTTACTATGTTCTACCAATCACAATTGCAGGTTTAAAATACACCGGCGATTTGACGGCCTTCGTGGTGCAGTAGTATGCGCAGTGGATTTATAAGACGGAGGTCCTGGGTTCGATTCCTGGTAGGGCGATTGATATTTTCTGAATGGTATTGGGCAGCTAGATAGCTACTGACAAAAGCGTTTCGCTAAGCGATATAGTGTTCCAGTACGATGTCGTCTAGAAACCGAAAGATTGTAGATATTATCCTACTCCTAACAAGTTAGCCCGCTATATCCATTCAATTATAGATTGCATCATCACTTACCACCCGGTGTGATTTCAGCCCAGGGTTAACTTGTAAAGAATAAACAAAAACACCGCTGTGATTGGTTGACGTAAGATAAACGAAACTGAAAGAGAAGTGTGTTCAATGCTTTACAAAGCGGACCCAAACCACTAAACCATTTTAGCTTTTACGCACAAACACCTTGATAAATTCTCATAATAATAAGGGTCAAAATTGCAGGGAAAGTGTACATAATCAACATTTCACGCTTCGTGGTATAGGGGGACGCGGGCCGTTGCTATGGCAACTGTGGGATGACCTCCACGTGGAATTGATCTCGGTACTGTAAACTGAGGGTAGTAATATAAGTGAAATAAGTTCCACTTTAACATTAGTGTTATTCCAAGCGGAGTTTTACGTAAGACGGTGTCGATATATTTTCTCATTTTGTGAAATGATAACTGAACCTGAGCATCAATTAACTTAATAATGAATATTCAATATGGAATAAGTCCTCTTTATATTTTAATGAAATAATATTTTAACTTTTTATTTTAAAATGTCTCTCTCTCTATAGTGGTTAACCTATGTGGCTTCGATCACGAGATCCTGGGTTCGATTCCTGGGTCGGGTCACGGAATAATTCTGAACTTTTTCATTCTTCTATGAAATGTTCAGGACATTCCAAGCCTCTGAAGGACTGAGTCTGGAAGTTGTCGGTGTTACACCCCCGTGTCTTGGAGAGCACGTTAAGCCATCGGTCCCGGTTGGTCTGATTGTGATCGTTAATAAATGAAACATTATCACCCTGAGCCCGCCAACCCGTATTAGAGCAGCGTGGTGGGTCCATATCCCATATCCCTGCTCCTATAAGGAGGGAGGCCTATCCCTGTAGTGAGCCGTTAATAGGCTGATAATGATGACGATGATGATACTTTTGTAATATAGTCTTCCATTACTTGTAGTCTGATCTAACAGTTCTTAAGCTTCGAATTCACTTTCTTGTAGAAAGAGCGCTGTGACTTTCAAATACAACTTTATCGTCCTACCTAGCGATAGATAATAAAACAAGTAGATAACTCATACTAACAACCAATGTAACTACTAGTAGTTCACTACAGTGTTGTGCTTCACTCCCTTCAAGAGATATTTAAAAAAAAATTAGAACCGACTCAAAACGCTCTAAAAAGTACAAAAAAATTAAACAAAATAGAACTGACTCAACGCTTCCTTCAATTTTCCCAGGAAATCATCATCAGATCCTAACATAATGACTGTAGGATCCTATTGGAAGTGTGACCTTTCTAATAAAAAAAGTATTATCAAAATCGGACAACTCTGTAAAAAGTTATGCGTGGTCATACATGAAAAAAAATATTTATAGGTGTCGAATTGAGAACCTCCTCCGTTTTTTTTCGTCGGTTAAAAATATTTTGAAGTTTAAACGTGGGTCTAAGCTTAAAAATCATTTCTCCTGCTGCTTTAATGCGAGTTGGGGTCGGAAATTTTGTATCAGAAATTCTAATACATTTTATTTTATTCCTATTTTTCTACCAAAATTTCATTCATAAAACCTGTCCTAAACCAGAAGAATGTAGCGTATGAACGTAGATTATTATTATTTTTGAACCACAGAGCGGACGCGAACAAAGGGGTAAACCGGCGGTTGTCACAGCAACGTGCCTGTACACAATACAGCCTCCTGAAATATGGATTGCTGGTCTTTGTGCGAACTGGGTGACCCCTGGGAGCATTGCGAGCGGCTTTTGTAAACTTTACAGATTATAAAGCTTTCGCTTTTCAAAAAATCGGCACGTTTTTTTAACAATGTACCCTCAAAAATAGTTAAAGTTTCAAAACGTATTGACGTGTTTGGTTACGATTTTGGAAGATTTTAGTTAGTTTATTAAAATCACTGATTAGACCATGGTTTCGCTGCGCAGCAAAACTAATAAAATAATATGACTTAAAACTATTTATTCTACTAAAAATTAAGAAGTAATCAATCTAAATGAACATTGCTAATACAATATCAATTTAATACTTCTTTATAATATAGAATCGTACAGAAAAGAATAAAAGGAACAGACAAACAAAGAGATTCCTCGACTTTTTAAAACTGTTGCTCATAACAAATCTTTTACCTCAGAATTCCCTCATTGCAGACTCTATAGAAAAAACACAATGCGCTTCCAATATTCTACTATATTTGAATTTACATTTAATAAAAGCGGAAAGCACTAGAGCCGGTTTACCTCCATCGACGTTTAAAGATAACTTATCGTTTCAGACGGTAGTCAATGCAGAAATCAATTCGACGCCAGCAGAAATTCATTGGAAATAAGATCCCGGCAAACGCAATGTAGTGAAAACGTGCGCCATTGTAAAAGCCGAGGCTTTTACGGCGATGCTGTCCCCACCAGCCCACTCCGCCCACTCCTCCCCTCATTTGTGCACTTCGGGCAGACAGCGTGGCGGCTCCGTGATACGGAAGTACGGTTCTTTTGTTATTCCGCTATTAAGGACTTCAATTTTAGTTACATCAACGTATGGTATACCGATTGCTTGTTTTATATACTGGAATGTTTTTATACTTTGCATATATTTGTGTCATATATTAGCGTCTGGTTATGGAATAGTAACGTTGAAAATCACTACACCTTGTTAACTCCAGGCTGCTACAAAGAGAATTTTGGATTCCGCTATTAAGGACTTCAATTTTAGTTACATCAACGTATGGTATACTTATCTATTTCTTGGTACGTTTATTATGATGTTTAGTTTCTCGAGGTAATGTCTCATTATAGAATTGTAACGTATTCTGCCAAGCACGGTTGAAGAACACCGCATCTTATGAAGTACAACAGGGACAGGCTATTTGGTACTAAAAGATTTTTTTTCTCGACTAAAACTTGGCCCTTGACTGCTATCACATTTGATGTTAAGTGATGATGCAATCTAAGATGGAATCGGGCTAACTTGTTAGGAGTAGGATGAAATCCCCACCCCTACTGGTTTCTACACGACATCGTACCTCAATCGCTTGGCGGTACGCCTTTGTTGGTAGGGTGGTAACTAGCCACGGCGAAAGCCTCTCACCAGCTAGACCTAGACAAATTAAGAAAAATCTCAATCTGCCCCGCCGGGAATCGAACCCATTATAAATCCATCGCGCATACCACTGCGCCACGGAGGTCGTCAAAATTTTGAAGAAATTTTTTTACATGGCTGGTGTCTCCTTTATCTCTCTTTTGTCTCTTCCCTTTTCTATTCCACTATTGGAGACTTTTATTTTAGTTACATCAGCGTACAGTATTGATTCCTTAGTTTGATTAGATTCTATGCTCTTGTTATAGAATAGTAACGTATTTTCCGAAATACAATATGACACTATAACACAGCAATATGGGCGATTACTTAAAAGTTTTTAATAAACTCAGCACTTTAGAATTTAGGACATAAATAATAATCATTATTATGTAAAACACGCAATGTAAACTCTAACATGAGACTATTCAATTACGAATGTCATTATGTTGGTAGTGTTCGCACATTTGTATTTTTGACGTGACTACGTCTTATAATTCGATAGAGCCGGCTGCACGCACGAAAAAACATGACGTCATGCGTCGTTACCTCGCTTTGAGGCGTTCCATGTAAGGCTTGAATTGCAAGCGAGAGCGCGGAACGAGTGACAAAGAAGCACAATCGGCCTTTGCGTTCGGCAGCGTTCGACATGCGTCTATTAAATATAATTATTAAATATATTAATTTTAAATTAAAAATTAATATATTTATTATAAATTTATAAAATCAAAATCAATCAAAATATTTTCTTCAGACGTTGTCACGTTCAACTATCGTCAGTAAACCGACTTTACAGACAACCAAAAAAATTTTTGCATTCATAAATTGCTACCTGTAACTTTTTTTGTTAATCCGTTTTTGTAATAAAACATAAACCCCATAAAAGTTATAGTAGTCCCAGATTAGTAATAAACACAAACAAATAATATACCGGTTAACATTATTTTCAACACTAGTGATTAAAGATACAATTTCTGAAATCCCCCTTTATATAATGGCACACATAAAGCATCGCGGCCGGTGTTTGCACTTGGGAAACAAGATAAGAGCGTGGCAACGTTACGTAACGCGGATGCAGATGAGATCCCTTTAATCCGCCTGGGCGACTTAATAACTCATGCGGAATTTTCTTGGTTTTCTGTAATGACGATGCTTACTTTATTTATACCCAGCCGTTGCAATATCATTCCTCTATTACATCTAAAAAAATTAAAAATACTTTCTGCAAGCATTCTGCATACTTTACTTGTTTGGATCAGTTTTTGCAACATAATTCCCTTTCTTCTATATCTGAATCTAAAAATACTTCATCATCATTATTATCAGCCTATTGACGGCCCACTACAGGACCAGACCTCCCTCCTTATAGGAGAGGGGATATAGAGCGTACACTCACCACGCTGCTCCAATGGGGGTTGGCGGGCTTAGGGTGATAATGTTTCATTTATTAACGATCACTTTCAGATGTTGATGACAGTGACCGGGACCAACGGCTTAACGTGCTCTCCGAGGCACGGGGGTGTAACACCACCAACTTCCCGACTCTGGGCTTGGAACGTACTGAGAATTTCATAGAAGAATGAAAAAACTCTGAATTATTCCGTGACCCGACCCAGGATTCGAACCCAGGACCTCGAGGTCGAACCCAAATAGGCTAACTACTAGACCAACGAGGCAGTCAAAAGTAAAAATATTTAATTTTACTTAAATAATGATATTCTTACGACAACAAAACTAAGTACAAAATGATTTTTTCGTTGAATTTTTCGATATTTCAATTTGTATTCGATTGTAATATTCTGAATTACATCAGAATAAAGATAAATTAATCTAAGAGAGCAAAGTTAATGAAAATCGATCTAGGCGTAAGTAAGTTTGTAAATATGTCTAACAATTTATTACATTCAAGATTCAAAAGAACAACTTCAAGTAGATAAGTACGTTCTCATCTCTACAAATATTTAACACATTTAGTACATTTCCCGTAAGAACCAAACAACCCGCACAGTTACAATGTCGGTTACAGTTTAAAAGCCTCACGTTTGCGAAGTGAAACGGCATTATCTTTAAACAACATTCGAGACTGCAAAGTTCGGTGAACCGACCAAATGGAGATTGTTTTGTAAATTAGTTGGCGCGGCGATAACAAAGTTAGCACATAACGGTCGCCGAAAGATGCCAGATTTTCACATCGTACCTACCTACATTTGTCGGGTAACCAATCTTTCGGGAAAAGCTTGTAGACTTGCAACAATGTAGTAGAGTTACCGCTTAGCTTCTGACCGGCTCTTTTAGTAGAAACTGTTTTTTTTATTGACTACAAGTTGGCCCTTGACTGCCATTACACTTGATGTTAAGTGATGATGCAATCTAAGATAGAAGCGGGCTAACTTGTTAGGAATAGGATGAAATCCAAACCCGTTTCGGTTTCTACACGACATCGTACCGGAACGCTAAATCGCGGTACGTCTTTGTCGGTAGGGTGGTAACTAGCCACGGCGAAAAGCCTCCCACCAGCCAGACCAAGACAAATTAAGAAAAATCCCAATCTGCCCCGACAGGAATCGAAGCCAGGACCACCGTCATTATAAATCTAACGCGCATACCACTGCGCCACGGAGGTCGTCATCAGCTTTCCGAACTGATAATAAAAATATTAGTATCAAACAAACTTGACTTTTCAAAAAAGTCTTAAACTAAGCTTATGTACATGAAATTATTAAGCTTGTTAAGCCTGAATTTAATTAAACCTTTCCGCATATTATGTAAGCCGAAAGAAGCTAGATTTTTGCACAATACGTACCTACCTATATTAGTTGGGTATTCATTTATTTTAAAGCTTATGGTTAAGCTTACGTTTGAAGTTTTAAACAAGGGAAGATGAAAATAGATAATACGTAATTTATTAGAAAAACCCAATTCTCATTTAAACTTAAGTGACGCCTGTAGATATTTTATATTATCCTAAAAAACATTTTGAAATATTTTACAAGATTATTGAAATATTCTAAAACAAACGTCGAAAAAATAAAACAAAGCGAAAAACGTCCGACCACTCCATCACAATTATCATCTTTTGTTAATATTTCTCGTCCGCATGCTAACGTTTTGCACATGAATTGTATGCACAGGTACATTATACATAGCAGGGTTGTTACAGGTGCAATCATTTTAACGTACGAGGATGCGGATTATTAGATCATATCAAGGGAAATTAAATAACTTACTTTCATAAGTAAGTTATTTAATTTTTAGAGCAGTGTTGTACCTCCTCTCCTATAAGAAGGGAAGGTTGGCTGTAATGGGCCGTTAATACAGGTTGTTTATAATAATAAATATTATTTAATTTAATCATACATTGAGTATTCTGTCTTATTTATTGGCATTTAAATACTAAAATCTTATAATGAAAAGCTTTGATTATCACATCATCATCATCATCATTATCAGCCTATTAACGGCCCACTACTCCTTACAGGAGAGGGGATATGGAGCGTAGACCCACCACGCTGATCCAATACGGGTTGGCGGGCTTAGGGTGATATTGTTTATGATGACTGTCAGATGTTGATGACAGTGACCGGGACTGACGGCTTAACGTGCTCTCCGATGCACGGGGGTGTAACACCACCAACTTCCCGACTCCGGGCTTGGAATGTACTGAGAATTTCATAGAAGAATGAAAAATATGTCACTGTATGTTAGAAACCTTAACATTGAATGATGCGGATGACGTCTGAACTAAATGCGTATATTCCGCGTTAGCGGATGTCAATATTTGTGGCACCCCTGATAGCTGATACTGGTACGAGTATATTTTGCATGGCTCGCTGCGGGTAGTCTATTACGCGTACAAATGTTGTTCGCTGGACTCTAATAATAGTTTAGCCATTTATATTAAGCGAAAACTAATTCCCTGTCTCTGTAGGAGTTAAACTTTATTCACTTTTTATGGAAATTTAATATTTTATGACGTCCTGTTTGATAAAATTTAGTTAGGGATATTGCATTTAACGTTTAATTCCCACGTTTCAAAGTTTATTTTCCTTATATTTATGCATCATATTTTGCCTTCTACTATTTTATTTACTTCATCGTTATTATCATCATTCCATCAGCCGATGAACGTCCACTTCTGCTGGATGGTCATTTCCTTATGTACAACGATCCGAAGCCACTTGAGACCAGCGGCTTCCTGTATTTAATGTCGTCAGTCCTCTTAGTGGGCATTATGAGGACTGAAGAGGTCATTTAAATAATACTCGTAGCCTTTACCATCTAAATACAAATATTTCAGCTATATAAATATTAAGAATAAACATACCCACGGGATTTGAACCCGCGTCTCTAGCAATCCGGGCATTTAGAACGCCTTACCGTTAGGCCACGTTACCGATGACGTCGGTACCGAAATTTTACTTTGATATTATGTTTTTGATATCCAGGTATACGACCTGTAATGCCATCTACAGTATGAACTGAACATGTTACAATATAAATAATCCCTTAAGTGTGGGTAACACTTTTCAATAAAGACTAAAAAAGCTATATAAATATCTATACGGTTCACTGCTTCACTCATGGGCTAGCAAACTAAGCTGGATAACATATTTCAAACAAAACTACACCTAAAAAAATGTAAACGTTTACTATATCGCGAATGTAAGCGGTACAGCGTCACATCCGCTAGATGTTGCAACGTTACACTACGCATCGGCTCTAATTTTACGAGAACAATAACGCGTCCTAGTTATGTAAATTATATGGAAAACACACGTCTCTCTTTCACTGTACGAATGTTTTCAGCTCCCACAACAGTGCCCTTAGCATGAGTTTTACGCGTTCGTCATCGAAACATTGTTTCCGTCTATCGAAATGCGAGAGAAGAAAAAGATAGAAAATGTTTTGATAATTATCGACCTGCTCGTCTTCGCACTAGTAGAGTAAAGAATTTAGTTCCTAACTTTCTGAATAACGATGGTTTAATTTACTTTAAATAGAAACATAAGGAACTACTCCTTTTTTTGACACATTGACACACGATAGTCAAGCTTTAAGTTGGCAAAATATCTTCAAAAACCGTAATTTCAGCTAATTTAACTTTACCTTAATGAATTATATTATTACACTTAAATCATTCTCTTGTAGTAATTCAATGCAAGTTATTAGATTAGGTTCAAAATTAAAATACATGGGAAAAACATTATGTAAATTTATACCGTAGCTAAAGTTTATATTATATATTTTGAAATCGTTACATATTCAAAAACTATGAACTCTTTCGAATGTAACAGTGTTGTACTAAGTGCGCACAATGTATGTTTTATGCAAAAAAGTATTGTTTCTTATTTACGCCCGCCGCATATATTGTCATTTTATGACGCCATAAACTTAATATATGAAACGCTTGGCACGACATTCAAAATATACGACCATCGTTGTGAAATACTTGTGACGAACTTTTCTTGACGAAATCGATGCGTTAAAGCTCTATACTACAAAACTGAGGAGTTTATTTGGATGTCGTGCTAATTTCAACTACTAGTCTGTATTGAATATTATTGTTGCATAGCCCATTAATTGAAGAAGGGTCCGATTTATGTAATATAAGTGATAGTTATATGCGAGTAAAACCGCAGATACGTTTCGGACTCGACTGAATATTGTCGGTACTATGGTTGCTTAGTCTAGACTAGATCATGAAGCTCTAACACTATCGGACTTTTACATATTGGGTTTTTCCTTTTCCGATTTTCGTTACTTGTTTTGTTAGCGTTTATTTTTTTTATTTAAACAATTTATTATTGGGTTGGTTTAAGAAGAAAGAGAATTAGAGTTTAATCTCGAAAGTCGAAGCCATTTCGTATGGTGAATAGAATAGTTAATTAGTCAACAAATTTTACAATGACGTAAAGGTTACTCTGGGGCACGAGGGGATAACACTACAAACCAAGGAAGCCAGTATAAAGTATTAAATGTACCAGCGTGCACCATCCCTTCCCCGTGGGAATATTCAGAAACTGTTCTTCGCAAAATGTTACTAATATCATGCCAACCGATACATTTAGACTTGGAGTAGATTTAGAGATCTCATGATAGGTCAATAGGTCAGTCAGTTTTTCGCTTATACGAAATAATATGGTATTAATATTTAGGTATTACCTACGTATTATGTATTTCTTGTACTTATGTAGACAACGTCTGCAACAGGGGACAGTAGGTAGCGTAGTGTACTGATCCTATTAGCAACGAGCAACAGGTGGCGGGACACCAAGCTGACACAGTTTCAATATAGATGACATTTCCACTTTACATTCATACCGCTGTACTTTTATATTTAGCGCCCCGTCTCTAGGCGGCGTTGCTTCACGATAATTCTGTTGGAATGCCCTAAAAATGATGTCACGTGATAAGTTCATTGACACCGACAAGCTTGTGTTATAGGTTCGACGTGTCTGTCTGTATACCTACTGTTTGTATCTGTCTGTGGCAACTCATCGCAGGGATCACTATATTACCCTGAGTCATAGGTAGACGTATTTCTCAAAGGCCAGCAACGTATTAGTAAGTTCTCTGGTGAACATTTTATTTTCAGTGACTTGATCGTTTTATTCCATTGTTCTTTTTTTGCTTTCAACTATATGTAAATTCAAAATAAGCTAGATTAAAAGAGGAATGTGCAGTGCTCTGAAAAGCAGACAAGAGCTTACAAGCACCAAGCTATATTTATTAAGACTGTATTTATTAAAATAAATAAAAAATGACTGTAATTTTGCGATATAAGGTGCCTTGTAGGCATAAACATCCCTATTATTATACCTGAAAGACCGGCAATTTAGACCCGAATGCAGCAATGCTGCATGATAGCAGAGATGAGCTTAAAAAACTCGGATGAGTTCTACTACTGGAACGATAGTTGCAACTTTTAGAATTGTGGCCGTTGCAGCAGAGTGTGATAGACTAATTCAACCATTACTGAAATTGCGGCAGTGTGCGATACTTCCTATAGGTGTAAGGTGTTAAGATTAAAAATAAATAAAAAGTAGTGATAGAAGCAACTGAAACGTGAAGAAATTATCAAATGCACCGTTGAACGTTGTAGTAAAAGGACGTTTTTGACAGCATTGCTGTCAGTGAACAAAGGCCGTCCTGAGGTGTCGGAGCATGCCCGACGTTAGCATATGCTAATGCGGGCTTTCAGAGCCGTGCGAGATAAACCTTGCCAACCGCAAGATTTATCAACCATGCTTTTAGAATTTATTTTGTCTAAGCTTTGAAATTCAAATTGAATTGGCTTTTAGAATGTTGCTTCTCGAAGTTATTCAGGTGTACCAACATACTAAAGCTCTAAAGAATCTTTTGATGTTCGTATACTTCTATGCATAAATCGATTTATACTTGTGTAAAAACATTAACATCTCATCGTCTGTGTTTTAATGGCCAAGTACAAGTAAATAGACTTCTCTCCTATTGTAGGCAGATATGGACCTTGGACCTATCACGATGCCTAGATACAAATGCGCAATTATTACAATTCGATTGTAATGATTGCGCATTTGTTGTAAATTAGGAAGTCGCTGTTGTAACTGTGTTTACTTACTTTCTAAAAAGAAAAGTTCGTGGCCGGGTTCGAAACCAGTATCTAATATTTTGTAGAAATGATTAACCACTGAACCAAGGCGGCAGTATTGTCTAAATGTTGGAAACTTGTTGAAACATAAATTGGACAAAACCCAAGTGAAGTATTTACATTTAATTATAATTGTTTTGCAGTAGGTATCTCGTCGTTATAGAAAGTTGGGTGGATCTGTGTGCAGTTAGGACGTTGTTAATTACAAAAGTTTTGTAGAGAAATACAGTTTAAAACGAAAACACAGTCCTAGTTAGCGTACAACTTTTTGATAACTGTAATAGGACGTTTAATTTAATGGCCGGTTCTAATTATTCCTGTTGCGTTTTAGAATATTTAATAGTAGCCCAGACTACTTAAAAGGTAGTAGAGATCCCTAACGACAAAGTTGCTTAAAGACATATGGAATAGATTTTAACTTTAGACAATAACTTATTAATAAATAATTAAAATTTTTTTAATCATGATAATTTTGAAAAACAGGTGCACGACACGGTTTCATCCGACATTTTAATAGTGTCTGCTTTCTGAACCGTTAGTACAGTGCTTCCAAAAAGAAAATTAACGTCTACTTAAAATAAACGAATTTGATTTATATAGATAGTCTAACTAATTTTTCACTCATTCATTTTCTGTAGTTCTTGAAAAATTCATTTTTTTTAAGTTTCTATAAAATAATTTTAATAACCGACACCGTTTGAATCCATTAAGTATCGTACTTCGGTTTAGTATGTAATTTAACAAGAAACGAAATAATTATGTACTGTGTGCAAACAAAAAAGCCTAAAGGATAATAAACTGGTGTCTATTTTTGGTTTTGTAAAAACTTTTTGAGCTGTCTTTAAGAACCGAAACACTTGGGTTAAATAAAATGTAATATACCAGATTGTTAGCATATAGCGCATCAAGACGAATCAACAAAATAATTATGTACTTGTGTAAATATAAAATATAAAAAAATATACGTATAAATATATATATATATTGGTGTATATTATTTACGAAGTATAAATTGAAAATAAAACATTTATCATATTTATGTGCTGTTTTTTTGTCACGTAACATTTTGTTTCCCAACCGTACCATAGAAGCCCTTAGGAACTGGCACCGGGTGACAATTGATATACGCTGTCCAATTTTTGAAAAAGGACAACTTTAATAATAATAATTAAACGAAACTAGAGGGTTTATATGTACACTGCAAGATTACTAAAATATATTTTTTTATTCTGACCTAAACTGAACACTTTAATATGCTTAATTTCCAATTATTTAAACATTGGAAATTTTTTAATCATTTAAAAATTATAGCTGGCCTATACCTATTCCACTACCAATATAATATACCATATGAATTGGTTACCATTTCTTAAATCATAAAAATCAAAATCCCTACTTTTATAATTTATATTATCTACTACATAAGAAAGTAAATAAAATTTAAAATAAAATATTTATCGGATACTTATGTTACTAATAAAATACCCTTTCAAATTAATTAATAATAGAATAATTTAACATGCGTAGTTCAAGTGTTTTGATAACAGGTATGACTGACCTTCTATCAAATAAACAATAAAAACATTTCTGAAAAGTTATCATATAAGTGGAATGTTTCGCTAATTACAACACAACTAATTACAAGTTATTCTCTTGTAAGGGGTTATCACCCTCGATAAAATTAAAACATCACTTAAATTAATGACTGTAATGATGTTTATATTTACGTGTAATCCTTTAAGATTTTAGAATTACCTAAAACATAACTTTTATTGTACAACGACGTCATCTGATGATTCCGCAATTACGAGATTAGCTACTTGTTTATAACTGTAAAATACTTAAATGGCTATTCACAAACCCTTAAAATTCTATAGGTTAAAAGATTGAAGTTAAAGGCTTAAGGAATTCCGTTAAATTGTAATAAAATAGATCAAGCCCGATTAACGATTGGGCTCTGTAGATATAAATCTGCCGCAAAAGAACGATTCGCTGAATTGTTATTGTTATTGCGATCCCAATTGCCTCAACAAACATTGATGTAATCGCACTTATGGACTAAGAGCCAGCGATCGCTAGATCTTCGTCACTTTATGAAAGTTGAAAGCTTGTCAGCACATATTCTTACTATAGGCAAATACGATATGCAACTTAAGACCATGGTAACTTAAGAAGATATTAGATTTTAAGGGTTTTCAGACGCTTTTCATGTATAAAACGTATTTTTGTGGGATGTCACGAGAAATCGAGTCTCCGTTCACCAGGTCTTTAGTTTCGTGGTAACTCTTAGCAGTTAAGACCCTTTATATTTTCCCGGGGTAACTATAAAACAGTTACGGTTTCTACTTGAATGTTTGATGATCTTGATCCTTAAAAGCTGTTACTTTCTATACCCACCATGTTTCAAACTCCATAGTTGTCTATCGAAATTAACTGTAGTAGGAGCATGAGCTGACAAATTTTCAGCTGTTATTAAATGACGATGTTCTGGTGATCACGGGCTCTCGATCTATTCAAAGGAACATTGTAAGTTGTCTCGACTGCTTTTGAGTTGGCTTGTTTCGCTAAAGATCAAAACCACCGCTGGGGCCTTTATCAACAAATGTTCCGTATTTTCTGTGTAAATTGGTCATTAATAGTCAATGTTTATACTGAGGCAACCGCTTTTCGTGTTGCCCACAGGTATTTTCCTGCTTTTCCGAGAAAAATTGTCACAGATAAAAAATAGCCAAATAAATAGATTGCGTGGTCATAATATTACCTATTTCTTTAGTATGTATTTCGTACCGACTATTAAAGAGAAGCAAAAGTAGAAATAGAATACCAAGAACAAAATTAATAAAAAATAAAAATGCTTTAAGTTATTATGTTTTAGCGTGATACGAGCTATTGCTTTGTATGAGGCGATAATTATGCTAGAATACGTTAATGAGAGTATTTAATATGCTTGTTCTATCATGTTAGTAAAATCTATAATGTTAGTAAAAATATAATATTTAAAATTCTTGCAGCTTTCTGTCATTATATAAAGCTCGGCGGTCATCGCGCCTAATACTAAGTATACAGGTAGTTTACGATAGATTTTGCTAACCTTAGGTTTGAAATCCGACCGAAATTAAAGTTTTTGCTGCCATTTATAAGAAACTCTAGTTTGTAATAAATATATTTAACTTTGTTTTTATAAGAGTTGCCCTGGACTTATAAGTACCTTGCTACTTAGCAGTATTCTTAACAGTATTTCTTATATTAAACTAAAGGAATTAAATAAAATATGAGCATTGCATTTTGATGATTTTGAATTTAGTACTCATAAACAATGGTTTAGCTGCTACATACATAAGCCACAATGCTCGAAATTCCATTGTTGTACTTACTGAGAGTAAGAGCATAGACTATCAAACTTCGAGCTTATTTGCATGCTGTTTTTTGATTTTATACATTTCTCAAACTACAAACATTCTTGCATGTTTGTGATAAGTACACATATGGGATTATAGACATATTTCCTGTTCAGCTAACATGGGAGCCTCGAGCGATGAACGCTGTGAGTATGTGTCAATGTAGATTGCGAAGGGTTTCTCTTTGAATGATGTTTACGGGCTCCGAACATATCGCGCCTGCTTTGAAGCGATAAATAATGTAATATGTAACATAGTGGAGCGTGAGCTCTACATTGTGCGATCCAATATTAGGGTGAGATATACTCGTATGTGCATGTATGTAGGTACAATCTTTTAATGTATGCACAGACTGCCTCGTTGGTTTCGCTGTTAGTTTTTGGGGCTTCGGGTCATGATGCCCGAATGAGGTTTTAAGCTTTAAGATATGCACGTAGGAAGGAGAAAGAGAGAACGATATGTCTTTTTTAACCGACGAAACAGAACGGAGGAGGTTCTCAATTCGACACGTATATGAATATATATTTTTAAGTATAACTTTTTACAGTGTTGTTCGATTTTGATAATTATTTTTTTATTAGAAAGGGCACACTTCCAAGGTGGTCCTATTGTCATCATAGTAGGATCTGATGAAGATATCCTGGGAAAATTGAAGGAACTCTTCAAATGTTATAGGCACACTTGCAGTGATTTTGGTTTTTGTATAAGAATCGGTAGCTTTTTGGCTACTAGCGCGGTATAATTATACTATGAGAGTATAGTACGAGTACATTACGTGGCGATAAATCACTAAAAAGTAAGAAATTAAATTTTTAACAAAAAATAGAACCGACTCAAAACGCACTAAAAAGTAAAAAATAACTATGTCATTTAGTTGTCACTTTTTAGTGCGTTTTGAGTCGGTTCTATTTTTCGTTGCACTATTTCCTTGCGCTTATCTTAGGTCTGGGTCTTACTTGTCATTGAGTAAAAAAAAGCTTCAATTCTTCGTATTTTACGTGGCCTAATCCTGTAGTAGGCTTAGTACCAGTTTTCAACAAGTAGACCTCCTTGCTACTTGTAGAGATTATCCAATTAACTGGTACGAGTAGTATAATAAAAATATTTTATTAGTAACATAAGTATATAAATATTCATCGTCATTATTATTATCAGCTGACGGTCACCCTCTGCTGGACATGGGCCTCTTCTCCTGACTTCCAAACTCTACGGTCTCGAGTCGCATCCTGCGGTTTCCTACCATCTGCTAGATGTCGTCAGTCCACCTAGTGGGCGGTCAACCATCACTGTGCTTTCCGGTGCGCGGTCGTCATTCTAGCGTCATGGGACTCTAACGGCCATTGTCTCTTTGCACTATAGGCCGTGCCTGTCCATCGCTACTCCAGCTGTGCGACTCGCACTCGCAAAATCAATATTAGTTGAATGTATCCACAGTTCTTCATATTGTTGAAGATTCAAACGTCTACATCCTAAACTGATCATTCTCGGCGTCCTGTCTGCAAATTGAACATGACTACAATGGAATACAATATTTATGGAAGACCCGACTACTTTGAAATAGGTCTATTTGAATAAATAAACTTGATTTGAATTGAAAGGCCTGCCTGAATGAAATCTGTGTATAATGTTAAAGATTTCTGATTGAGCTACTGCATAACTTAGTGGCTCCTTTTTTAGAAATTGTTATACAAACAATCTTTAATGTTTCGTTTGTCCACTAGCTAACTGAGGTGCACAAGGTCTTTACTTCAAGTCCTGGACTAGGCTAGGAACTTTTGAGTTTTTCTTTGGAGGTAAAACTTTATTTTTATATCTTTTAAAAGTATTTGGAGTTGGGAAGTTTGTTGATTTTACATACCCTTGTCTAGAAGTGCTAACGAGCTTTCCTAGGATAGCGAATTTCACCATCGGTTTCTCTTTTATCTTAACCACCTTATGGAAAAATCCTAATATTAATGAAGTATCCTTTAGCGACTATGTTAATCTGTGCAGCAATTGTTACAGACAACGATTCAAACATTGTCACTCAAGCAATCCAGCTTTGGGAAGCTAGGTGGGCATCTATCTTTTTTTTTTACAGAAGAAACCATATGTGTGCCTGATAATGATATTTCTGGAAATAAATATTTTTTCTACATATCACTTAAATCACTAAAATACCTGTATCGATATAAAAATACTTAACTCTGTACTTGTGGCATTACCTTTTATTCTGTACACAAATTGCATTTTTTGTTTGTACTGCGACATAATTTATCGAATCGCAATAGCAATTTGGTAATGTTGGCATCGAGGACAATGGCCTACGGGCATCAAAAAGCCGACTCGACATTATTTTTGCGATTTTATTATACACAACAAATTGTTAAAAGTTGGCAAGCAGCCAAATGTTCTTGCACTCACTCAAAATAAAATCTCGATTATAGGTAAAATTCAATTTTTATATTTTACTAGCGTACGCCCGCGATTATTTTTTCCCTATTTACGATTTCAATAAAACGAAGTTTATGTAGTTGCAACCTGAGCTTAATCTATATTGGAAACTTTCGAAGTTTTGGAGATTAATGTGAAAATATTGTACTAGTAAAAAATTCAAAATGGTGTTGTTTACTGCTCTTGTTCCATTTTTGGTAAATATACATAAATAATACAGTCACTCGGCTGTCATATTTATAATTTTAATATATCTATGTATTCGTGAATAGATGTGTTAATAGTTTTCAATAATTATGTCTGTAATACGATATGTTTATATCTTTGGATTAGTTTATCGGATTTTATTAGTTTTTTTAAAATTATATATGACTTAACTACGATGTCACCTGATGGTAAGTGTAAGTGTAAGTTGTGAAGTGTTGCTTAGAAAATTCCTATTTGCACTTGATTCAAGGATGCCCACATTGTAAGAAACACTTGTAAATATCTAAGGCTAAAACACACGTCACTGTT